>JAWMAG010000008.1:26140000-26720000 GCA_037013455.1 Ceratitis rosa
TTTATTTTATTTTATTTTATTTTATTTTATTTTATTTTATTTTATTTTATTTTATTTTATTTTATTTTATTTTATTTTATTTTATTTTATTTTATTTTATTTTATTTTATTTTATTTTATTTTATTTTATTTTATTTTATTTTATTTTATTTTATTTTATTTTATTTTATTTTATTTTATTTTATTTTATTTTATTTTATTTTATTTTATTTTATTTTATTTTATTTTATTTTATTTTATTTTATTTTATTTTATTTTATTTTATTTTATTTTATTTTATTTTATTTCATTTTATTTTATTTTATTTTATTTTATTTTATTTTATTTTATTTTATTTTATTTTATTTTATTTTATTTTATTTTATTTTATTTTATTTTATTTTATTTTATTTTATTTTATTTTATTTTATTTTATTTTATTTTATTTTATTTTATTTTATTTTATTTTATTTTATTTTATTTTATTTTATTTTATTTTATTTTATTTTATTTTATTTTATTTTATTTTATTTTATTTTATTTTATTTTATTTTATTTTATTTTATTTTATTTTATTTTATTTTATTTTATTTTATTTTATTTTATTTTATTTTATTTTATTTTATTTTATTTTATTTTATTTTATTTTATTTTATTTTATTTTATTTTATTTTATTTTATTTTATTTTATTTTATTTTATTTTATTTTATTTTATTTTATTTTATTTTATTTTATTTTATTTTATTTTATTTTATTTTATTTTATTTTATTTTATTTTATTTTATTTTATTTTATTTTATTTTATTTTATTTTATTTTATTTTATTTTATTTTATTTTATTTTATTTTATTTTATTTTATTTTATTTTATTTTATTTTATTTTATTTTATTTTATTTTATTTTATTTTATTTTATTTTATTTTATTTTATTTTATTTTATTTTATTTTATTTTATTTTATTTTATTTTATTTTATTTTATTTTATTTTATTTTATTTTATTTTATTTTATTTTATTTTATTTTATTTTATTTTATTTTATTTTATTTTATTTTATTTTATTTTATTTTATTTTATTTTATTTTATTTTATTTTATTTTATTTTATTTTATTTTATTTTATTTTATTTTATTTTATTTTATTTTATTTTATTTTATTTTATTTTATTTTATTTTATTTTATTTTATTTTATTTTATTTTATTTTATTTTATTTTATTTTATTTTATTTTATTTTATTTTATTTTATTTTATTTTATTTTATTTTATTTTATTTTATTTTATTTTATTTTATTTTATTTTATTTTATTTTATTTTATTTTATTTTATTTTATTTTATTTTATTTTATTTTATTTTATTTTATTTTATTTTATTTTATTTTATTTTATTTTATTTTATTTTATTTTATTTTATTTTATTTTATTTTATTTTATTTTATTTTATTTTATTTTATTTTATTTTATTTTATTTTATTTTATTTTATTTTATTTTATTTTATTTTATTTTATTTTATTTTATTTTATTTTATTTTATTTTATTTTATTTTATTTTATTTTATTTTATTTTATTTTATTTTATTTTATTTTATTTTATTTTATTTTATTTTATTTTATTTTATTTTATTTTATTTTATTTTATTTTATTTTATTTTATTTTATTTTATTTTATTTTATTTTATTTTATTTTATTTTATTTTATTTTATTTTATTTTATTTTATTTTATTTTATTTTATTTTATTTTATTTTATTTTATTTTATTTTATTTTATTTCAGTTTATGGTACCCTGTGTTATGATATTTCATTATATTAAATATCTTTGTCGAAATTTCTCCAGAGTAATTTTATTTTGTATATCTGAAAATATTCCCATTTTATATTTTGTGATATTTTGTGTAGCGCAATTGATTGCAAGCTCTACCTAATATACAGTAAAATTCCCAGCAGTCAACATGATTTTCATTTTAAGCTAATTTCGACTCACACATATTCACTCAATTTCTACACACTGATATTTTTATCTCAATTCATATAACTTCGGTTGCCTACCAAAGTATGGGAGAGAAAATAAATTTTTGGAATTACTACACCAATCATAGCTGACGCCGGCAAACGAATAAATATGTGCACAAACATACAGTTCAACATATGTATGTACCATATATACCTATCCAGTTGTCGTGCCAAAAATCTTTAGAGATTCACTGTTTATTTTCATGCCTACAAATTCGTTTGCCGATTCACATATTAGCGTCATATATCCTGTTTCATGTCGCTCACCCTTCCACCTCTGCTCCATATTCCATGAAAGAACAGCTATAACCTGATGGTTTTTTTTTGACGCTAGGCGCTTAAAAGCACGCTGTGTCAGCTTTTGCGAGTTTTTATTTATATTTTTGTATTTTATACTTCCTTTGCTAGGCTTAGCGTACAATTTTATTACCCCAGCTAAGTTGTTATATAAGGGTGTATGGTTATGCTTCTGTAGCTGACCTTGATTATGTTGTAAAATTAAATTGGATCTAAGATTGCAGATTTGTATGTGTGTACATATGTACTAGTATGTGTTCGTATGTTAATAAATTGGTTTGAATAGATATGAACAAGAATATTTGCAAGCAAAAAAGTTTCACAGCTCCCACTCACTTACTTCAAACATCCTGCTACTTCCCCAAATTCTCTCGTTGGCTGACAGTCATTTATTTCGTTCTATTTTTGGTCGCCTTTAGCGGCTTATCTTTGGTTTACAGCCCAGCAAAAGCGAGCTCTTTCTTTGTTTTTGTCTCTATAAATTGGCAAGGAAGTTGAGTTAATGCACCAAATGCCTAGCGGAACTCAATACTATTAGAAATTACTCTGCCAAAATGTGAAAGGTCAATAGATAATCTAATTCTTTGTGTGTGTAGTGTGTCATAGTAGCCTATTCTGTTTTTGAAAATGTCTGAATTATTCATTCTTTTTTAAAGCTGCCCTACAGCTTAAATTAAATTAAAAGTCATTAGTTTAACTGCATATCATGTTCGACATTAAGTTTTTAGGTAGAAGTAGAAATAAAAAATAAAATCTTCTAAAAAAAGAACATTATTTATATTTGTTTGATTTAACTGATTTTCAGCCGCCTGTCTTTAATTAAAACAGACGAAATTTCAGGAACTATTTTGTGGTACATTCTTCAAACAATTTAAAAGTTTCACTGAATGCGTATTTTTAAATTGACTGTAATTTGCAAAAAATCATTGAAATCTTTAAGAAGTGTAGAGGGAAATATCTGAAAGTCGGGTTTTATGTTACATCTCATTACCAATACCGAATTTTCTCATTGACCAAAAAAAATAGGAAACATAATTTGAAATAATTTACGTCTACTTTTTGCAAACTTTAGATTTTTCATTTTTTTTTCACTCATAATTTCAAATGCAAAGAAAACAAGGAAATGGATGAGGATTGGACGTGGAATCCCGATTTGCTTCGAACAAGCTATCCAGCTTGGCATAAAAATTAAGGTGCAAATCCAATAACATAAGAAATGCTTTAATTTAGAATATACGCTTATGGAGGGCAAAGCGTAACTCGTGCAGCCTCTTCCGCGCACGATTTAACATCAAGGATTAAATAATTTTTATCGAAGGACTATTAGTATACCCCGTTTGTCGCTGAAGATCAAGGGCGCAGGACATAGAAAGTGGAGCTCTATTTAATGCTAAAATGCTAACAAGAGCTGTTAAAAGTTGTAACTATTCAATGCTGCAGGTGTCGATAGAATCTTTAACGTCTTGTTGCAAAATGGTTAGATATATTGGTAAAGAGGCTTGAAGTACTTACCATACATCTGAATGGCGTATGCCTCAAGCAGATGACAGAAAACCAAGGTGATTTTTATCCCGAAGCCTGGTAAGGTTGCATTAAACATCTGGAAGATGTGTAACGTTTTCTACTTGGTAATAATAAAGCTATTGAAGGCATCTTTGACATCAGGCCAATTAATATACAAGTGGCGTAAGAAGCAACACTAATAGTTAACTACTTAAAAGTCCTAAGAAATTGGCTCTGATCCCCTTGTTGTGAAAGGGGGCATGCAAAAACTCGAGCTCGAATGCCCGTTGCGTAGTTACCACAGTTAAAATGCATTATCTCTTTAATCGTAGAAAGGTGTTGTCTATTTATTGCCCTCTTCAGAGAAACGAATAAAAAAAATTTGACAGAGATCACGTCTGGGAGACATGGTGCGTCTTCGGTGCCTTTACTGTATTGGTTGTGAGCAGGGTATTAAAATCAGTCAAAATCCAATATTTGTTCATGCATAAAACCGAGCGCTTCTGCGATATCTCGTACTGATAGGACTAAATGTGAGATGAATGGTTAATGAGTGATCACGCTAATAAAGAGGATATATTCTTCATGACTATAATGCTGTCTACCAAGTATGAGCAAAAAATGAAATTGAGACACCGCAGATATGGATGTCACTTTCGATTATCGACAGAATAAAGCCTTAATCATCGCCTTCATATTTGTGTAAAATATGGCCCAAGAGCAACTTTCAAGGTAATGCAAATGTTTCTAACGTAGGGGACGGACTGCAGACGTGGTTACTGAGAAAAATATATGTACAATCGAGGTACTTATTTGGTTCCAAGATTTTCTGAAATACCGTTACCCTTCTAGGTGTGAGCTACTTTTCACTTTGTTCTATGGTATTTAATAAGAAAGCGAAAAAGTTATATCATTAAGAATTTGAACCTCCTTAGCTCATAATTCTTTTAATATTAAAATTTAACTATTGGGTAGCCCCAAAAGAAACCGGCGATTTTTCATACAGACGGCGTTGGCATTTTTTTTAACAGCCTGTTACTATTTCATGGAATATTTTCTTTTGACAGTTAAAAGCAGTCACTTTTAGCTTGCTTTAGAAAAAAGTATGCGTAACTTTTTGTTTATATTTGCTTGTCGGCGTCAATTTCAATATGGAGCCCATTAAAAATCATTTTCGCTAAATTTTACTTTATTACTTCCTTAAAGGGAAAAACACAGCGCAGGTTACTAAAAAGATGCTTAATTTGTATAGTGATAAGGTCTTAAAACGAACACAGTGAAGAATTTTATATGGCATGTTCCGTTCGAAAGATTTTTCACTATAAAATAAGACACGTTCAGATCGGCCAAGTGAAGTGGATGATGGCGATATAAAGACTTTAATCGAATCGGATCGTCATGTAACTGAGCGTGAGATTGGAGAGAAGTTAGGTATACCAAATCTACCGTTGGCTAGGAACTGGAATTGTTGATGTATCCACCCTACAGCCTTATCCTTAAACCGTCAGACTTCATTTGTTTCGAACTTTGTAGAACTTATTAAATGGTTAAACTTTCGAAAATGACGAGGCTATAAAATCGCACTTGCTTCAGTTTTTTGCAGATAAAGATCAGAAGTTCTATGGAATAATGATGTTGCCGGCAGATGGTGAAAGGTCATACAACAAAATGGAAATTACAAAATTGATTAAAGTTCATTATAAAATTAAAACAAAAGTATTTACTTTCTTTAGGGGCAGCCCAATATAAAAAATCTGCTTTTTGCACCCACAAAGCGAATCTTGTTTCCAATTACTATAGATTCTTAAGCCAAATATGATCCTTAAACCTTTAATGCGCACTAAATATCCAAGCTATATCTGAAAAAAAAAATTAAATTAATATTTATAGCTTAAATTAAACTCAATTCTTCTCTTGCAACCATTTTCAGCTGCACACCTTTGAAGCCATCGTATGAATTAATAAATTTCATACCTCTTGCACGCGCTTTTTAACACTATCTTTGCACAGGTTACACTACGCCGGTTTTTTTTTTACAAACCACCCCAATGCCTGTAGCACATTAAGGTTTTATTGTCTTTTTCCTTTGTTATTGTTTTCTTAATAATATTGGGGCGACAAGAGTGATTTTTTATGACTGCCGATGAGCGCAGACGAGCGTGTATATGTACATACATATTATAAATGTTTGTTTGTGTATAATGCAATATCCACTTTGCTTTTATTGCTTATAGCTTCCACCTATAATTATATTACTTTTTTACTTCCTTTTTGGACGCATTTTACATGTTATTTTATCTTGTTTTTGTTATTGTTGGCTGGGTTGGCTGCGTCTATTTTCTACAATTTTCTTTTTTCACATTATTTTATAAGCCATTAAACACAAACGCCATCGTCTTATTGTAATAAGCACTTAGAGGTTTCACTTATAAGCATAGTTGACTTTATTATAATTCACGATTATACTCTTCCATTGAGGTGCACAAGTTAAGTACTAAATATACATACTATTATCTTCGTACTATATATATGTATATAATATGTAAGCTTTTATGTTAAGGCGATGAGCATTAAAAGTATGAATGGAGTTCAAAGTGATAGGGGGGAAAAAAATTAGAAGCAAAAATGCTTGGGATATGTATACACGGTGTGTCCCAAAAATAACCGAACTTTATATTTAAATCATACAACATACAGCGCCATCTATTGATAGTTTGCAACATTAAAAAGATACATTCATCCTCTTTCAAATGCACCTGACTTCATGTAAGTCGGATGACAGATGTAAAAGTGACAGCCATTTCAATAAAACCAAAAGTGTGCTAATGGTTCCAAAAAAAAATGGAACAAAGAGCAAATATAAAATTTTGTGTCAAACTTGAAAAAAAATTGAAATTGAAGTTTAAAAAATTAAAAAAAAATTGAAAAAAATGAAGCAGCCCTAACCGAGGTACTGAAGAACATTTCTATAAATGACATAAAAAAATCTATGCATGCGCTGGTTAATCGTTCCAATCGTTGTGTTGAGTCAAATGGAACATATTTTGAATAAATAATAACTTTCAAAGATAATATAATGTGTATTTTACTATTTTATATCCAAAAAGTTCGGTTATTTTTGGGACACACCGCGTATGTACAATATGTATGATCTACGACTTAGGCTAAAAGCAAATAATTATTTACTATTAAATTCATTGTGTTTTTATAAATATTTAAAGAATCAAGCTATTGTTGAAATTAGATTGTTATATTAAAACATAAAAT
The DNA here is from genome assembly GCA_037013455.1 of Ceratitis rosa. Lineage (NCBI taxonomy): Eukaryota > Metazoa > Arthropoda > Insecta > Diptera > Tephritidae > Ceratitis > Ceratitis rosa. The sequence goes on from JAWMAG010000008.1 coordinate 26,147,056, forward strand.
GTGTTATTAAACAATAAGTTATTTTTCGTATATCGGTTGTTCACCTAGATTGGAATTAGTGATTTGACAGCGAATCAGTATATTTTCTGGCTTTCTTTATAAATTTTCACAATTTTTTTTTTAACTATTGTTAATAGTCGCTCTGATTTATTATTGTATTGTTTTTGCTTAATTATCTCAAAATAGTGCCACTGGATTTGGAACAATGTCTTCATATAGAAAGAACAGTGTTGAAATTGACTTAGCCTTTATTAAATTGAAAATTTTTCTTTTGTAGGCACGAAACATAAGAAAAGTTGTTATATTTCGGGTTGTAAAAATATTTGTAATAGTTATTTGAAATTAACGAAATGAAACTGCCATAGAAATTTTAAAATTAATATCAAAAATTCTGCTCATGCTATTCAATTCAATTCATAGTTAAAATAATCATCATAACTCAAACGAGACTCGGTAATATTGCCGATACTGGAATCGGAGGATTGTGGTTTTAAACTGTTATTGTTCTTCCATCAACCTGGGGTGAAAACAACAAACTATTTGGAAATAAATTCATTTATTTAGAATAAGAACTTCATACAGAAGGATCATGCACAAACTGCCCAAACTTATTTATCACGAAATTTTGTAAGACATTTTACTACTAATTATTTAAGCTGATGTTAACTTGCTTCCACTTATTTGAATATTTATTTTACTTCGAGGTATATGGTTATTTAATTTTAGTTCTTATTTTACTCAATTTTACCTCATTATAATTCACTTAACTCAATTGTATTTTATTTTTTTTAGTTAACTTAATTTTATTTTACTTTATTTAATTTTCCAATACTTTATAAAGCTTTATTTTATTTTTTTCTTTTATTTTATTTCATTTTTTTCTTTTACAATATTCTTTAAATTTTTTTAATTTTATTTTATTTCAGTTTACTTAAGTTTACTTTAAACATTTTTTTATTTTCTAATTTAAATTTATTTTTTTATTCCGTTTTATTTTTTGTTTATTTCAATCAATTTTACTTTACTTTAATTTATTTTATTTTATATTTCCTTATTTATATATTATTTTATTTTTGTTTAGCATCGTTTTATCTTATCTTATTCCTATTTCTTTTTCTATTTTATTTTTTTTTGTCTCGCTTTGTTGCATATAATTTTATTTTAAAATTTACATAGTTTAATATTATTTTTTTAAATTATTTATTATTAGGTTTTTTGTGTTTATTTTAATCAATTTTAATTTGTTTTATATTTTTTGATTTTTATCTATTTTAATTTATTTTATTTTATTCCATTTCATTTAAATAAATTTTATTTAATTTTATGTTACCTTATATGTAATATTATTTTATTTTAATTTTCTTTTATCTCATTTTATTTTACTTTGTTTAATAAAATTTTATTTTTTGCTAATTTTAATCAATCTTTCTATATCATATACTTGTATTTACTTATTTTTATCTTTTTTATGTTAATTTGTTTTATTTTATTCTATTTAACTTAATTTTATTTAATTTAATTTTATATTACTTTACATATAATATTATTTTATTTTTCTTTTATCTCGTTTTATTTTACTTTGTTTCATAAAATTTAATTTTTTGTTTATTTTAATCAATTTTACTTAATTTTAGTTTTATTTATTTTTTTCTATTTCATTTAATATATTAACTTTGTTATTTTTGCTTTGTGTCGATTCACTTTAATTTGTTTTATATATTTTTTTTATATTGTTTTTCTTTTTAGTTTATTTTTATTTTATTTTATATATTACTTAGTTTAATTTTGGTCTCGTTTTACTTCATATAATTTTATTTTATATTTTATATAAATTAAATAATTTATTTTTTATATTATTTATTAATATTATAATTTTTATTTAATTTAATCAATTTCACCTTATTTTTTTTAATTTTATTAAATGTTATATTACTATATTTTATTTCATAAATTTTTTTAGTTTTGCTTCATATAATTTTATATTATTATATTATAGTATTTGAAATGGTTTTATTTTTTGCTTCATTATCATCATATTTATTTTGATCAATTTTATTCTATTTTGTTTTTCTCTAATTAATTAATTTAATTATTTAATTTTATTTTAGTTTAGTTTATTTAATTTATTTATCTATTATATATATTAATTTTTTTATTTTATTTAACCTTATTTATTTATTTTATTTTATATGAGTTTATTATTTCAATTAATTTCGTTTCTAACTTTACTTTACTTTATTTTATTTTATGTTATATTATTTTTTTGACTTTATTTCGATATAATTATATTTAGTTTAACCTAATTTAAATATAGTCCAAGTGAGAATTTTTGACTGTAGTCTTACTTAAATTAATTGTGGAATTTAATACACAAAAATTAAATCAGTCACACAGAGATCTTACAACAGATATTGACGGAAGCTGCATAAATAAGAAATTTTAACTTATACCTAAAGAAAACTATTGATTTGTATTTCTTTTAAGTGAACTTAAACCATTTCTGTGTACAGATGCTATATCAACAGCAACAATGCGATTTGTGCACCAATTTTTCCCTTTTGTGAAGCACAAAAATGGCTTAAAACTATAAAAGCATTATTGCCAAATTGTTCAACGCTAAACAAACATATTTTTCCTACCAAGAAGCAACAAGCGAGAATCGCATAAAAATTCACTCACAAATACATAAAACAAAGGAACAAAAAAATTTTCCCAACGGCAACTACTTACTCGACAGCCAAGAGAAATGTAAAAAATCGATTACAAAATATACCGTAATAAAGTTGAATGCAGCATATAAAAAGCACATGTGTGTATATGCATGTGAGTAAGAGCAAATGGAAAACAAAAACAATTTAATGAAAATGTTGCAGCATCAGCGTGACTTAGCGCGATGTACTCGTATGTACCATACATATGCACACGAGTATAAGTACAGACAGGGGCTAGAGTGTGAGAGATGTAGTGGGAGCTTGGTTTATACACACATCATACTTATAAGCAAAAGTAGGTGAATGCGTATATATTTATATATACATATGTATATAACGAAAGCCATTATTGAACAAATGTGTGTCTATATACATATGTATTTGAGTGTATAAATAACCTATGCTTGTGTTGCATTCCAAGTAAATAAAAAACGTTATGAGCTGCCGCCTGCTGCCTGTCATATGTCACACGCAAGCGACATTTATGCGCGTTCTTGCCACATTCCCTTAACAAATGAGTGCGAATATACACATTTTCTTGAAGCCAAATTGCATTTGTTGACTGGCGTTGACGGCTCAGCTGTTTTCCGGCGCACTATACGTATACATTTTCTTTTTTCTTTATGTCCTTTTCTATTTTTATTTTTAGTATTATTTCGTTTTTAATTTTCTCGCTGTTTCGTTATTTGCTCTCGTTGTTATTTTTTGCTTGTTCATCGTCATTGTTTTCAATTAATTCTAGTCGTTACAATGTTATTCTTGAGCTGGTTTTTCTTAAATGGTTTATTTTCAGCTTTTCTTTTCATGCTTTTTTCATTAACCGACTGTTGCTATTTTTTAATTTAGTTTTAATTAGTTTCGATGGTGATGGGCACTCTAAAGAAATTGGTGCGTATTTGGAATTTTTGCTAAAATATTAATAAAAAAAAGTAAATATACTTGTCTAAGTGCTGCCCAAAACAAAAAAAAAATATTTCGCCATTAAATATTTTTTTATTAAACGTGTTTTTTATTTATCATAGCGAAGAATTATTGTTTTAAAATATTATTTCTTTATTGCATAAATTTCAGACAGATGGCCGCTTTGTTTTAAAAAATAATATTTCCCATAACTGACTCACCATTTTAATATTATTAGTCACTTAAATTAACAAAAAGTATTAATCAAAAGTAGTAAAATGTTACAAAGTCTGTAGTCGCGCTCTCAAGAACCTTAATATAATATGAAATTCCTTTTAAGAATACTGAATTATATTTAATTATTCATTTGCTTTTATCGTTTAAATTACAAAGCTTTCCAAAAAGAGGTGTTATTTTGACATTCAAAGAAAATTGGTATTTTTTGAGATAAATTATCGAGTCTTTATTTCAATGTTAAAGTGAAGATATGCCATTACTAATGAAAAACAATATCAGCCAAATGACCCCAATGGCTACACTTACTGGACCGTATCTTTTTTATGAAATTTTCCGTCACCAAATCGCAAAGTGTCTGCTGTATGGCCCCAGTAGCTACACGAATTCCATCTTTGACATCTTGAATCGACGTTGGCTTGTTGGCGTACAACTTGTCTGAGGATAAAGAGGCTTTCCAATAATAAATCTTGGGTTTCTCAGCCCCAGATGCGACAATTTTATATACTGACGTAGTCATTGAAATGAATGGAAATAGGTTGCATCAGTCAAGACGATTTTTCGATGAAATTCCAGCTCATTTTTATGCATTTCAAGGACCCAATCAGCAAAAACAATGTTGTTGATGATCGACCGGCTTGAGTTCTTGTGTTAACTGAATTTTATAAGCTTTAATATATTCAAGTCTTTATACAAAATACGGCGTAATGGCGTTCGTGGAATGTCAAATTCCAAGAAACGACGGGGAATGGACAAACCTAGGCTACAGCGGCAATGTTCTCAGCTGTTCTTGAAAAATATTTTAGTTTTATGAACCGTCTTTGCCAGGTGTTCACCATTTTAATGGTGAGTTTAAATTATTTCAATGGGTTGTTGAAGCGTATGTCTTACCATTTTTATTACTGTCATAGTTTTACTTGTCCAACGTCAAAAAATTACAACTTTTATAAATTTAATATTTACATTATAATTGGCAAGGCTTTCCAAATCCATTTCCCATTGTGCGTGTTCCATTGTATTCTATTCCCATTTTTATTTGAATCCTGCGCCGTAAACAACAAAACTAAACGAGTTTTTAGAGGTGACGTTCACATGTCTTTTTAAAAGAAGTGAAAAAACTATAACATAAAAAGTACAATGAACCTTCAGATGCAGCTTAGTATGAACTGTAGATTCCTCCATTTGTTGGAAAAACATCAAGACGTAAAACCACAAATTGGAGGAGGAGCTCGGCGGCAGTGGTTATAAAGCGCCACAATATATCCATTTTGTGATTTCAAAAGTACATTTTGTCATCTTTCACACTTAACTTTTAAACCAAGCATTTTTGGTTTTAGTTAAAAATCAGTAATTTTCGAAAATGGGTTAAGCGAACCGCTCTCTCTAGGTGGTTAAAACCTACTACAATGGTGGTATACTGTAATAAGGAAGCTTGACGCAATTGGGGCACCGAAAATCCTTAAAAAATTTACATGAGGCCAAAACACTCAATAAATTTTACTGTCTGGTAGACTCTTTACTTCTGCGACGTGATTGTACCTTAATTCTTTGAAAACGGCAACGGCGAGACTGTCGCTATCAATTAGGAGCAAATATGTCTAAGGCTGAGATACCATCCAATATAATAATAAGCACAACGAATACCCTCCACCCGCCCAACCGTTACAAGAGGTGTCCAAAAGTGGTCAAAAATTACCGCAAGCGGATCAAAGTGTGTGAAACTTCGCAAGGTCGTCATTTGAGGGAAGCAGTGTTTCACATTTAATACCAAGCTTTAAGCTTTATAATACAAAAGAATTAGATGAAAAAAATTATTTTAAATGCAAAATGTATGACCCTGTAGAAAAATATACTAGTTAATCGGCAATGAAATCTCCATTGAATTGTATGTTTATATATTTCCAATCATAAATACTCAATATCTATGAAAAAATACACCTTACAAGCATTTGATTAGGTAATTTCATTACTGGCTTACAATAATTTGGCTTCAATAAAAATATTTACAGAATCGAAAAAATATTTATTTTAACCATTTTATAGACTTCAATGTCTGTAGACAAAAAGGATATAGCTTAAACCAACCACACATACCAATGATGCCACAACACACTGCCGCAACTTGTATTCATGAAACCGTAGGCCCTACGGTGAGACTTGCATGCTAAAATATTTATTTACTTGTTCATCTAAGCCTATTGTTTATTAAACATATTGCACCAGTCAGTTTACTGTTGCAGGCATTTCGACGTTGCTATTGTTTTCACTCTTACTACAGATGCACGTACTTTTCACCGGTTATTGTTGTTGTTCATATGAGGATATTTTGTATATTTGTTGTATATTTGTTGCTTCTGCTTATTTAATTTCATTGTTTAGTCAGCACTTGTTGGGGCCACTCGAAAAGAAAGAAGAAAACTATTAAAAACTAAACAAAAGAAAAGAAAATCCAATATAAAAACCTGCAGAATTCTTGCACAATACCAATATGGTATATAAACTTCAATGGTTCACAGTTAAGTATAAAACGTCAGCTGCTGTACCTGCAGCAATAATTTTGCAACGACAGCTATGTTAAGGCTATGGCATTGGTGATATGGCAGCAAAATCTGCAAGTCTACAAAAGCCTTAAAACGTTCAACAGTATTTGCTTAGCAGCGAAATTAAACGGAACTGACGTTTATGGCTTACAAATACCCTGTAGGAAAAATTACTGAAAGTCCGTTCCTTTTATCAGTACAAATTTCGAAAATAGCCCGGTCATAAACTTTCGTTTTCAAGTAACATAATCATGAGAACAGGCGTAATTTAGTTAAACATTTTCAATATAAAATTTTAATTTTTATTTTTGAATTAATTTCATTGGAAAATATAAGTTATTAATTTTTCTGATGCTGATATTTTTTACCAAATGACTGCAATATTTATACATATTTATATATATATATATATATAATTGGCACTCTGTAACCGCTGAACCGATTTTCAGGCGAGCTCCTCCTGCCGCTTGCAGTGTAGGCCTTGGTGCTCGCGATCTGGGTGTGTCCATTGTCCAATTTTTTAAAACCTTTCATATTTTTAATTTCTATTAATTATATTCATTAAATATACAAAAAAACTAAAACAATAACTGGGACGAATGCACTGTGCGAACAATGTAAGCATCCTATTCATTACTCAACTGTTAAAATGTGGAGGTAGCAACAGTTTTCACAAAATCTGAGCTAGTTTTAGTTTTTCATGGAATATCAAATGAGTATAGGGTCAAGGGTATTTTTTTTTTCAATTTCCTTATTCCATTACGTTACAAACTTGAAACCCCATTGCAAGAATAAAATGTTAACAAACGGCTGAATTCGTTTTTTCAATATGCTCGCTATTATCTCTCGATTTGGCACATGTCACACGTAGCTCGCGCGATGTTGGTGACCAAAGCGAGAAATAATGCGGCTTGGAAATTTCTATCACAATAGGCCATATTCGTTAGTGATGGTCGACATGTGGCAGCATCTTGTTGAAACCACTTATTTTCCTAATCGTGTCATCCAATTGTAGGTCACAGAAAGTTGGTTATCATACCATCTGCTCAAATATAAACGAGACTGTTCAATAAAACAAAAACGGTTAATTATTCTTCAATATTTATTTTATTCCCTTCAAAATAGTCACCATTAGAGGCGATACACATATGCCACCTTTTTTTCCAATCTTCATAACACTTCTGGTAGGCCGCTTTAGGTATGGCTTTCAGTTCCTTCTTCGAATTCTCTTTTATGACTTCAATCGACTGAAAATGCTTTCCACGAAGCGGCAATTTGAGTTTAGGGAAAAGAAAAAAGTCACACGGTGCCATGTCGGGTGAATACGGTGCTTGCGGAACAATATTTACGTTGTTTTTGGTCAAATAATCGCGTACAAGACGAGACGCTTCAAAACGTATAAATTTTTCCTTGGCGACAGTTTTGCGTTCCTCTTTTTGATGAAAATTCAACAATCTTGGAACAAGTCGAGCAGACACACGTCTCATGCCCAAAACATCGTGAATAATGCTATGAGCGGATCCATTTGATATGTTGAGCTCACTAGCTATCTTTCTTTCAGTCACACGACGATTTTCCAACACAATTTTCTTTACTTTTTCGACGTTTTCTTCGCTTATTGACGTCGCTGGACGACGATCATGGGGCAAGTTCTCCAGCGATGTACGGCCGCCCTTGAACGACTTATACCAATCAAAAATACGTGCACGTGATAGGCAAGACTCCCCATATGCCTTCCGCAACATTTTCATTGCGTCCGTCGCACTTATTCCATTGGAATAACAAAATTTCAAACAAACATCTTTGCTCAACGTTAATTTCCATAGTAAAATTCGAAAAACACACTCGAGGTTGACTTGTTTATAGTGCCGTAAAAAAAAACTATGTGATAGATCGCGCTCAAATTTGACATGTAAACATATAACAGTCCTGCCAACCTAAGCAAAAAAAAGTATGGCCATATGTCTTGTCCTTGTCGAGTTATGGATAAAGTCTCCGTTTATATTTGAGCAGAAGGTATAACCCTCCGAATTGGCCGTGACAGTCTCGCCGTTGTCTTTTTCAAAGAAGTAAGGTCCAATCACACCTCCAGACGGTAAGCTCTTTATTTTTTTGGTGTTATGGCCTCTCTTCAATTATTTAATGATTCTCGAAGCCCCAAATGCGTCGAACTTGCTTATTTACGTGTCCTCCGAGGAAGACTCGAGCCTCATTGCTTAAGAATTGTGATTGTTGTTCAATCAGCCAATCGACGTATGTACGGCGTTATGATCAGATGGCTTCATTTAATATGTTAGGCTTTGCCCAAGTTCAATATATGTACCATATATCATGATGTGCCGTAAGAAAGTCCCAACTAGACACATTCAGGTCTTCGGCTACTTCCCTTACAGTTGCGATAGTTGAGGTGGAACGAGCAAAATAAAGATGCATAGACCTTGCAATATCTGCAACATATCCAGTATCTTCAAATTTCCTTAAATTTTCAACAATTTCTTGAGTAGTTGAACGATTATTTGCACCATAATCAACGTTGGCCATGTTTAAGTCAGCACTTTTATAGTAGGTTCTTTTAATTTTAACCCGTTGTGTGGTTGTTAAGCGATCCAATTTGATAATTGCCTGACTATTAACTAAAACAAAAAATATTTGGTTTGATAGTTAAGTTTGACAGATGACAAAATACACCCACGTACTTTTGAAACCACGAAATGGATAACCCTTTAGTATCGAAAACATGAACTAAAGTAGAAATTTAATATAAATTTGAAAAATCTCTACAAAACAAATTTAATTTTTAATTAATAAGCCGTTTTGCATATAATACTTATTCTTAGTAAATAGATATTCAATTAACGAAGTTGAAGGATTTTATTTCCTAAATTAATTAAAACATAATATTTCAAATTTATTTAATCCTTTTATATCCCCAAATGTGCTTAAATCCATATTTATTTGACACTTTTAATTTGCAACCACAAAAGCGAGTGACATTATTTATTTATGTTCTAATAAAAAAATATTCAATTTATTAAATAAAATATTTGCCACTTACTTTTTAAATATTTATGTATTTATTACCGTCACTTTTTCAAACACACTTTGCTTTTTATGCGCAATATATTTTTATATAACCATTTTCAAATTATACACTTCCTAGTCACGGCCAACAACAAGCAACACGGCGTGGCAATTTTATAGTTGCACGCACACATACACACAAATGAACACCCTCACTAGAAAAAACGCGTAAACTCTTGTAGTAGCTATGTGCGTGAGTAGAATATAACAACAAGAAGATATAAGTGTATTTGTATGTATTGAGTGATTCACTAGAGAAATACACTTGATGGAGCTAGAAATCGGTAAATTGCAATTGATTGCAACTGCTGTAAGTAAGCATGTAAATTACAAAAACAAACAAAATGTATGTTTTTTTGCACTGAAATGTTGTTAGTAAGATAACTCTGTGATTGTTAGATTTTTTAAAGAATTTTTCCACAATAGTGCTAAGATACGGGCAATTTACACAGGACTTCCTTCAAAGATTTCATGCAACACACATAATGAGCGGCTGTTTAATATGTAATTTCATAATGAAGCTCCCAGTAAACTTTCTCATAAAATTCTGCACTGAATTTTTATGCCACACAAATCACGTTAAAATTCTCTTTATTAAAACACTTTTCTAAATTTTTTTTGTATTTTTTATTTTATAAAATTTTTCTTTTATTCAAAAATTCCCCACTGTTTTAGTATTGTATAATTCACAATGCAAATTGTTTATGCAACAACAATGCACGCACGCGTATGCTCTGCAAGCGCTTCACATTACTAACCGCAAGCAGCTGTTGCAGTTGTTGGCGCTACGCGTTCGAAAAGTCAACTAAACTGCCAAGGATTGGCCATCAATAGTATTTGCAAGTGAAGTTACTCAACAGTGTATAGAATTCGCCGTAAATGCCAATTCGCCGCATACTGAATTGAGCGGCTGTTCGCTCGGCTGCTTTGATATCCTTTCGGCTTTTTGCCTCTAATATATTTAGCTCGGCACCTTGTTGATATCTTAACTGCACACTAATGCAAGCAAAAAAAAAAAATACACGTACACACAATTCACCTGCAGTTTGATTTCATTCTCTGTGCTTCCCCTTCTTGGTGCTGCTTATCAACATTACTTTGCCCGTTCATTTTTCAATTTTTCCTACTCACCTACATTATAACTTAAGCCATAACTATGGTTACAGGCGAATCTTCTCTCTCATACGCTCAACAAAAAATCGGCATTTCTCTTTACCGGCTGCAATTGTTGTTTATATTTTGATTTCTCACATACATATATGAACATATTGTATATACGTGTATGATACATGTATGTATGCAAGTAATTTCATTATTCTTCTATGCTAAGTTGTTCACATTATTGTTGTTTATTGCCTTTGTTGCTGTTTTTTCACGTTATTTTACCTTCGTTATTTTCTTATTCTTCTTACATGGCTTTTCGCCGGCGCATCCGTAGTTAACGTTGAAATTTTGCTCCTCCACTTGCAGGCAATGAACTTTTATTTATTTCGTTAGCAGGTATGGTCTTTTCGGCCAAAGCGCAAACGCTGGGAAATGTCGTTTGGTGGGTGGTTAGTTTAAGGAATTTTGAATTGAAAAACTTTTATCTAACGCATATGAGTCTTATTGATTTTTTAAAGGTAATATTCGTATTCGATAGTAGCGGAATGTCTTGGAAAAGTTGCTTTAAGTTTTGAAGCTTTGAAGGAGAAAAAATGAGGAGAAAAAGAATTTTGGTTGCAAAAATGGCAATGAGTTATAAATAAAATTTATTCATAAATAATGTAGCCATTTTCTTTTCCCAGATCCGCCCCAAAGTCATAGGTCATATTTAAATATACTACGTGAAAAGTGAGTTGAGCAGTACACAGACTCTGAATTTATCAGCAGGCTTTCTTGAAAGTTAAAATACAAAATTTATGTCACAAAAAAGGTCTACTTTGAATCACAAGTAAGAAGGGTCGGGCCAGAGTCAATATGTTAAGCAAACAGATACTGATGGTTCGATACTAATCATATAGGTATAGAATCCTCATGATGTGATTAAAATTGTTTTTTTTTTATATCTTTAAGCTCGACTTTTCTATCTACTTTTTCATCAAGTGCTTTAGATAGCTACTTAAAAATCTATATACGATAGAAGAAACATGCTGAAAAATATCAAATTTATATTAAATAAATAGTAGAAGGAGCAACTGTTTTCGAGATCACAGCTTCTAACTCTCAGATTTTTTAATAAAAATGGATCAGACCGGGATTTACAGAACACAAAAAATAATATTTTGTTGAAACGAAAATAATGAAATGAAGAATCCATAACCCTTAGAAACCCAACTTATTGATTAACTTTTCATAATAGAAAGTCATTCTCTACACAAATCCCGAGGTCAGAGTCGTAAATACATCTGAGTATCATGTGGAATACCTTGAGTTCTAATCCTGGCCAAATAAGCTTCCAGAATAATAAAAGTACCAGCTGTTCGAGGGCAGCTTAGACAAAAATCTAGCTTCCTCTTATTTTTATTCTTCTTTATTGGCGTTGGCACCGCTTACGCGATTATATTAACGTGCCGTTCATCCCTTCTTTGCGCTGTTTAACGCTTTCTCTCGAAGACTCCCAAAGTCGACTTATCAGATGCCGAAATCGTCCACGCTTCTGCGCCATATAATATAATGAGCGACATGTAAATTTCAGTTTTTGTTCATAGAACGTGTTGGAAAGAGTGATTCTGCAGTTCTGATGTTATGACTGTCAACAGAGACATGGGAGTCAAGTCGCGAAAGCTATGAAGATATTTTGTCTTAGCCTCATTCACTACCAAACTTATTCACTTTGCTTCTTTATCAAGTCTATAGAAAGAAAAACTAATGGATATCAATGTCATCAGCATACGATAGTAGGTGAACACGCTTCTATAGGATTGTACCCTCCCAATTCAGCATTCAGCAGCTCTTCTTATTTTCTCCAGCAATAAATTAAAGAAGTCACATGATAAAGACTTACACTATCTGAAACCTCCTTCGGTACCGAACGGCTCAGAGGGGTCCCTCTATTAGTAAGAAAACTTAAAACAATTGCATAACCAACTGAAAAACTTTCTAGGCTGAATATCTCCATTTATAGGCGTACTGCTGTTTCGAAGACCAGGGTGCGAGTTATATATTATTATTAGAGATATTGCCTGACTACATTTTGCTTGCTTCTAAATATTTATAAGAACACCCCACCACTACTTAACGGTCTTAGATGAGATATATGTACGATATACTAAAAAGAGCACTAATGAAAAAAAACTTTAATGCAACTTCCTAAAAAGATACGGCCAACAACTACGGAAATTATGCTATTAATCCGTCGCACTATGCCAGACCCAACTCATTTATTTAGGCATCAGGAGATACATCTTTTTTCTTAGTAAAGTGAAGAAATTTAAAGCTGGTAAGATATCACACCCCTAGGAAGGCCGTAGACACATTCTTATATTCTCAGTTTGAAAGGGACGCTCAAATGTATGCAGAGACGAAAAGAGCGAATTAATTTAAATTAGACAGACTTTGAATTTATCTCCAGCATACGACAAGCTATCATTCAAACTCGCTCCTTTACGTAAAAGCTATTTGAAAAAGGAACTCAAGTAGAGATAAATATTTTAGTGCTCTACATATTTTATTTTCTTGCGAAATCTAATGAAGATAAAAACATTTGTAGTGTAAAAGGACACATTCCCGTCCATCCTATAAACTGACAAAACACTTATAAAAGACAAGATTTTTATTATTAATTAAAGCTGCGACATCTAAAAGTCTTCTTCCGAAATAACACACTTTCGCTAATGAATAATCTAATCCCCGACACATTTTTAAACATATTTTTGGAATCATCTACAGTTCTCGCCACGATTTTTATGTCTGAAAGCGAGTGCCTCGCAGCAGTAATTTTAGTTTTTGGCAGAAGAAAAAGTTCATATCAGGCTATTCGACGATGTTTCTTGATTTTTTGGTAAGGAAAATCTTTACAATAATTCAAATCTGAAATACCTAGTATTTAAGCTTGGTGAAATATCCATGAACTTTCTTTTTTCAAAACTGGGCTCATTTTGACGGGGTATTTTGGAACTATTCGAGAGACAACAAAATTTAAGCCTAACACTAGTTTAAAATGGTATGAATTAATTTTTAAGGTATAAATGGTTCAGCAGCTATCTCATTGTTTACTCAAATGGCATTTTCCAATCACCAAAGCGAGTAAAATATTTCACCAAATGCCGGCCGTTTTCGAATACGAATTAATATGTCCGTTTTGGGCAAATCAGGAAATAAAAAAGGCAGCCGTAGAAAAATAGAGTTTGATAGAGTTTCCCAATTTCATAAACAACACACTTAATTGGAAATAATATCACCAGATTCGTTTGGTGGTGAACAAAGTTTCTTTTTCTTTTATTTTTACTTTCTACTTCTCTTATGTAAATTAGGTTTAATATTTTTTTATATCAATAGGTTTTTTTTTCATTAACTTATAAAAATAAATAAATAAACAAAAAATATTTTTAGCATAATTTGTTATAAGTAGTATCAACTGCTAGTGTTAGCTACGTAGCTTCCATAATCTGTAGCAAAGAAAAATTTATGATTTTAATATTCTTCCATAAAAATAAAAATAATATTAATATCATAAACAATACCTCCAGTATATCTAAATCCAAGCTATAAAACCTCCTCACGAAAACCATTACTTCGAACTCAGTAAGTGCTTGAATATCTATTGGAAAATGTAGTGCAATACATTGTCTTTGTTTTATTGTTTAACCAAAAGCAATAAAATGTTTACCACAGAGTAACAGAAGAATTTACCAATACTCTCACATAGCTGCTGTAACGAATTCCCCAGAGAACTTTACCTCTTTTTATCATTAGCTGAAAGCTTGTGTTGAAAGCTTCGGAATTTATTACCAAACAATAGAAAATGAGAGAAAGTACAAATTTTTAATGTATTTCTCTTTATACTAAATAAGTCGTCGTGATGAAAAAAAATTAAAACACCTACAGGGCAAAACAATACAATTTTATATCCCTAGTTTGCGATTGCTGTGGCTGATGCCTTAAATATTACTCATACGCCATGTCTCGAAGGTTAAAACTCGACATAATTTTTTTTTTCATTAAATCAAATAGTTTTCATTTAGGGGAACGCAATAAAAAACAGGAAAAATACAAAAATGATTCGTATTTTTTTCAAAATACGCGTTTATGTATTAGGTAGGTAAAGCGCACCGGCAGGTAGAGAACAAACTTAGATCAAAAATTAATTATGACTTTTTTTCCAAATCTAAACTATTTGTAATAAAAATTAGTAAAAATCACTAAACCTTCACACTGTGCTCTAATACACTTACATAAAATAAAATTTGTTCTACCCATAAACATAGATACGTCCGAAGCTTTCACCACAGCTGCAGTGCTTTTTGCGGTATAGTACATAGGTACAATAAGCTTTCAAACCGTTTCCATTTATTTTATCATCAAGCTTTTCTGGTTTATTGGCGTGCTTTCTATAAATTGTTTTCTCTATTGAAATACTTTTTTTTTTTTTATTCTTTCATATTATCACTCACCATTCAATATGCCTACCCTAACCCTAACCCACTTCGCCGTAAGGAAAAACTTTATTATGTTGTTGACATTGACAGGAAGTTGCTAATAAAATTTTATTAATGAACATTTACGTCTATTTATATGACCAGTGAATAGATTTTGGCAGCAGAATGGTATAAAAGTTGATATGTAAACTTTTTCTTTTATACTTTTAATTGTAGATGTTTACAACTGTTTTTGTTTGTGCGCTTGTATGGTTGAATAATTTAACTACACACATCCATGTCTATCTAAATAAATTTTTTATTAGTCACGTGCATTTGAGTTGTATACAAAGGATATATTAAATGTAAATGGTTGTTGATGTTAGTAGTTTTAGCTAATTTTTAAAACTAACAAAAATAATATAAAATAGAGGTTCTAGATTAAACATACCTCTTTTGTGAAACGGGGATTACGGATTGATATAAGTTAAAGTTTTATACAAGTTTCTCAACATGAAAGTAGCGGCTTAATTATATGATAAACTACTTTAATTCGATCTAAAACTAACAGTAAATTGTTGGTGAATATTTTAAGAATGAAATGTGAAATTGACAGAAATGATGGCTTCAAAAAATAAAGACGTATAAGGTATTGTGGACAGTTCCAAGTTGTCAGCAAGAAGAAATAATAGTTTATTTAAGCTTATTTGATATACCAAAGGACTAAATGGCGCACCCTGTACAGCAGTTTGGTATAAAAGATAGATAACTCAACATATATTTTAGTATTTATTATGGTTTTCAACAGCAATATTAGTACCTTCCAGGAGGTACTTCCGACTAAGACACTGTGGATATTTCAAAAAATATACATATATGTGTATACCTACATATATACATGAAGAAAGTTTTTTTCTTGAAATCAAACTGCATAATTACTATAAGGATGCATATATGTATGTAGAATTCAAAGTCTAAAAATTTTTTTTGTCTCACCCAAGGATTCGCAATCTTTGTCTTACATAATTCAATGGCCAAATCAAATACCCCAGACTTCAAAATGATGTTCGAAATGAAAATAATAAATTTCATAAATTAATACTACCAAAATATATTAAATATAAGGCCAATTAGTTTGGGTAATTTAAAAAAAAAAAAATTATCGAAAAATTTTTAAAAATCAACTTTTAAAAATTAATTTCTTTTTAATCTACTAAAAATTGTTAGTTGAATGCGATAAAATACAAGAGGTCAACGTCAACTTCGGTAAAGATATACATATATATATTTTTTAGAAGATTACTCTAAATATAACTTACATACACTGATTTGAAATTTTTCTCGGATCGGAAGCAAGAAAATAGCTAAAATTCCAAAACTTGAAATTCACCAGGAAAATGTTTAGAAAATTCATATTAAGCCACAAACGATTTTTTTCTTTAATTCTTTCACACAATTTTCTCGCTATGACTTTAAAGAAAATTTAATAAATAGCAAATATTTTGCCTTGTTTGTGTTTTTATTGTCTATTCATCACCTTTAAGAGGTTATAATACAAATAAATATGAATTTCAAATGAACAAAGTAAATACAAATACACATTTACATATGTTTGTAAATACGCTAATATTTACATGTGGCATCAAGTGGTCGCGTGCTATGCATACCAACGACGACAGCGACGTATCAACACGCGTAATAATAAATGTTTGCAGCAATATATGTATGGAGCATACTAATGACCACGAAGCGTTTCAATATCATATATATTATTGTACCCAATAAACATATTTTGTAGCTTGATAAGCATTTAAATTTTTTTATTCTTTTATTATTATTTTTATTTTATTTAATTTTTTTTTTAATCTTAAATCAATATTATTTTATTTTATTTTATTTTATTTTATTTTATTTTATTTTATTTTATTTTATTTTATTTTATTTTATTTTATTTTATTTTATTTTATTTTATTTTATTTTATTTTATTTTATTTTATTTTATTTTATTTTATTTTATTTTATTTTATTTTATTTTATTTTATTTTATTTTATTTTATTTTATTTTATTTTATTTTATTTTATTTTATTTTATTTTATTTTATTTTATTTTATTTTATTTTATTTTATTTTATTTTATTTTATTTTATTTTATTTTATTTTATTTTATTTTGTTTTTTTTTGTTTTTTTTTATTTTATTTTTTTTTTTTTATTTCATTTGGATTTCATTTGATTTTATTATTTTTAAAAAGTAAATGATGTGAAAAGGATCCTCATACTTGCAATTAAAGAAGAATATTGTAGAAAAACTATTGTGTCGTGCAATAAAAAAATATTTAATTAAATTAAAAAATAATATTGAATCAAACATTTCAAATTTATTACCTCTACATGGTTTGCTGGGTAGCAAAACCAGGGGTATTGCCACCATGCTAACATAATATCGCCTAAAATTATGCTACAGTATGTGTGTACATATGTGATTTGTGATATTTTTTGCGTTTGCATCACGTCACGTAGCGGTATTTGCTTTATCCGTATTTATATGTTGAGAAATTTTTGCTTCTAATTTTAATATTCAGCAACCATTATCATGGCAGCTTTTGTGCGTTTGTTATTGTTTATGCATATTTATAATAAAAAAGTTTTTAGGGAATTTTCATGAGCTTGTTTGGGTTCATTTAGTAAAATATATTTTTACTTTAACGCAAAAAGGCATTAGTAATGTTAATATTTGTTTTAAATTTCTTCTCTTTTTCTGATTAGCTTACTATTTTCCCCTTAATTTTCAGCTCTCATTTACTTGTATTTACATATTCTACAAGCAATTTTATATTATTTTATTGGTGACAGTTACAATCAGCTTTCCACCTGCTGATAATTCAGAGGTGCGACGTTCACTTTCTAACACCTGCTGACGTAAAACAGATTAAGAAGGATAAAATGGATTAATAGAAAACTTTTCTAAACTGGAGAACACGCACAATAAAAAAAGTCATAAAAAATTATAATTAAAAATATGAACTTCAGTTCTTTTTTCACATTTTATGACATACACAAATCTTGTGACTTAAAATATTATAATTTTTTACGCTAAAGATAGTCATTTTCCTAGATAAAGTCTACTTGACAAATAAATAATTTAAAATTATGCACTAAAGCTAATGAGCTTCACAAGCGGATGACCTGCAATGCAAGCCGGTGTACGATTGCAAGTGACCGGACGAGGTAACGAGTAATAAACAAACAAAAGGTAGTGCTAAAAAGAAATTAAATAAAACACATTCATATTTTCTGTCTGAGCAGAGATAATAATGACACACTTTTGAATTATTTGTTTGAGAACAATAAGAAAGTTTTAATGTCGTTTTTACCTGAAATCCGGTTGACGTAAAAGCTAGGCAAAGTAGAACCAGGTGTGCTGGATATACATACAGACGGTGCATTATATTTCTTGACATTGTCCATTTTATTAGCTATCTTACAACTTGCTAAAATAAAATTCATTTGATATCCTTTTCAGTGTTTTTGCTATTTAAAAATTTTATTCACCCTAGTGGAAAAAATTAAATTCTGTTTCTCTAAACTGTAAGTTTGCTATCTGCTTTTGTTAAAATGCTGTCTTACATGCTATACCGAGCCTCATTTTATAAAACTAGTTGGCTAATAATTTATTTACATCAAAGTATTATTTCCAAAAAATATATTAAAACGATATAACAACATTATATTTATATTATACTTATTTCATTTCGTTTTTTATGTTATTTTATTTTATTTTATTTTATTATAATTTATTTTATTTTATTTTATTTTATTTTATTTTATTTTATTTTATTTTATTTTATTTTATTTTATTTTATTTTATTTTATTTTATTTTATTTTATTTTATTTTATTTTATTTTATTTTATTTTATTTTATTTTATTTTATTTTATTTTATTTTATTTTATTTTATTTTATTTTATTTTATTTTATTTTATTTTATTTTATTTTATTTTATTTTATTTTATTTTATTTTATTTTATTTTATTTTATTTTATTTTATTTTATTTTATTTTATTTTATTTTATTTTATTTTAATTTATTTTATTTTATTTTATTTTATTTTATTTTATTTTATTTTATTTTATTTTATTTTATTTTATTTTATTTTATTTTATTTTACTTTATTTTACTTTATTTTACTTTATTTTATTTTATTTTATTTTATTTTATTTTATTTTATTTTATTTTATCTTATTTTATTTTATTTTATTTTATTTTATTTTATTTTATTTTATTTTATTTTATTTTATTTTATTTTATTTTATTTTATTTTATTTTATTTTATGTTATTTTATTTTATTGTATTTTATTTTATTTTATTGTATTGTATTTTATTTTATTTTATTTTATTTTATTTTATTTTATTTTATTTTATTTTATTTTATTTTATTTTATTTTATTTTATTTTATTTTATTTTATTTTATTTTATTTTATTTTATTTTATTTTATTTTATTTTATTTTATTTTATTTTATTTTATTTTATTTTATTTTATTTTATTTTATTTTATTTTATTTTATTTCATTTTATTTTATTTTATTTTATTTTATTTTATTTTATTTTATTTTATTTTATTGTATTTTATTTTATTTTATTTTATTTTATTTTATTTTATTTTATTTTATTTTATTTTATTTTATTTTATTTTATTTTATTTTATTTTATTTTATTTTATTTTATTTTATTTTATTTTATTTTATTTTATTTTGTTTTATTTTATTTTATTTTATTTTATTTTATTTTGTTTTATTTTATTTTATTTTATTTTATTTTATTATATTTTATTTTATTTTATTTTATTTTATTTTATTTTATTTTATTTTATTTTATTTTATTTTATTTTATTTTATTTTATTTTATTTTATTTTATTTTACTTTTTTCATTTTATTTTTATTTTATTTTATTTTTGTTTTTTTTGTTAATTTACTTACTTTAGATAGCAACTAACGCCAAAATGTTACGTATTCAATTTACTTAAATTCAAATTTACTCACCTTCGCTAACTTCAATCACACATCACTCATACGCCATGACAAATGCCTACAGTTTGTTCGGATTTTAATTTGATTGCATGCAAAGCTCACATCAATAAAATGGCAAGCGAATAGAACTTATGGGTAACCCTCATGAACACCCACAATTTAGTTTTTTTATGTACAACAATTTTAACGCGCTTAACACTCATAGTTGTTGTTGCTGTAGTGACAGAATGTCATTTTTAACTCCAACTTGTCAACTGATAATATTATACTATAATTTATGAACCCAAAAAGCAGCAACAACAAACTAGTCGAAACTGTGTAGTACAGAAGAGAACAGAGAAACATCGTTAGGGAGAGAACGTAATCTGGTGAGTAATCTTTATTTGCGAAAATCACGCACAGACAGGAAGTAAATAACTACGACATTTCCACGCACACACACTCCCACGTGCAAAAGAAAGGAATGTGCCGTTGAGTGGAATGGAATAAAGTATAGGAAGATCAAAGGAATCATACCGTGGGTCATGTGAATAAATTAGGGAATTATTCAATGAACTAACGAATGAATGGATAAAAAAATTCTGTTCCCTCTGTGAGTGGGATACGATAGAGAGGAGCAAACAAAATATGCCTCAGCGAAATGTAAAACTAAATAATGTCAGTTGCGTGATTGTATAATTTTGTTTCCGAACTTTTTGAACTCACATGTTTCGCCTTACGAGAATTCAGTAAAAATAGTTTTGAACAAAACTTTTTACTGTATTTTAAGGATGAATAGAAAAAACAAATTTTTTAGGGTTTTTATTTCTTATACTTTGCTCTTCACTTTTGACTATCACACACCCACTTTTCGGTCATAATTATACTTAATTATCAAAACATACACCAATTAAAAACTCATTCAATGCGCACACACACACAATGCTGCTAATAAACCAACATTCTGTCACAAAGCGGATGTACTAATGCTACTAAATACTTTGGGCTGTTGGACATAAAAACTTGGGCAAGCCAGCAGCAGAGAAGGCAAAACATGTAAGAGTGGTAGTTGTGTTCTGGTGGTTTTCAGTTAAGCCCATACATTAGTCGCCCACACAAAAAGAAACCAGATACTAATTAACAACAGCTTTAAAGCAGTTGCTTTGGTGAGCTCCAAGAGTGGGACAGTCAGGCAGAAAATTTAATTACCCTCAGCATTTAAAGAGAAAAAAAATTAGTAAGTAAATCAGTAGTGGCGAAAATCACTGGCAGATGATGAAACTATTTCCGAGGAAGTAAAAAAGTTATATGAAAGGTGTTTTATTAAATTTTTCATCTTAAGGTAAATTTTTGTTTGAAAAAAAAAATAGATTTATTTCTACTTTAAATTTAGCTTCAATTTTAGTTTTGTTGTAAAGCTTAATTCTAAGTTTATAATTTTCATTTAGGATTTATGTATTTTAAACTTTATTTAATTTATTAAATTTTGAAATCCGTTTTTGAAGCCTGCTTTTAATTTTCAGTATAAAATTTTATTATATACTTAATTTACTTAATTTTTATTTGTAATATTTATTTTAATTATAGTTTTAGTTACCTTCTGAAAGCATATACCATACAAAAATCTATTTATTTTTTAGTTTAATAAATTCATTAAATTTTTCTTGATAATTTTCTAAAATTACTTATAAAAATTATTCCAATTCTTACTTATAATTATACTGTAGTTTCAATGTTAATTTTTTTTAATTTAAACATTATATTATTTCTCTTTATATTATTTGCTTCAGCTAAAATTTGGAGAACATTTTTGTTATTATATTAATTGACATAGATCTAAGTGCTTGATGTATAAAATCCCCAATCATAAAACGAAATAAATATCCTTTCATATTTTAAATTCTATTTAATTTTAAGCATTTTTATTTTTCATTGAATTTTTAACAATTCTTTAAATTACACTTCTTATTAGGATTTCAATCTTATTTGTATTTCTTGTCTCATGCTTCATAATTTTAATAAAATGTTATAAAAAAAATTATTTTACATATATTTTAACATAATTTTTTTGTTTTCAATATTCATTTTATTTTTACTAGTGTACTTGTATATAGGTACAGTTTCTTTTCATCTCATATGTTAAACCACACATACACGTATGAGCTTGAAAGAACATTTGTAAATAAATCTTGACGCCTAATAAACTCCACCCTAGAAGCACATTAATCTAACCACCACGCATTCCTGGCTTGGTGGCTTAGTACTCGCGTGCCACATTAACCATCCATTCATTCAACGACCTAGTGGATGTTCAGTGAATTTGCGGCTGCACAACTGGCTTTTTCATGCTTAATTTGCATGTGCAACATGCCACACAAGCATTCAACTGCACTTTTATAGCCAACTTTTTACTGCATGCGCGCATTGCTAACTACTTCTTTGCATTTCGCTATCACTTCCGCCATAACCGCACTCTTCCGCGCTCTTCTGGCAGAGTGTTTTTCTTTTCGATACGCCTTTTATGTTGCTACTTGGGCTTAGTCCTTTCTTATGTTCTCTTCTGTCGTGAATTTGCTTCCGTCGTGTTGCTCTAATTGGCAAGTGACGGTAATCGGTTGTCGCGCATAAACTACAAAATGCAACCGCCGCTTAACGCCCTACCTCATTTCTTCTCCCTCCTCACCGACTGTCTGGCCGCAATTGTCGCAAATTGCTTTTCTAGCTACTAATTAGCATACAATGCGTAAACGAATGTCGGAAAAATGGCGACAACTTTTTCCGTTAACTTTACTCAAAAACATGAAAAGAAAAACAAAGAGCAAAACTTTGTGGTACGGATTGTACTCTATCGAATGATTTTTCAGTTGATTTGGTGTATTCAAAATGAGCACTTGCTGTAAGTAGGTATGTGTATACATTTCTATAAATATGCATTTCATATACATTAATTGACATTACGAAGAATCTTCAATTTTTAAATTTTACCACAGTAATCGAAATTAGAAGGCTTTTAATGAAACTATTACACCCACATGAACTTACTCGTATAAGAAAAATTAATATTACAGGCCGCATAAACAATTATAAAATAAATTAAATTAGAATAAAATAAAATAAAAACAGTAATAATAAAACGGAAGAAAGTAAAATAACTAAATTAAAGTTAAATAAAATATATAAAAAAAATAAAATAAAATAAAATAACCAGAAATTGATTAAAAAAAATTAAACTTTAATAAAATAAAATAAAAATCAATTTAATAAAAATAAACAAATATAGTAAATAAAATAATGTAAAATTGATAAAAAAAAAACTAAATACACCAGAAAGCAGTATTGTCCAAAATTCCATATTATTTAAAATAAAAGAAAAAATAACTAAATTAAAGTTATATAAAATTTATAATAAAACTAAATAAAATAAAATAACCTAAAATTGATTAAAAAATTCAGCTTTAATAAAATAAAAAAATATTTGTGAAATTGATAAAATAAAATTAAATACATCAGAAAACAGCATTGTCAAAATTCAATATTTTTTAAAATAGAAGAAAAAATAATTAAATTAAAGATAAATAAAATATTTAAAAAATATGAAATAAAATAACCTGAAATTATTTAAAAAATTCAGCTTTAATAAAATAAAAAATAAAATTAATTTAATAAAATTTAAAAAAATGTAGAAAATAAAATATTTGTAAAATTGATAAAATAAAATTAAATACAATACATCAAAGCAATATTGTCAAGAATTCCACCTTTTTTTTAATTCTTCTTCCTGTTCAATTATGGAAAAAATGGAGCTTACCGCAAGCAGCCATAACTGAGTGCTCCTCCAAACAATGGGTTTAAGAACAACTTTGTTGTTTTTAAGAATCGTTTTAATTTATTCGCACCAACAGTGAGAGGGTTCAACCATAAAATTCAAAATAAAAAATTCAATATTTTTTTTTTTTTCTGAACCAATGGCCAGTACTTGCACTCTTGACCTAACTATTTGAACCATCCATTCGGGCTGTTTTTATTTCATTCTCAATTGGAGATTTTGAGAGTAAACAGAATTCGTGATTTATTATTATTTGTATGTTAGCAATGAAGATGAGTCATAAAATTTTCACTAGTAATTTCAATAAAAAAACATAAACAAATAAAAAATATGCTATAAAAAACAAAACACTTTAAGTGTGCGTTTAACACCCAATATTTTAGATTAATTACATGGCTAAGCAATTTTAATAAAATATTATCAATTAGCAGAGGCAACAAATAGCCTCAAAGAAAATCGATGATATTTAAATTAATTTTGCTAAAAATATTAACAACATATACATAATGACTATTTGCCTCATAAAAAATTCAGTAAAATTAAGCATATTTTTTACAAATTTAAACAAAACATTAGAAAAATCGGGCATATTTGTTCAAGTGCTTCAAAATTGATTTAAGTAAATGAGTAAAATAGAAAACGCGTGTTTCAGAAAACGCAAGAAAATAAAAGTAAACAAAACAAATGGTGCTTGCATACCAAAAGACTCAAGTTTTCGTGAAATCGCGTTTTGGTGTGGCAAAAATGATTTTATGTTTTAAGATTTCCAATTTCTTATTTCACATGCACACATTATTATATACAAAAATGTATTTAATTTACATAAAATTTAACATTTGTATAAACATTTAATCTTCAAACTATGTATTTTTTGTATTTTTGTGCTGGCAATGAAAATCAAATTAATTACACTGCCAAAAACCAACAATAAAATTCATATTGAAACGCTTGTACACGTTATACCTATGAACATAAATATTCTCCAGCAATATGTAAACGCACAATTTATTTGTCTAAGGTGCGAAGAGATTTTTGAAACTTTTTTTTTAATTAATTAATGGCATATTGAATGATCATAAAAATTACTCTTACTTTTTATAATTCTGCAAGTAATATAACTTTTAGTTAGAAATCTGAGCAGCTCCTTCTATTCTTGCATCTCTCTGTGAGTATCACCTTTTTGTTTTTCGTTAGCCAAACCGACAGTTTGGTCTAGTTTTTCCCTACACTTGTGCCCAGTGCTTTTTACACTCCTCGGAGCTGTTTTGATATACAATTTTTTATATGTTCTTGAGGATCTTCAATGATTCACAACACATCGTCTTTTCAGGGGTCTATTCAATCTTCAAGATCATGAAATTCTGCAATTTTTGGGATTTTTTCATCTGAATAGCACATAACCATGTCACAACTATATGCTCATAATTTGTTATAACACTTTTAAGGCTATGAACATCATGTCCGGTCTGTGGCTTGGGAAGTTGTGCTGTCATGTTGGTTGATGTCCTCGGTAGACAAAGGACTGACATCACGTTTTTCAACATATAAACATACAAAATAGAAGATCGATGCTTCCATAAATAGCTTAATTGTTCGCCTAGAGAACACTTATAAGCATTGTCCCTGCTGCGAGGAACAAATTGTGCTTGGGGACTTTAACACCAAGGCAAAAAAAAATTAATAATAATCGGAAAACTTAGACTCCACAATAAAACATCCCCAAATAAGGAGCACTATAATACAGCAACAATTATACTCACGCCTGCAAAACAGCCTCTCAACAATCACAAGAAAGACTAGACGCCGAAAAGCTGTAACCATAACAGACAAGCGAACTGTTTTCTACTCGAATGGCCCACCTGCCTCCTGATACCACTCATCAGTAACTCACACGGTACAGGAGAAGTGTGGCTCAGCATTTCAAGTTTTTTAAGTACAGCTACAAGTGAAATTATTGGCTTTCGACAATCCCATAGAAAAGCTGATGCGATGAAGATTGCCATATCGCAACGGAGACAAAGAGGCTGCCTACTCTGTAACGTTGCCATCATTCACTCCCCGGACACCGAGAGCTGAAGAAGGAAACGATACGCATATAGAAACTATAAATTTAAAATGGCAAAATATTAGAGAACAAAGTCTTTGGGAAATATTCTACAAAAAGATTCATCAACTTACAGAAGGTTTCAAGACCGGAGCATATTCATGTGGTACCCAATAAGGTGATCTAGCGACCGATGCATTTAAATTTAGGAATCTCTCAAGCCTTTTAAATGGAAATGAAAATAAAGCACTAAGAAATGGCGAATCGGACACTCCAATCAATGGTGATGGAAAAGATGTTCCAATACGCAATCATGAAAGAAAAGTTCAAAGAGCAATTGCCCATCTGAAGAACAACAAAGCGGCAGAATATGGTCGGACGAAAATATCTTCGACTATTGGAACATAAGTGTGCTCTGTCCAACCTAAGAAAGAAGAAGATAGTCTGCGCCAATTACCTTCGGATAAGCCTCTGTACTACAAATTATATGGTATTGCGTGAGAAACTGAAACCCACCGCTAACAAACTGATTGGACAATTTACCAGACTTTCCCCAAACGCCAAATCTTCGAAAAGACCGTGAAAATAAATGTTATGAATTATATAATCGATTTTAAAGCAGTCTTCGACAGCACGAAAAAGTGTCCCTTCTATGCTGCTATATCTGAATTTGGTAACCCCGCAAAACTTTTACGGCAGTGCAACCTGCAGAGTCATATAGAGAATATTAACGAACTCAACAACTGCACCAGGAGTTGTGCTTCCTTCACACTGGAAAAAGAAGCGAAAATAATAACTTTGGTGGTGAAAAGGGATAAGGCTATATATATCCTGACATCAAACACACATAAATACATAACAAAAAATCGTGCATTCGCGTTTTGGTTCTACCTTGTTAGCCTTATATTTGGCATTACAGACGAGTGAGTAATGATCTGGCATCATTTGGGTTTTCAAAATAGCTCCGAGTGTCGATTAAGTAAAATAATCATTTAAATGTTTTAATCATCGCAGAGTAAATTAGGAAAAAATTCTGAATATTTTTTGCTTGCGCTCGATCACTGAAGGAGTAGTTTTTCCATGTGCCTGTTCTTCTGTAGAAAATTTTCTGATAATAAATATAAAAATACGCTATATTTTCCTATATCTTATATTGTACAATTTATATAATGTTATAAGCATGTAAAGGTACGTGTATGTATATATTCGTACAAATAAATATTTACTTAAAAGCTAATCAGAATAATTGCAGGTCAGAAGTGAGAAAAAATTACTGCCTGAAGTGTTGTAAAAAATGTATTTATTGCAATTTACTGAAATAATAAAAACAAATAGAGGTAATAAAAGTGTAAATTTCATAAAAAAAAACTTTAAAGAATAAATATTTCTTTTTTTATTCAACAATGCGCGTTAATTGCTTAATGTTGAAGGTTGCCCAGAGCAAAGGCTGATTGTCTAGGGTTTCACCGGGAACTTCAGAAATTTCAATTTATATACATAATTAATAGCAAAAATTATAAGGGCAGTTAAACTATTAAAATAAACGGTAAAATAAGCAATGTAAATGAGAATGCAAGGGAAATATACATTGTAGAATATTATGTATTGGCTGCCACAATAGCCCCGTGGTTAGCTTTGCGTACTGCCAATCGAAAAGCCAGAGCTCGAGACCTAGCTCGACAGACCTCCATAATTAAAGAAAATAAATTTTACTAAATGCGATCGCCCCTCGCCAGGGAATGTTAAGCCCTCCGAGTGTATTTCTGACATGAAATAAAGTTTCCTCATAAAAATTCATTGGCCGTTTGAAGGCGGCTTGGAATAATATGTGGGTCCCTCCAATCGTTGGAAAAACATCAAGACGTCGGATAACACAAATTGGAGTAGAAGCTCGGCCGAAAAACGCTTCACCGGTTGCAAAGAGCCGGTTATATGTACATTATGTGTATATACATACATACATATATAGAGTACAATAGCGTAAAAAATTCAAAAGTGAAAGATGTAAAAAACATGACCTCATTTAAACACAATTCAAGCACAAATTCATTGCGCGCACTACTGATAATTATTGAAAGATTACTAAAGTATATATTGTATATATGTTTTATCTGGAACTGGAAGTATTTAATATTTTGCACTAAATATTTGATTAATAATAAGTAATTCAAGATAATAAGCTTAAATTTTGTACTGTGTAATACAATATATATCAAATGTTTAATTTGTCAAGACATATTTAAAAAAAAAAAATTTTATAATTTTTCAATATTTATTTGGTTTTAAACTCCAGCTGTAATCCTTTACGAAGTGTATTCGCACATAGAGTCAAATAGACAGCGTACACTGTCAATTATCATTATGCGCGCTCCTTGTAAATTAATTTTTGTTTATTTTATTCATTAACACTTGACTACTCAATTTGCTCAAATGCGCAACTCATCAAATCAAGCGAATTTTCCACAAACCGAATGTAAATCTTGTGCTTGGCAACAAACGTCAAGTATAATAGGCAAGTAACCCTGCAGGGAGAAGATAGACTAATATGCAAAAATTCTAGTTAAATGCCAGTACTTTGAAGATGTAATCATAGCACTTGGTTATTCGTATAGTAATTCACCACTAATAATAATTTTCACCACCGTTTGTTTTTGCTATATCTGCACGCCACTGGTGAGTTTTATTATTTATTTTACTCTGTTGAAGTGCGCAAAATGACATTGATCACTACTTGGTCACGATTGCCGAATGGTTAGATGTTTTCGAAGAAGCGTATTTGATTATTATTTATTTTTATGTTGCTTTACTTTTATTTTTCAACATGCTTTATTGAACTAGTTAGTTTCTAGTTAACAACTCGTATTTTTCCTTGCAGGGATCTCATAAAGCACACACACTCACATACATACAGTTAGGCTCGTCATCTGAATTTACACTCGATTTTGTTTCAACTTGAGAGAAAACTCTTGTTCCTTCTGTCAACTTTCACTTTAAACTCTTACCCTTTGTACTGTTTGCCACCTTTAGCTAAGTTGGCTTAAGGAATGCCGTGAGTTGCTGGTAAATTTCGCGCTCTCATTTATTTACTCAAATGCACGCACACAAATGTTTTCGTATATGTGAGGAATTTATGTATTTTGCCGAATATATTTACCACTTTATTTTAATTAAACATTAAGAGCTACGCATAAATCTCCATAAGAGCCTGACGCGACGGCACATTACGAGTGCGTGTTATATGTATGTATGTGTTTTGTGTAGCATAGCCTTGTTTCAGTGGAGAACTAAAATAAGGTGTGAATATTCTATGTAATGTACTGGTATTTGTACTAGTTCGCATTCAACCGGAGCTTTCTACCAGCTCCGTGTAGTAGTAGCTTTACTTATATCATTTATTAGTATTGAAGGTGTTATTTTTATATTTCTAAGAAAAATTACTTTTATGAGATCGGATGTTTTTTTACCATTAATAATGGAAAAAAATATTATCAAAATTGCCGTCATGGCTATGCATACAGGACTGAATCATCTTTATGCAACCAGCGAGGTGAAATCAGTCAAGGTGATTTTTCGGTGAAATACTAATAATAAATAATAAGCGTGTATCGTTCCATTTGTATCGATGGAGTATTTTTACTTTAAAAAATTACTGCTTCAAAAGAGACAATAATCGGAAAGGCTATTCAAAATAACACTTCTTATTGGAAAACCCTTTATTTCAATATTGGCTAGAATCATAAATCTAATTGTGTTTTACTAAAATAACCACGTGATAAACATGACCTGCTGCCATTCTTAAGACTGGAGTTCCAATCCTGGATCGACAAACAGCAAAAATGATAGAAAAACAGTTTTCCTAATTGTGATTACTCCTCGGCAGGGATTATCATGCCCACAGAGTATATTTTTGACATGAAAATTAAAGGTCCTCATATAAATCCAAAAAAACTTGTGACTAATGGCAAATAATTACTTTGTACTTAAACTGCAAATGACATTTTGTTGGTTATAAAATAAGAAACCATGAACAATAAAGAGATAAACTAGTTTAAAGTCCTTCTTTCTTCTTCTTTTTCTATATAGGTGAAGCTTACGTGATTATGTGAATTGTATCTGTTATTGTTGTACATCTCCGCTCAAATTGGAGACTCCAATTAAAGCCAAGTGTCTTCTTCCTCGCCACCACAAACAAAAATTTTTCCCCCAGAGGACAATGCATAGAATACTTTTAAAACTGTGGTGTGTTCATCTTTCAGGACGGCATGCCATAGTCAATATAACAGCTGAATCTTAATACGAGCGAATGTACATATCGCCTGTGCTATTCGCCGTTGGCAATGCGCATATATGGTACATATAGAATACAATTTTCTCAAAAAGTGTAATGAGAAATTATCATCGTCCGCCGAGCGTGGACTTCACGTTTGCGGAGACACCATATTCAGACGAAGCGGCAAAGATACAGGATTTGTGATCTGATGAATTTTTGCAGCTTTCTTCCCAAACTTTTTATCTGAAAGGCTTTATTGGAAAACTTGTGAATGAGAAAGAATTCCAGTTATAACCTAAATTTTCGATATTCCAAAAGTGTTTTCGATTCAAAAATATTGTCATATAAAATCGGAGAATATAAAAAAATTGTCTTTACCTTCAGTTAGATATTAATTTTGTTAATTTAAAAAAATTGTAATAACACGTCTTATTAGCAAGCAGAAGGTCGTTTGGGTGAATAGGGGGAGATTTAAGGCAAGGCATGACTTTCTTTATTTTTTTTTTTAATAGGCGCTTAGTAATCCTTAAGCGGTTTTATAATTTATCTACTCGTGTATTATACTGATTTTCTTCAACACACGGCATAAACAGACAACGTAACCATTTTGAGTTTTACTAAAAATTAGTCTTTATATTAAGACGTTTTATTATTAAAAATTATTGTATTAATTTTTATAATAAAAATCAAAAATCATAACGAGAGCTTTCACTTACAACACACTGTATAAACAAATCTTCTTTTTTAGCCCTATGTGAGTCTTCAATTAAACCTTTAGAGTTTAATGTAAAAAAATATTAAAATAACGAGCTACTAGAATGAAAAAACATATATCAGGCAGGTATGTACATGCATGTGGTAGTTGATTCCAATTATGGATACATATGCTGACGCCGGCAAATTTTTCCGTCAAAAAAAATTCTATAAAAACTATACAAAGATGAGGAAGAGGAAGACCGATATAAGCTTCAAATTGTTTTTGGAGCCAAAATCTAAACAAAACTGAGATAAGAAATTTTTTTCCACAACTATGAAGTGAAGAAGAAAAAAGTAAGTTTCTCTTGATGTGTTTGCAATTTCTTTATTTGTTCGTTTGAAAGATAAAAACGATGGAAACTAAGACCACATTTGTATATATTGTAAAACTGTGTATGTATGCAAATGAAGGGCACATCCTTATGGTGTTAGTGTTATATCCATATGCCATATATGCATATTTTGCCAACTTGCAATTATGGGACACCAGTGATCACCAATAAGCAAGGATATCATCCATTATAATCCAAGGCAAGCAGCTCTAAGGCGGCGTAGATGGAAGTATATGCGCATGTATGTAAAATTCTCATACGTATGTGTTTATAGTATTGCCGTGGCATAACTCGAATAAAGAGAGGTACCAAACTAATCATATAAAAATAGAATGAAATGAAAAAAATAAAATAAATGTAAATGTAAAAATAAACAAAATGATATAAAATCAAATAAAATTAAATTAAACTAAACAAACTAAATTACGTTAAAATAAATTTAAGTAAATCAAATTATTTTGAATCAAATCAAATAAATTGAATTAAAGCTCAAAACGTACTAACTAATAAATTAAATTAAATTAAATTTTGTAAAATAGCATAACATAAAATAATATAAAAACTCATAAAATAAAAAAAAATTAAATTAAACTAAAATAAGTTAAGCCAAAATCAATTAAATTAAAACAGACAAAATTTAACTAAATTCCATTAAACTAATTTTAATTATGTCAACATAAATAAAATAAAATCAGAGAAATTAAATTTAATTAATTTAATAAAAATTGAAATAAATTAAATTTAATTTCATTAAATTAAAATAAAAAAAAAATAAATTTAAATAAAAAAAAATATATAAATTAAAATAAAATGAAATAAAATAGAATAAAGAAAAAACAAAACAAAATAAAATAAAATAAAACAAAAAATAAAATAAAATAAAATAAAATAAAATAAAATAAAATAAAATAAAATAAAATAAAATAAAATAAAATAAAATAAAATAAAACAAAATAAAATAAAATAAAATAAAATAAAATAAAATAAAATAAAATAAAATAAAATAAAATAAAATAAAATAAAATTAAATAAAATTAAATAAAATTAAATAAAATAAAATAATATAAAATAAAATAAAATAAAATAAAATAAAATAAAATAAAATAAAATAAAATAAAATAAAATAAAATAAAATAAAATAAAATAAAATAAAATAAAATAAAATAAAATAAAATAAAATAAAATAAAATAAAATAAAACGAAATAAAATAAAATAAAATAAAATAATATAAAATAAAATAAAAAAATAAAAAAATGAAGAAAAATAAATTAAATAATAAATGGAATAAAAAAAAGAAACTAAAATAACATGAAAATTAATTAATCAAAATAAAATAAAAAAATGAAATAAAATAAAATAAAATAAAAAAAAATTAAAAAATATAAATAAGATACATTAAAAAAGTAGAATAAAAAATAATATAGTAAAATACAATACAAAAATTCAATAATAATAATAAAGCAATAATAATATGTAGAAGAATTGGGAAAGTAAAAATATATACCTAATTAATATATATAGTTAATAAATGTAATCAATACGCCACTGTACACAAGATTACACATATATACGAGTACACATGTAGTGCATAGCAATACTTTTGCTGCATAAACTATGAGTTCAAGTAAAATAAATAGGTAGCTACCAAAAATATATGTGTATGTGTAAGTGTGAGAAAGTGATCATAAGATAAGCCTAAGATATGCTCTCAATGTTATCAACGGCAGGACTCAGCAGTTAGGTCATTCTCATTTCCAGTCACTTCGCAATCATCATCAATACCATCAAGCAGCAAGCAAAGCATATTAGCTGCTGGTTTCTACAATGTTGGCAAATTTATAGGTAAAACAGCGGTTTGGTCATAGCTTTCAATACAGAAAGCTGCTAACAAAGAGCTCAAGTTTGAATTAAGTCAAGCAGGCACATCACAAGCAAATATATAATCACAGATTTTCTTATGGTTGTATATATACCCATAATACGTAGAGGTATATATGCATATATACAACATGTTCATCTGTCTTTAATCGAAACCATTACGGTTTGCCACTTTGTATGTCCAGAAAAGCCAACCTACGCGCACACACACTTGCTAAAGCCAAATGACCTGAGCTTTACTGGAACTCCGTTGGCAATGCCTGTTGTATACGGTAAACAACTTTAATGACTTTATTCAGCAACAAACAAGCTAATTTACTTACACACATACCATAAGTACATAAGTATGTATGGATGGGTGTATAGGTATGTAAAAACACCTTATTGTTCACAAATGTAAACTTCTAGTTAACTTCCTTCTGTCGCTTCCTTATAACACTTCCTCATAACAACCGTTGTTTTCAGTGCAATTATTGTTTGGATTTGCCATTTGTTGGGAATTTCTTTGTTGCTCTTTGTTTGCTCAATTTACGCAAAGTTCTGAGTAAAATTAGTAACGAATGTTTGTGTTGTATATGTATGTATGTGCATGTGAATAGGCGTAACCATGTATTTTTGTACTAAGGGCGTTCTTAATTGTAGGAGCAATATGTACGAGTATATGAGTATAAGACAACTAAGACGATGTTTCGAGACCTTCTCTAGGGTAAACAAATGAACCAAAGGGGATAATATCAGTGAAGCGTTTTGGTATGTAGGATTGTGACTTAAATTAAAATTAACGCGTCATGACCCAATAAGGATCATAAAAATCCTAGCTGAAAGACGCTTTCCTTGAAATTTTCATACTGGACAACTTTTTATAAATTTATCTGATTTAATGCAATTTGAATACTTGGGCAAAATATTAATTTGCTCAACTAAAAATTTCCTAAATTGCTGCCTTCGAAACTTTGAACTTAAAAATCTTGAGAACCTGAACAGACTGCAAACCAGTATGTATCCAATAATCTAAGTAAAATGGTATACTCGTACAAACATATCAGGGACGGTAATGCTATTTTTCTAAATTTTTTTTAGAATTATTTCAAGAAACTATGGATCATTAATTCTGTATCAAAGAAAGTTCAAACATTATTTATTAATGCTCTGACTAGGAGTCGAACCCTTGAGCTTTCACATGATTTCACATATTCGTAGTGCCAACCAATCGTCTACTGCAACCTATAAATCCAATATACCTGCAGATTGACTTCATCCTTTTCTTCAAAATCAACACTCACTGAAAAATCGTGAAAGTAATATGTTCACACCACCAGACCCTTACTTATCGATCTATGTCCAAAGGTTCTAGTAGAGCGTTTAAAATTAAATTTTAAAAGAAATTTAGAACTTAAGTGAATTTCTTAAAAACAGTTTCTTTTAATTTATATATTTATTTTCACAGTAATAATAATAATAATGTCAACCCTAACCTGTAATCTGCTGCTGTATACAATATATTTGGTTACCATTAAGATCTTATTACCCTTGCGTAGTAAATGTGCCTTAAGTAAATACATATTAGGCATATAGATATTAAGGATTTAGTATGCCTACAAGGTCACGAAATCTAATAAAAGTTAATGTTTAGCACAGCTTTAAGTCTAATTCTGTAGCAAACAAGTTTATGGTTGGAAGAAATTCATTAAATAAAATAAATTAAATGCAAATAACATTAGTTTTTATTTAAAAAATCAAGTTTTAACTAAAAAAAAATAAAAATATGCAGACATTTGCTTTTTCTCAAAAAAAATATTTTTTATTCATCAATTTCTTCCCTGCAAAGTAGTGCACCAGCCAATGATTCCCAAATCTCCAAGCAGTTCCGGCATGCGATTTGTCCTTGGGATTTTTAAGCCCCTTGATTTTTATACATTCAACTGCCGAAAAACGTTTTCAAAAGTCTATTTAATACTCAGAGGTATCTGAATTTTCAGGAATGAGGTGGCTAAGGAAAAATTTGGAAAAAAAATTAAGCAAATAAATAATGACGATTGATAATTTTTGAGTTCTCAAAGTACTCTCACTGTATGCTACTTACAAAACAAAATTCCAAGTGCTTCTTAGCAAAAAATTTATTTTTGTGTCACAAATTTGATGCGACGTTCTGGGATCTTTTATTTCGACAGCAGAGAGTCGGCGATCACTTGAATGAAACTATATGTAAAATTTTTATCGGCAAATTATGCTGAAAATTTATAGATTTGTTCCACGAAAGCTTATAAAAAAATTAGCCAAGTGTATATATATATATATACATAAGAGAGGCGACTGATAAGGTCGCGGTCTAAAGTAGTTAGAGACGACATATCATCTCGTTACTTATACTAATTGCGGGACTCATTATTAGTATAAATAACACAACTTTTTTTATTAGGTTCATTAACATTTCGTTCCTGGGACAAGAAACAACACTATATAAACTGGAACTGGAAATTCATCGCGTTGTGATTAAATTCCTTAAGAAAAACGGCAATACACCGAAAGATATTTTTAAAAAGATGCAATTGGTTCTTCTGGACTCTGCCCTTTCATATACGAGGTGAAAAAATGGGCTCGGCTGTTTCAACAAGAAAGGGAAGCCTATGAAGATGACACCCGCCCGAGGCGCCTAGTGGCTGTCGTGACAGAAGAAATTGTTCAGAAAGTCGTAAAATTAGTACTGGCTGATCGAATAATTAAATTGTGGTAGATAGCAGAAGGAGTACAGATTAGCATAAAATGAGCTGGAAGGATTTTGCATGAACATTGGATGGATGAAATTTGCAACCGCATTGTAAACTTGGATTCGTCAGTATGGTTCCGTTTCCAAACAGGAGTCGATGCAGTGGATAAAAAATGGGGAAAAAACACCAAGTGGAAAAGTCAGCGGCGAGGATTATGGCTAACATTTTCTGGGACAGGAAGGAAATATTATTAATGGGTACAGCCACTCTAGAGGTTGTAGAATAGACTTGTTTCTTAAAGTTTATTGTAAGAATATAAGAAAAGGAATAGAATTTCATAACCATTAACCATTTCATTGAAAATATATTCTTTAATTACAAAATGGCGGTAATAATTGATCCATGTTTGTTTTTAAAGGCGTCCATGGACGTACTTCCAAAAAAAGGTATTTGTGAAGCTATCGTCGAAATTTCAGAAAAATCGATATAATAGAGTCCAATAATCTGTCCTTCCAGTTTGGAAAATGTGATTTTGAGGAAAACGCATTTAAAGTTTTCATTATACTCAGCGCACGCTCCGAGGGGCTACAGCAAAATAAAAAGTTCAGCTATTTTAAATATTTTTTTCACTTTAAAACCAATTGCATATCATTTCTAGAACCCAAAGGTACCCTGTGGTTAAAAAAAAATTGCTTTTTTCAAAATCCTGGGGTGGCTTTACTCCTTAAGCCAGGCGCTTGAGGCAGTCGTACAGAAGAGACGTGGCATGTTACTTTGCAAAGTTTTGCCTTGAAAGCTACTGGACCATGGCTTCCAGTAACTTTTTCCTTCGTTTTCAAATTTAAAAATGGAGTTGCGGGGACGAAGATTTTCAGACGACAGTTAAATGACAGCGGCCATAGAAAACCATTTTGAAGAGAAATCTGAAGAATATTTTTTCAGTGGCATAAATATATTGAAATTTGGTTTATATGGAACGTTTTGCTCTCTCTTCTTCTCCCGGGTGGTGAGCTAAACCAAAAATTAGAATATCTTATTTGTAGTTCAATTTACACAAAATAGAGACAATGAATGGCAGCCGCGATAGCCGCGTGGTTGGCATTGCATTACAGAAAATTTAGTTAAATAAAAAATTTACTTAAATTTTCTAATTCCTGTTACCCCTTGTGTATTTCTGACATGAAATAAAGGCTCCCCAAAAGAAAAAAAAAAATAAGCCGTTCGAAGGCGGCTCGGAATAAACTGTAGGTACCTCCATTTCTTCGAAAACATCATGACGAAAAATCACTAATTGAAGGAGGAGCGGTTACAATGAGCCAATTATATATTATGTAGTGAAAATCTCTGAAACCTGTGCCCAGATCTTCTAGTTATAAACAAAATAGTTACGGCTGAAAGTAGTTGATTCAAATTAAATTAATATTATTTTGTTGTAAAATACTCAAGGTACAAAAATAATTAATTATTTTACTGATCTTTTTAATTTTTGATTACTTTTTTTGAATAAGTTTTTCCCTCCCATATATGAAGTAGATTTTATATTCCGTTACCATTTCACTGAAATTTGCCTTTTTTTAGATACATATAAGAGGGATTTCTTTTCTTATAATTTTGGTAATTAAATTGTAAATAAATTAAATTTATAAATTTCAAAATATTTACAAAATTAATGCAACTGCAAAAATTAACAAAAAAATGCAAAACCGAAACGTTCAATGAGGAAATTTCAAAAGTAAATCAGAAAAACAAAAAGAAAAAAATAAAAA
Organism: Ceratitis rosa; assembly: GCA_037013455.1. NCBI lineage: Eukaryota > Metazoa > Arthropoda > Insecta > Diptera > Tephritidae > Ceratitis > Ceratitis rosa. The sequence goes on from JAWMAG010000008.1 coordinate 26,184,669, forward strand.
TAAAATTAATTATATAAAAATGCAAGCAACTGGCCAGCTGGCAATCAATGCACGGTCGTTTGCATTCACTTTTAAGAGCGTGCTGGCTCATGCATATATACATACATACGTATAACTGTGCACGTGTATGCATGCTTGTATGTATGTACATCAAAGTAGGAACCTAAATAAACATAGGCCGTGCTATTTGAGTAAAAGGCCGACAGTGAGCCCCCGGGATTGCATTCGTCATTCGTTTTTAATATTAGCATATGTGTAGCCAGAGCGCGAAGAACAACAATGCCCAAACATTCCGCAGACAATTTTTGCATATAAACCTATTTAAAGTCATACATAGGTACATACATACATAAATGTGTACTTGCATATGTTCAATGTACTTGATAGCCTACTAAGTAAATACCGATTGTTCTGGCAATATAAAATAAACACAGGCAATTTTCAAGGAAAAACAAAATTGAAAATTAAAGAAAAGCAAGTAAATGAATACAAAACGTAAATGTGGCGGTTGCTATGACGTGGTGTACCGCATTTACCACTAAAATCAACTAAAAATTGTAAAATTCTGATTTCGCATGAAACTTACCTCTCAATTGATTTTTCTTATGTGCGAGTGTATATATGTATGTTGCATATACTTATATGATTCTCCAAAATTTTTGCGCTGCTTTCTTATTTCGTCGTTTTGCGCTTGCGGCAAATGCAAGCGATAAACAATGCGTGAAAAGCACGATTTTCCCAAATACGTTTTTATAGTATGTAGCACAAGTTGTTTACACACAGATACACACAAACACTGTTATATGCATAATATTGTATGGTATGTACATACCTTATTACACCTAACCAATGGCTGATATGTTTATTGCTGTTTCTATTTGTATTGCAGTTACCTGTAAACAATTGTTGTTATACATATGTACATAGGTATGTACATGTGAGCAGCGTGTTTTCATTTTCATCGATGAACACATCACGATTTTTTATTTTTATTATTATTATTTTTTTTTTTTTTTGTAATTATATATACGAGCAGTTGTTTAGAAAGAGTACTCGTACATACTAAATTTTATTACCTAAATAATTATTTTCGTTTTTATTGTTTTTCAAAGTAATTCCCTAAATACTTTTCTTTGTGAATATTTATTCTACATTCGTACACTGGACTTGAAGGTTTCTTAAAAAAAAAAATGAAAAAAAATTTCCCAACAATAAATATTTTTCAAGGGAATACGGTCTTAAAATCTGCGGTTTGTATTTACAGGTAAAAGTAAAAAAAATCATAAGTTCTTTATGGTGTCTGGCATCCAGCACGCAGGACTCGAAATGATATACCTCGCTGTGCTGAATGGTTTTCTTCCGCAATATCAAATTTCAATACAAAAGGTATATACAGCTGTTTAACATTACCCGGATCGCCAGAGATAATCGTTTTGAAACCAACAGAAGGTTTCAGGCGAGTTTTCAATATGTGCTTAATCTCGGGGTTTCATTAGAGGAGCCATGCCATAAAACCACGGCAGTAACTATATGACCTTTCTTTTAATCTGTTAGTGGTACCATAGTCACAAATAGTTATTTTGGCGGTTAAAGTTGTCAAAAATTAAGACTTATTATAAATAAAAACCAAGAAGTTGAAACATTGTAAAGCAACACTCACCACAAACAGCAGCAGTATACAAGCAAAAAATGAATATTAAAATGCAACAAAGCAGCAATATGTGGCTGCGGCAAAAAAAAAATAACTAAATTAAATTGATAGTTATGGCTATGGTTTGAGCCGCTGGTATGGCACTGGCTAAAAGAAACAGTGTTACCCATTAAGTTACTTCGATCAGCTGTTATGGTATAGAGTAGATGTGACACCCCTAATTTAAGCTTAAACAAGATCACCGTCCGGTTTCAGCTATCTTAAGATTTGAGAGAATTAAAGGCAAATTGAAAAGTGAAGACCTCTCTCACTCAAACAAAAGTGAAATGAGATAAACACTTGAAATGAGGCTGATGTTAGAGAAAAGCCAATATAACCGGAATATTCGAAAATCAGCTCTTGAAAATTAATTAACACTCATTCAGTTGCCATTGGCTGGTGTTTTGCGAAGGATATTAAGGGATCACAAAGTTTCTATCAATATTGAAATTCTGATAGATTAAAGTAGTTCATTCTTCATAATAATACCAGAAGCGCTAGATATGTATGTCCAATGTTCTGTACTGCCACACTACCGGTTTTTTCTTCTGTTTGAAGATCATTGCTGTTGTTTTAGAAAAAGGAAGTAGACGTTTGGTCTTTTGTCCAAAAAACTTTCCCTCACTAGGGTTGATAAATATTTGTACATCGAACGGGGACCACTCACAGATTACTTTCTCCACAGAGTTTGCACATTCCCTATATTTCGCGCATATAACAAACAGACTTAGTTTGAAGGCAAGGGACAGCAACAGGCGCTTTGCCATTAATGGTCCTTTTAGCGGTCTGTAGTTTGAGCCATTTGTTGCCAGTAAGAACTTAGTTAGCTTCTCATCATATTTTTTTCAAATAATCTACTCTATTACACACGCAGCACTGTTTTCGTTTCAAAAGTCTATTATCATGTTTCACTTTTCTAAAAGGGAAAACCACAGTTCTTAAACGCCTCCATCCTAATCCAATTCATTGGCTATCTTTCTCACTACTTTCGATACTTTTACGCCCTGGTTTCAAATAGAGGTAGAGTTTTTTTTCTTTTTCGATCAGTCTTTTGGTTACCTCATTACTTTGTACACCTTAGTGGCCACGTGGCTGTATACATGGCACAATATACATTTTTAAATAAATTTGGAAGATCTCTTATCTTCAAGTGTTCAACCAGATAATCTGATTATATTTGTTAACGATATTCCTTATCTCTCTCCATCAAAATTCCACAATAAATTTATTTTATTTATATTTCTAAATTCTTTTAATTAGCCCAAACTATTAATGGATTAAAATAACAGTTTTAATCACCATTTCATAAGAATTGTATTTGAAAAAATTTGTGTAATTTTTTATCTAATAATAAAAAATATTTTACAGAAAAAAATATAGTTATTATTATATTTTTTTTTACTGCAATTTCACATAAACTAAAATTTATTTCATTATTTGCATAATGGAAAACACAAAAAAAATATCAATAAAAAAATATTCCAATAAAATATTTATTTATGCATTTAATTTATTTGTTTCTTTAACTTTTTGTTACCTAATATATATGTATGTTTGTTTATTCATATATGGACCAACAAGTGTTAAAAAAGAAAATAAATAAATTAGATATCATCACACTTCTCGCCATTCATATTTTTAAATTTTCACCACTGAAATATATATGTATGTATGTACATATTTACATACATAATTGAGACTCGCAAGTAATTATGTTATAGAATAATTCAATATTTGATTGAAATTATAATTGTTTGTTTGTTTTCTTATTCTTTTGAAAATTACACGTGATTAATTGAAATTGGCTCCGCCACGAAATTTCACTGTGCGACGCACACCATTTATAAGCGCAAACAAATTGGCAACTAAACAAGAACTGAAGGCAGCCGTGTACTCGTATTGAATTGCCGTTTCAGCGGTGTGGCCCGCATTGGATCTTCGCATACGCAGCATGTGCAATTTGGTTTCGCAGTGGCGAACTCACCGGTAGTCTGTTGTACCGACCGAAAGTAAAAATACTTTCGTATACGTTGGGAGTGATGAGTGAGTAAAAGCATATTGTACGCGGAAGATCAGGCAGAATAACCTGACCACTGGTTTACTTGACTAAACAAAAAATTTATATGCCTGGTTTATAGGTATGTATGAAATGTGGCTAACTTGGCATACAAGATTTTAATAAGAGACTCTATAAAGTAATTCAATAAAATATATATATGGTATGTTTACTGTGAACACAATGATCATTTCTTTCTTTCTTTAATGTTTCATGAAATGTTATATATTAAATTACCTGTCAATTGCATGATTACGTCATCACTTAGACTTCCTAAAGAACAGATATGAAGTACTTAGATCTGTGGTGCAATTCACTATTGCATTTTAACGATATTCGTTATCGCTTGATCAGCTGTTGTCGTCAACTACTCGGCTAATCGCTAACTAATCGACGATTCAACTTGGTTTTGCTGATCGCTATTTTCTAGGAAACGTTGCAACTTAAATGATTTAGGTGATGAATGCGCAATAATAGATGAACCAGAGCACCTTGACGGCAGGAAAATTATGAGCTCCATAAAAAAAAACAATGGATTTTCTGTCATGGATAAGTCTAGCAATAATATTACTTTGAAAACAACTGAATTAACTTCAGCTGCCACAACGTTATCATCCTAATTAACAACGCCACAGGATCAGCTTTATCCTCATCAATGTCGACAGAAAATTTAAAAATACGACGAAAATCTGCATCGAAGAAAAAGCAAAGCGGAATTTACAACTTTTTTGACAAAATAACCCCTAAAGACAGAGATGAACTGAACTCTTAGGTAGCAAATTTGTTTATATGACATCTAATGGACGCACCAGATGCAAAATTAAGACCGTCATATGAACCTAAAATGCCCGAAGAAAAAATAAATTAAAAATGTGTTGTTGATGACATCTTCAAATCAAATGTAGAAAAAATTATTGCTTTGCTTGATCCAGTATGTGAGTTGTGAAACAAAGTGCAGGCAACATTGACGTCGATTGCCGATGGAGTTAAATTATAGTTTTTTCTTAATCTTGCCGAGGACCAAACACTGAGGGCGTTTTCCAAAAGCGGATTTCACAAGCTTTGACTGCATATTATCTAAAATTATCACTAACTCATTACATGCTGGACTTACGTTGGGTATATCGGGGGCAGTCAGGTTAGGTAGGAGTTTAGCCTGCTAAAATTAGACCTAAGTTGCGCCGGACTTTGTGAGGGAGACAGCTCGAGCTCTTCGTCAGCTATGGGTGCTGATTTGACCCCGTAGACGCCATTCATAGGGAGAGAGTTTTTGAGGGTGTGGACTGACTTCTGGTGAATAGCGTTTAGTGCCAGTTGTCGATTACCGTTAAAAATTAATTAGCGAAATGCAAAACACAAAATAAAATAAAATAAACTAAATATATAATATAGAAGTAAAAATTAGGAAAGCATAATAAAATTAATTTAAATTAACTTAAGTCAACTGCAGTAAAATGAAATAAGTTAAATTCAAATCAAGTAAAATAAAATCAAGCAGAAGTTTATATGAAATAATATTTTATAAAATAAACAAAAATAAATTGAAACAAAATGAAATAAATTAAAATATAAAATAATACTAAAATAAATCTAATTAAATTAAATTAGATAAGAAAGTGATCACTTAATGCAACGTCAAATGAAAACCGTCACGTTCGAAGGGTACTGAGCCAGCACAGCCGGTATCCAAGCCAGAATTGACGGCCGCGAAGGGTTTGCTGTGTATTTGATGGGATTGGCAAGGAATCATTCAAAATGTGCTGCTCCGACTCGGCCTAACTCTTAATTCGGACTTGTGAAGAAACAATCACCCTGAAGCGCACAGCTTTGGGCAGCAGGAGGAGAATTGTGTTCATCAATAGGACACACATCGATAGTGACTCACCAGAAGCTCTTAAAGCTTGGTTGGATGGTTCTTTCGCATCAAGCTTATAGTCCAATGCTTGCCATTTTTGTTCCTTTGAAAATCGCTTTGTCAATAGGCGCAAGGGTTTCTATGAGAGAAGCACAATGATACTACTTTTAGAGGGGCATAAAATTATTGAACAAAACAGTCCATATTTGACATAAATCGAATAGTTCTTGTTACTTGACCAAAAGCGTTTTCCACTGTTTCAATGACTAAGTCTCTAAGCTCTACTTTTTTTGAGATCGGCTACCATGCCAGTCTTTTTTAATGTGCTTTTTAAGGTTTTGCAAAAATTCGAGCTTGATACCTGTACCTTTAAATAATAATCTTAAATGAAATGAACAAATTCAAAATTAAATAAAATGGAACAAAAGTTTGTAAACTAACATAAAAAAAATTAAATTTAAGCCAAATAATATAAAACAAATTAAAACTAATAGATACCACAACTTAGAATCAATAAAAGAGAAAAATATTCTGAAAATTAAGCAAACTAAAATGATTTTTCTTAAATAGCGCATATAAATTTGTATGTACGTATTTTTAGTTTAGCATGTTTTCATAACGTAAACAAACAGATTTACTTAAGTTCATATTCTAATAAAAAGCTTTTAAAAAGGCATTGTATTAAACGTCTACGTATATTTGTTTGTTTTATATAAACATTATATAGTAATTATAATAAATAAAATTTAATTGCTAGCAATTACAAATACAACCCGAATAGACTCAATAAACAAATTTATTGTTATTAGCTACCAGATTTTGAGTACACAAAATTTAATTTTTTTACTCAATAATATGTATGAAGTAATGTAGATTAATGCACTCGTTTGTGTACCTAAGACTTAGTCATGCCTCATTAATATATTTGTTTTTTCTAAATTGTCAAGTACTTAATACTTTGTGTACTTTGAGAAAATTCAGCAAAATATTTGAAACTTAGCAGCTGTAAAAGAATAATAATTGAGTTTATATTTAAGAACTAATTAAGCCAAACTTTTTTGAAATATTTTAAGCCTGTTCATTCTGCTAATTGCCTTACTTGAAGTTGGACCTTGCTTGATACACGATCCAAATAGTTTCAGTTGTTCTGTACTTATTTTTTTTCTTCATGTTTTAAAGAAATTTTCATAGCTATACATTTTATTATTTTATATTTTAAAAGATGAATGCATCTTTCTTTGGAAATTTTTATCTATATTTGTAAGCTCCAACCAAGTGAAAAAGTACATATGTATGCATATAGGAAAACCAAATTAAATTAGCCAAAGTAGCAAGTATTGTATGCACACATATGTAAACTTATCTAAATACTTGCACAATTACAAATCACAGCTACTATATATACAAGCGATCCCGTATAAAACACTATACACATGCGAGTATGTATAACTCTTGGTTACTCAGCTGACCGTAGCCATTGTTCGGCCACAAGCTTGAATAGATTTTTTTTTTGTTTTTTGTTTTCTACTTCTTTGTTAGCTTGGCTTGTTGTTTGTGGCTTTTAATCTTTTCATGTATTGTAGAAAAAGTTTCCGAAGCAAACTTATCGCAAATAACGGTCGACAGTTAATACATTGTTCAGAGGTGGTGACAAAAACATTCATGGCAACTTTTAATTTATATGAATGTGTTGCACATCTGGGCATAGATGATTGAGGAAAAGCTTATTCTTGACTGTACATGTAGTCAAGTTTACTCCATTTGTGCCTTTTCTTGCGAAAATATAAGTTTGGTGAAAATTAAGGAAATATTTTTAATAAGAACTTTGTGGTAAAAATTTCATACGTATATCTTTATTTTGAAGCTATTAGAACTCATAAAGTGTCTCAAATCTAAAATCTAATGTATGTAATAAAATATTCTCTTTATAATTTTCGAAGAAGCACCTCTATATAATATCTTTGTATGTATAATAAAATTAAATAAAATATAAAAAATTATATTACATAGTAACATATGTAAATCAATTAATTTAAAAAAAATTAAATAATATGAAACAAACCTAATTAAAATAAAATAAAATACAAACATCTAAAACAAAATAAAATTTAAAGAAAAAATAAAATGAATTTTATATTATATTTATAAAATCAAATAAAATTAAATAAAATCAAATAAAATGACGCAAAATAAAATAAAACAAAATAAAATAAAATAAAATAAAACAAAATAAAATAAGAGAAATTAAAATAAAATAAGATAAAATAAAATAAAATAAGAGAAATTAAAATAAAATAAGATAAAATAAAATAAAATGAAATAAAATAATATAAAATAAAATAACATAACATAAAATAAAATGAAATCAACCTAAATTAAATTAAAAAAATTGATAATATAAAACGAAATAAAATAACAATAATAAAAAAAATTAAATAAAATAAAATGAATTAAAAATATTATAATATAAAATTAAATTAAAGTAAATTAAATTAAACAAACTTAAATAAAACAAAATAAAATTAAATTAAATTAAAATAAATAAAATAAAATATAAAAAATAAAATAAAATAAAACAAAGTAAAATAAAATGAAATAAAATAAAACAATATAAAATAAAATAAAATATGGTAAAATAAAATAAAATAAAATAAATAAATTAAATTAAAAAAAAATTAAACAAAATTAAATTAAATTACGTTAAACTAAATTAAATTAAATTAAATATAACAAAACAAAATAAAATAAAGCAAAATAATAAAAAAAAATAAAATAAAATAATATAAAATAAAATAACGTAACATTTGAGTGGTTTGTGATACGAAAAAACCTCAGATTCCAATTCAACTTGTTAATCTTCAAGAGTACCCATTTCTTAGACTTAGTGTGCTTGTCAATTGGTATATATTTTTAAGAACTAAAAGTTGACTGTATTCCTAAGAGGATGGCTTCATATCAAAAACCTGAAAACTGAATTTCGACTAAAAAAGGCACTCGACTAAATGACTCACAAATCTGGTCCCATCAAAGGTACTTCCAGCGCAATTCACATTGCCTTTTTATATCAATAATGTTATTTAAAAAAAAACTTCTGATAATAGGAAAATTTTTTATCTCCATTACTTTTAATTTAATACTTCAGCTGTTACCAGACTATTTATTAAGCCACGAACTGTTGTCCACACAAGAGTACCAACTCTTCAACTCTTCAATACACTGAAACTGTTTATAATGCATTTATCTTAAACTTTTTCTGAGCATGCAACAGCTTATTGGCGACAAAAATTGCACACAATAAATATATATACACAAATTTTAACGATAACCTCTAGCCATTATTTGTCTCGTGCTTTTTTTATGATGCTCAGGAACTTGGATTTTATTAATTACAAAGTGGCAAATCCCAAACCCAAGGAAAACAAATAAACATAAAACAAACATTCCACACTCATCTCTCTACTTTTCTTGAAACTTTAATCTACCAGTAATTATGGTGCACCTCTGGGGAAAATGCTCACTTTTTGTTTCTCCTTCTCCTCATCCACTTCTCTCTCTCTCTCTCACTATTTTTCACCGAGCAAAACTGTCAGCAAGTTGGCTGGCATTATATACGAGCGCAATTAATTACCCGTCCATCAAATCGGTAACCCCCATCCCCAGTTGACTTTACTTGAACTGTATAAATGTGTTTTCAAATCTCAAACAAAAAACTTTGCAACTTCTCAATGAAAGTGTAATGAAAATACAAACAATACAGACATGTATACAGACAAAAGTGAGCTGCAAGCTTTAAGGGGTTGCAATGAATAGGTGAAGATGAAACTTTTATAGCAAAGGGCGTAGGTATGATTTGTCTGCAAAACAGAAAGGAGGAAATATATTCACTTCGAAACTGTGTGAATCTATATGAGCAAACATACTCTTTTCACGGCCTTAATCGGCCAGAATCATGGCATGCATATCCCGTTTTGATAGAGGAAGTTAGAGGGTCCCTTCTATCACCATATCTTTTTCATGCTCATGTAAATTGGAAGTGTCGAGAAGTAAAATTCGAAGTCCATACTAATATTGATAAGAATATTAGTTTTGAAATTTGCCTCCTCCTCTTATAAATTATAGTCAATGTTCCTTACAAGACTAAAACATAGTCAAAAACTGAGCGTCAGTTCTTTCTTTTCTTTACAGATCGGTGCCATTTGGGGCGATTAAGTGAATATAGGTCCCTCAACACCTGTCCTCTTTAGCGGAGTGAAGGTCACTCTTTTCCACTGCTTTCATCACTGGGTACGGTATCGAATACTTTTAAAGCTGTAGTGTTTTCGCTGCTTCGTCGAGAGAGGTTCAAATATTGACAAAATTGGGAACAACTTCAAAGCTATGAGTGTCAGTATGTGGAAACTGAAAGGAAAAGTCTCTGCTGTTTGTGTTGTAGCTGCAAAAATATTCCCCAAAGTAGTTTTTGGAGAATGTTGACAGAGTTTGATCTGATAAAAATCTGGGTCATTCCTGTATAAAGTCGAGGGAACTTTTGGATTTTAATAACCTCTTACGACTGCGATGCCTTACCTCGGGAAAACTCCCGAATCATTACCAGGGTAGGTATGTATATTTGCTTAATGACAGGAGGCATTTTTACCCGCCCTCGATCATTACTAGATTCATTCGCTTCCCTTCAGAAAGCCGAACTAACTAAGATGAGATCATCGACGCTGCTCCTTAGACTTTTTTTTCTTCATAGGTATATCCAATTGCTACTTAAACTGTTATTAAGAGTTGAAGTTGATAATCTCCGAGTATTTTACTTTAAAAGTTTACTTCATAAAGCCAGCATACTTTAAGCAACAGTCTACAACTGAGTATGCTTGCTTTTTTAACAATTGTGTAATTTATCGCATTTTCCCGTCAAATTTTCGAGAGATATTGGCTACGTTCTTAAAATCTACATTCTCACCTTGTTCAACTCTCGCTATCTCGCGTGCGTTGCGGCCACTTTCACTGAGGTATGTAGTATTTTTTTCTCTTTACTGTGGTCATTAAAAGCATGAAATGTCGTCCAGTATGTTGTATGTGTGTAGTACCCTTGTATGTATGTAGTACCCTTATACCGAATTGTTAATGTGTGCTATCAGGACCCAGGATTACAAACCGTGTAGAGAAACAATAGGCTGTTTGGCACCTTTTCGATATCTAATCCTTTTCGTAGTCCTCTGATATGGAGACAGCCATGTAGCTGGACGAATTATACTACGTCGAAATTCGAAAATCATATTTCGTCATGGAGACTGAATTCACCAATTGTTGCCCCAAATTACATTATTTACGTAACCTGACATTAAATCGCGGCGGTGCAGAGCTCGTAAATTCATTCGAGGCCCGCAATTTTTTTTTTTTTGCTCACAGGGTACCTTTGCATCCTAGAAATGATATGCAAATTGGTTTTAAAGTGAAAAAAAAATATTTATAATATAGCTGAACTCTTTATTTTGCTGCAGCCACTCATACCGTGCGCTATGTACAATGGAAACTTTAAACGCGTTTTTCTCAAAATCCCATTTTTCAAACTGGGATGACAGATTATTCGGACACTATTGCATTGATTTATCTGAAATTTTGATGGTAGCTTCACAAATACATTTGTTTTGGCAGTAAGTAGCCGTTTATTGATTAAATATAATTTTTTTTTAATAACTTATTGCGTATTTTTTAGTCAAATATCAATCTTTTTAAAAAAAGTGTGCCGCTTTCACAAAAATTTGTTAAGAAATAAATCCGTACGTACTTCCAGAGACCATAGTTTGTAGATCATACAACTTTTTGCTTTTCTGTTCTAGGTCTGATCCTTTAGAAGAAATCGGTCCTCCCGTGGACACTTTTCAAAAAAATATGGATTAAATAATAATAATTTAAGACCACCATTTTCTAATTGAAGAGTATTTTTTTATACTACAATATATTTTCAATGAAATGGTTAAATAGAAATTCTATTCCTTTTCCCATATTCCTACAATATATTTTTAATAATTTGTCTGTTTTTCAACCTCTGTGTGGCTTTCCTCCTTAAGGCACATCATCACTTCCCCTCATAGGGACGTGGGCGTTAATCAGTAAACCAATATCTCGCATTATTGCGGCTTGTGACAAGACATTCATACCCTGAGTTTAACGATAGCACTTCGCGGCGGAGTTATTCTCCTACCACAAATCGGATACCACATCTACACTCTTTTATATGGTCGCTGTAATAAATATTGCAACCTCTTTAATCGTTCTTTGCATTTATTGAAGGTGTTCATTGCAGCCTTAGCTTTAGTGAGGGCACCCAGAAGCTGGGCAGCGGCATCTTAAAGCCACTTTAAATACAAATTTATAATGAAAGCCGCTTGCGGAAACCGCCCCATTACATCCCAAAATATTATTTTTACGAAAAAAATACTTCAAAAACTATAATAGGCATTCTCCAACTAAGATTTTTAAATTCAACTTTTTTAACTCCTTTTTTACTAAACTCGGATTTTCGAAAATTTTTACATTGAAATTTCGTATGACAAAATTATTTTTTCCTTTTAAGAAAAGTCAGTTCCTCCCACAAATTCTAAGCAAAATTTCCAAAAAAATTCAATGTCAACTCATGTTGCCAAACCAAAAATAATAGTAATTTTAGCAAAAAAAAAAGTTTCAATTTATTTTGTTTTTAATTAAAAATGTAAAGAAATAACTGTTAAAAGAACACACATAAATTGTGGAAAACAAATATATAATATAAAATGGCACACGAATTTGTTTAGTACAAAAACCAATTGTCGTCCATTTTATTCAATTTGAAATGACTTTGAATGTGTGTGTTGCTCCACTGAACAATAGCAACAAACTATAGCAAATTTAACAGTACTCCCCTCCGGAAGTATGAGTAGGATACCAATGCCACTATTGACCAAGTAAAGTAAACAAGTGCCGCTGTTAGACTACACGCAAACCCTGCAGGGAAAAGACAACTAGTATGCCAAAGTTCTAGTTAAGCACTAGTATTATGAAGACGAAATCATAACAGTTGTTTGTATTTGTATAGCAGTAACGGGAGAAATAATAATTTCCACCACCATTTGTTGTTGTTATATCAGCAAACCACAGCCGAATTCTCTTTTCTGCTCTACTCTGTCGAAGTAGGCAAAATGACGTTGATCGCCGATTGAATCAGAAATTTTCACCACCACGCATGTTTTTGTTGTTTTTAGTACACCACGGCTAAGTTTCATTTCCTTGAATGCGAAGGTTTTGCGGCTCCCTTTATCAAAACGATAGCCTAGTGGTTAGAAGTCTCCACTGTGGTGTGTGCCTCGGTTCGGTTCTCGCAGCAGGCAGACTCATTTTCATTTTTATTTTATTTTTATTTTTTATTTTTGTTTGGTGAAGCGAAAATTCAATATGCCTAAATAAACTAGTATACAACTAGTATGAAGCTGATGCATAATCGGACAATTGTCAGCTCGTAGGACATCGCCATGTTAAAGTTACCAGTTGCTCACATAGGAAGTAGAAGGAACTAGTTAGTGCTAGTTAACAACTAGTACTTTTCTCTACAGGGACTGAGAGTTCAAATGTATTTGTTTGTGCTCATGTGATTGGATGACTAGAAAGTTGCACTGTTCAGTTAGTTTGGCTCAGCTGTGATTTTGGCATTAGCTTACCGCTACCTGACAACGCAGATATGTACATATGAACGCCACCAGATACAAACTCTTACGCATTTATATGTATATGTATTACCATGTTGAAAAAAACTTTCATTTCCCAGGAAGGAAATGAATTCCTCCCACAACTGTGTGGGGTGATGCTGTAAAGAAAAACAAAGAGTAGTAAAATTGAAAAAATGCACTAACAACAATGCCTGAATTAAAGTGTAGGGAAATTCAAGCGAAAACACACAAATACCTGTATATGTATATGTACATATGCATATATTTACGGCCACCTGTATAGAAAATTCAGCAAAGTTGCATTTGGATGTGCGAGGAAATGGTTTTCATGGGTTTTGTGACTTTTTTATATCATAGTCAGTGTTAAGTTGTACAACAACTTCTCCTCTAATATCATAAGCCGCGTGAGTATAACCATTGCATGCATATATGGTACACACATACATTTTTGTCACTTTTATTATTCACTTCGAATGTTTTTTCCTTTACTACTTTTTATGCTTTTTTAAAGTGTGCAGTTTTTATTTTCTGAACATAAAAAATGGTTTACTAGTGAACTCAATGGGTACCTGTGTACCTACTGCAGTTATGTAGAGATAAATAAATATTTATATGGCCCGGTATGTACAAGTTTGTTTCAAAATATGAAAGAGGAAATTAAAGGAGATCAACAAATTTTTTTTGTTGTTTTTCAGACTGTTCATTATATGGAACGATAATTTTTGCGTATTCTAAAATATATGTTCCATCTGTACCCTGGTGTGCTTCTCTACACCAGAACTAATATTTAAATAAATGTAGAACTCCCAGAAATCTTTCATATTAACATTTAAAAATTTGTTTTATTTCATAAGTTTTTGTTATATTTTAGAGGGTGAATAAAATTGCTTTTTAACAAAACTAAGGCACTCCGAAATGCTTAAACAATTCCACATAAATCTTCATCAGGGTTATACTTTTTATGCTCCTTTGTGCAATCATCTTAAGCAAATAGTCTAATTTTTGAATCCGCATTTTGGCAGCTTCAGACTGGGCAGTTTAAATGACAATTTTCGGAAACTTTCTGGTCTTAATGTACCTATATGAATCTTCTTAGGTCTGGTGATGTCTTTCTTGAGTTAAAAGCTAACACTAGGTAACACTTTTCAATTCCACATAAATCATTTGTATAATTCTCTAAAATACTGCATTAATTTGGTTTAACTTGGTGTAGCCGTTATGAAGATACAATATAAAGTAAGACCAACAACAAGCAATATTTTTATATATAAGATTTATAAAAAAGTATAATGGCTCATACTTAAGATCAAAATGAATACAAAACAAGTCTTTATACCTTTCATGACCATATCAAGTGGGAATGGTACCTCATTTTAGGATTAAACGTTCATTTACATATCTATGTAAATTGGTTGTCTATATGTTATAGTAATTCGATCTAGCCAGTTCCGGCAAATGACCAATACAGTATAAAAATGCATGTGCCTACTAAATTTGATTGAAATAACTCAAAAACTGAATACAAACAGACGAAGAAACGAACTTGATTAAATCAACTTACAATAAGCTCGTCGGTCTGATCCGATCGATGTCCGACTGGTTCTGAATTTAACATCCAAAAATATGGTAAATTATCTATATACATATGTATTTATATAAAAGGCTTTGTTCTGAGTGACTGACAAATCAACCCAAAGCCTAAACCACCGATCGTAAAGGCCTGAACCTTGGAGGGAGTGTTCTACGTATGACGTATGATAAGAAAGAATTTTCCCGAAAGTGGACCTGGGACCAATGAATTCTTAAAAGTGAACCTGAAATCGTTGCGATGGTCCGGTTTTGCATAATATGAGGAACATACATGTAGATTGATTTTTTTGGAACCGATCTATCAGAAAGTATCATATTTATGGTTTGAACAGCAGATCCGGACACACGGCTTTCTGCATTTTTACCAATTTTTATTCAATGTAGCTGGTCTCATATTATGGATCTAACTATTTTTCTGTATGTGGGGGTAACTCCATGCCTTTCACAAAAATGTCAATAGGAATGCTTCGAAGTTAGCCAATAGCACTATTCGGACCTAGATTTATATACTCTCAAGGTAAACAGAGAGTAATAAAAATGCGTATCTATGCACGAACTATGTATATATAAAATCCTCTAATTTTTGTCAATTTGTAGCGATCCGTTTCCTGCAAAGAAAGTATTATGCATATTTCGAGCGAATCGAACTTGGTTGTAGGTCTCTGGTTCATTTCAGCAAAAAAGAGTTTTCAATTTAGGCATATCATACAAATATTTAACTAAGTAGAACCAGGAATATATTTATCCATTTCTTTATTCCGTCGTCTTCCTATAAAAAAAGGATTTTAAATAACAGGAAATATAAATACAATTAGGTTGGTCCGAAGTAGGTTTGTTAATCTAGGCATGAAGCCACCCACATACCTAATTTCAAGTAAATTGAAAAATAAATTTGATTTTCCGAATAGGTCAGTCCTGGTCTTTTCAGGAACCATAGAAACCAGCTGAGAAATTTTCAATACGCAGATCACAGTAAACAAACATACAAACAAACGTTTATATATATAGGTATTTATAAACAAGGGAAATAATGTTATAATTTCTGCTTTACTCGCAACATTTCGAACAAATCAGATGCGAATCGAAGTAACAGTTATTAAATTATAACCTTTAGCACCAATCATTTATTGAAACATTTACCCTTTCGAAGTATTAATGAAAATAAATAAAATTAATTAATTTTAATTTATTATATTTTTTTCAAAACAAAAAAAAAATACTCACTTTCTGTACTAAAAGAGAATCCAAAAACTTTTAAATATTTGCTTTCTTAATTTTTTTATTTCGGAATAATTTCACACCTCACACTATTTCTTCTTTGGTATATAACTGTAATTTGTGTTGTAAATATTAACAATAAAATAAATTATTAGAAAATAAAACAATTACAAAAAAATGAATAAAAATTAAGAAAAATATTATTTTTAAATGTATATAATATTCACTTTTTTCATCAATTATCTTATAAGTTTTGTATTTGTAAGTATTAATATATGTAATAAATATTTTTATATTGTATTCTATTAATTTTTTATTAAACTGTTGCGCTTTCAAGTATTTATATTTAATTTAATTTTATTGTTTTGCATGATATTTATTAGTTTTTTACTCATGCACATACATATATATTTTGTAATTTTTATTGTTGGTCTCTGTTTTTTATGCTGCCTTCGATTGTATTTTTGTAATATTCATGTATTTTTAAATTTCTTTATTATTATTTTATAGTATTTGCCTTTTTCAAGCGCCACATATATACTGCTCAACCTTTTGTTCATTTTTTTGCAAAATAGATTTTATTGCATTTCAGCGCGTTGAAATTTTGGTGACTTATTTGCATTTATACATATATTATATTTTTTACGGTCGATATATTTAAAATTTTATTGCATTCAAAAATGTTATTGACTTATTAATCACCGCTTGTAATGACTTTTAATTGATCAAAAAAATTGCTATGTTGTTTTTTGTTGCATAAACTGCTGCATATACATATGCACCTACACGTATGTATTTTGTGCTTGCTTGCAACGTGGCATTGAAATGATTTTTTATTTTTCTTTTTGTGAATGCAATTTATCATGTAAAATATTATATTTTATCGCTTCAACTTAAATTGTTATTGTTTTTTATAATTTTTTTATTATATACATAATTATTTTAATTACTTTTTTTCTGTATACAATACTTGAATTGAAAATATTGCTTTTAAAGATATCTTTAATTTTTTTAATTTAGCTCATCACTAAATCCATTAGACTATGCACTTATATATGTATGTATATATGTATAATATGTTGTAATTTACATAACATATTTTTCTAATAATGAGATTTAAGTGATTTGTGTTTATTTAAATATAATAGAGTATTTAATAAATCTTTAGTATTTTTTGGTGTTTTTTGTAGATTTATTTAGCATTTTAAATAGTATTGGAATTGACTTTAGCTTTTGCATAGAAAATTAAGTAATACTTAAATATTTTTAAGTATAGCTATTTAAGTATTAAATTTCGTTTGCATTGACTTGTTGAATTTTTAGCTGTGTGTGAGTTTTATAATTAGACTTTAAATTGCTTTTAGTTTTTAGGATTATTTTTGAAAATTGTTAATAAGTTTTCCTTCTCTTTTGCATAGACCATAGTTTGCACAAACTCATTAAATAGCAGTAAACTCTTAAATGATTCATATCCTACACGGATTTATAGTAACCGTATGAGCTGAAAGTTCAAAATATTACATTTCTTGCTGGGACGAATAACAATATATCTAATTATTTTATATAACAGACTGAGGGAATCAATTTCGTAAATTTTTTGTGTTAGAAACTAATTACGTTTTCTTAGTTATTTAAAAAAATTTGAGCCTTAAAATTTCGGTGTAAAATGTTTAATATAAAACTTTAAATTCATATTACAAATGTTTTTTTTATGTTTTTGAAAGCTCGAGAAATAGTAGCACTGATCTGCAAAAAAATGTTCTTATTCTTAAAAATATGTTTCTTCTCATTTATTTTTCTTCTTAAACAGCACGAAAGAGACCATTGAAAGACTGACTGAGAAAGAAAGGATCTCGTTTACTGTTTTGTTAGAATACGACGTAGCTTTAGACTTAGAACAGTCTCATGGAAGTGCAGCACTTACAAGAAACGAAATTGTTGCATCAGGCGTACTACAATTAGGAAATAACGAGCGCGGATGGATAGAAGAATCGCGAAAATAATGTGCAAAATATATGACTAGAAACTTACAAAGTATGACTTAACGAAAATGAAACCAAACTCCAGCCTACTAATAGGTTTACTAAGGAGCACTGCCTGTTAGCGCCGTATGTATATTTACTCGGTTATGAGCTTAACGCACCAAACGAATTTTTTCCACGCCTTTATGGGCATAGACACCGCTTATATCACAATGACTGGGTCAACATTAGGGCCTTAGTAATCTCTTCGTTTCGCTGTTAGGCGCCAATTGGAGATAATTAATGGGTGGAGATAATTGGATTTTCCAACGGGTTATATGGAGGTCTTCCATCGGCGGCTACTGCATCGAATACTTTGAGGAGCGAACATGTTATCTCTCGTTCTATCGTCTGCAGTATGCGCTACTGCCCAGGTCAACCCTTTTTTTCATAAACTCGTCGAAACTTGACTTTACTATCCAATTTCCTTACCAGTTCCTCGTTGGATCTCACACTTGGCTACCTCAACCTCAAAGTTAATAAATTTAAAATTGACCAAAAATGATTATGACATAATATTTATTTTATTATCACTTCCGTTGGTACAAGTGAATTTTAGCTCCTTAAATCACATTTGATAAAAATAATTGACAATAAAATATTAAACCAAATTTTGAAATAAATTTTGCAAAAATTTCAAATACCTTATATTCATGAATCAGTGTTAACATCAAAAAAATTAGAATTATTTTAATTGTTTAAATATTGTGGTGTCTTGACTATTTAACTGAAGTAAAAAATTCCTCGAATTGATAACATTATCAAAATTGTTTATAATATTTATTAATAATTTTAGGTTTAAAATTTTGTGTATTAGAATCAATTTTTCCAATTTATTTGTAAGTTCTGTGAATTTTTATTTCACAATTTTAAATTAGAAAAAAAATTGAATTTTTATTTTATTATTGTGAATGAGTAAATTTGTGCATTTCCATGATTCTTTTGATTCCTTTTTACTTAATTGCTTGCGTTGTTCACACCAAGTGGCTGTAATTATGTTTAAATATATCACTTTAAAAATATTGCTGAGTACTTATAAATTTGTAGTTCATGTGCATGAAGTACAGTGGTGGTATTTATTATTTGGATTCCTTTGGTATATTTACATATTTCCTTTATAACCGCGAAAAAAATTCTATTAATTACTTGTGTGTTACCATTATTTTTTTGGATTTACATTAATTGGCTTTTCTATACAAATTTGCAAATTTGACTGTATTGTTTACAACAGCATTCAATAAAAGTTTTTATAAATTTACTAAAATAAGTGGCTATTTATATATTTATTATATAAGTATATTACATATTGTTAAACAGTATCTTTACAGTGGGTTATTTATAGGTTTGAAGAATTTCAGTGAGGTTTTGATATTCAATTATAAATATTTCATGGTCATAGCAAATCGCAGATTTTCAAAAAGCGTGTGTTTATGTATTTATGTTGTTACACTTAGGTTGGATATATAATATATGTTGCATATTTTATGTTATTTGATTTTTGCGGTACATTTTTAAATTTTAGTCAATTTAATTATTTTCTTTAGGGAACATGGTCTTGTATGTTAATTTTTGTTTTCACCTTTTATTATAAGCTTCTTTACTGATATTTACATAAATAATAATAAAGCTGAGCCGCACATAGAATAGAAATTATCTTAGTGTGATGGAAACTGTCAGAGGGTGCAACGTCTGTGAGAAAAGGTCAAGAAAAGCGCAAAAGTATCTCAAAAAGCTTTGTGAGATTTTTTTTTAAAGTTTAGGTAAAAAGTAGAATCGAAAAAAAGTTAGTTTTATAACAGGCACCGAAGAAATGTGCATTTTAGCACCGAAAAGTATATTATATTTAACACACATAAATTTATTTATGTACTCAAATTTTAAAAGAATATAATACTTTGTATGCAACGACCGAAATTTTTCGATCTTTGTTGATCTTAAAAAAAAAATTGTTGTTGCTTAAATAAAACTGAACATTGCATATAATTGTTTTATGCTACTAATTGTCCTAACGCCTATATGTATGCTAATGTTTTCGTTATCATCAATTATCATCAACTTGATCTGCGTCCAAGCCATCAAAGGCTATGCTATTATGCATTAAGGCTAATTGCTAACTTCTTAAAACTTTTATTTAATTTTATAATTATTTACTTAAAATATTTATAATTATTATTCTCAATTAATTTATTTATTTTTTTATTTTCCAATATAATGAAGGCTTGTTTTATGACTTGCTCACTAAACACTTTCGTTTGCATATAAACAACGGTTTTTTTAATAAATTTAATGTTTTATTTTTTCCCCGTTTCTAATTACTTATTAATTGGTGTATTCGCTTTGTATTGCTAATGCTAATTGAATTTTTACTCTTATTTCGCTGCCCAATTTGCTGTGTATAAGTTATATATTTATACTAATGAACGCATTTTTTACATAATTTTATTTTGTGTTTTTTTATTGTAATATATTATTTTTCAACTATTAGCTAACGTTAAAATTGAATTGCAAAATTATTATCTCAAAAATTTTTTTTTAATAAAAATTTGCTTCACCAACCGTTACTTTTAATAATAACTTTCATTTTGAAATTCAATTATTTTACTTTTAAGAAATTAATCAATTTTTTTTGAGTAAACTGTTAGCAAAAATGTGCAAAAAAATAGTTTTTACTGAAAGTTGATAATTAATAAAAAATTTTGTTTTTTTTTTTGTTTTTAGTATAAAAAATAATTAGAAAAAAGGTAGTGCACTGAAAATTTTTAACTATTTGTTCCTCATTATTTAATATTGTAATATAAAACCAGTTTGCTTGTTTTGTTTATGTATATTGTTTAGCAAACATTTGTAATTAGACAATTGTGAAAAATTTTCTATTTCTATTTTATTTTCATTTTACTTTATAAACCTCCCTCAACTGGCTGTGCTGCCATAAAAATTTACGCCTCATTTCTTTTGTTTTACAAATAAATAGCATTTGTTTAAACGTACTGTCCGTGATTTAGGTGTTTTCGTGTATGTTTGTATGAAGTCGTTCGTTTCCTCTTCTTTTTCAACTGTCTTAACCACCACCTAAACTTAACGCCTGAACTATACGTGGATCAGCTTTACTACCCTCACGAAATTCTTCTAATGTCAATTTACCATCATGATTTTTATCCATTTGATCAAAGATTTTATCGACACGCTTCTGCGGCGTATTCTCATCCTCCGATTGCGGTTGTTGACCCTGAATTATTAAAAATAGAGAGGAGAGAAAAGAGAGATAAATAAATTGATCATTAATTAGTTTTATTAGTTTTTAGATTATTATAGCAAGTAAAATCTCATTCTAGTCAAATCTATTTTATTACTACCATGAGTTACCATGAGCCTGGATCGATCGCGGAAGTTCGATTTTAACTTGCCTTTTACACTAAACAGCCACAGATTCGCTCATCAGCTCGTATAAATTAAAATCACCACACAAACAGCTAAGATTGTCGTGCATTTCAAGATTTGTTCTGGGTTTGTGGGGAAAGTTTTTGATTGTCATTCCCTTGGGCCAGAAACGATTTCTTTGCGTATGGTTCAAGCAACTCCCGACTTCTGGTCTTAGACCAAGTATCCCCTAGGTAGCCAACAAACATTCGCTTGGAGGCGAGCAAATATTTTAAGGACCACGATTTGAGAGCATGCACCTGGAATGTCCGGTTCCTCAATTGGCAAGGTGCCGCTGCCCAGCTGGTTGATGTCCTCATAAAATTAAAGGCTGACACCACCGTCCAAGAAGTGCGATGGATGGAACAAGGACAGAAGAAGGTGGGTCCTTGGGAAATTTACTACTGCGGCCATATAAAGGAGCGCAAATTTGGAGCCGGATTCGTGGTGGGAGAGAGACTCCGTCACCGAGTACTAGCATTCACTCCTGTGGATGAACTTCTCGCCATAATCTGCATCAAAACGAGATTCTTTAACACCACGCTGATTTGCGCCCACGCCCCGACGGAAGAGTAGGATTATTTGACCAAGGATACCTTTTAAGAGCGTCTCGACCACACCTATGAGCACTGCCACCGCCAGGACGTCAAAATTGTGCTTGGCGACTTCAACGCTAGGGTGGGCTAAGCATGTATTTTCGGCACAACTTTTAGAAAATTCAGCCTCCACGATGAAACATCCCCAAATGGGCTGAAGCTGATCGACAGTATAAGAACATTAAGCGAGCTACTTGGCTGTCCCCAGATCGAAAAACCGACAACTATATCGATCATATTGTGATAGACGGAAAGCATGTATCCAGCGGTTTAGGTTAGCTCACATAGACTCGAATTACTATCTTGTCGTAGCGAAGATAATCAAGCTGCAATGACAAAAGGCTGTCGAATGATTTTTTACTGGGCTTGTTTACATTTTCTAAGAGCAACAAGGGAATTGAGGAACGGCTTCTCGACCTCCTTACCCACCGCCGCTACGGGAGCAGTTGGCTTTCGGCCGTGCCCGAAAGATCTTGAGAAGCTGGCCATCAAGGGTAATGCTCGAAAATCCTACGAAAAAAATACGAAAAAAATACGGCGACTTACGGAAGGTTTAAAGACCGGAGCATTTCTCCAGCCTGGTGAATGGCAGTGAAAATGAAACACTTGGAGATAGTTAGCCCGTTCTACTACCCGACCATATGAAGGCTCGAATAGCGATTACCCGCCTAAAGAACAAAAAAGCGGCTGGAGCCGACGGCCTACTAGCACAGCTGCTCAAATATGGCGATGCTGACAAGGTGCATAAATCAGCTTTTTTTCAAAATATGGTCGATACTATTCAATAGCCTAACAGACCAAGGCTAACAGACAAAGGCTTAAGCCCATTCAGAGATCAACCAGCTCAATCCCATTTAATTAACTTT
Source organism: Ceratitis rosa (assembly GCA_037013455.1). Classification (NCBI taxonomy): domain Eukaryota; kingdom Metazoa; phylum Arthropoda; class Insecta; order Diptera; family Tephritidae; genus Ceratitis; species Ceratitis rosa. The sequence continues at coordinate 26,207,672 of JAWMAG010000008.1, forward strand.
AAGCCAGAAGTTATAAAGTTATCTATAACGCAGGCCTCAAAGTTACTCAAAAATACTAGAGAATAGACAATAGACACAAATCTCAGATACCTGTTGCCTTTAGCTAAAGCCACTTTAGCGCACTTTTGGACAATTTTAGCATTGGTCGAAAAAATTTAAAGGAGTGATAGTCATCTTAATTCATAGTCAGAATTTAATCTATGATTAAGGGCTAACTCCGCGCTGTAAAAACAATTCTAAGTAGGGATAAGATTGTAAAAGATATTGTTTTTTTTTAAATGTTAATTAAAAGTTTGTTTAATTACGAAGCAAACTTAAGTTAAAACCTGGTATTTATTGGCAATTAATATTATAAGTTTAGACCCACATAAATATGTTTGCATGCCTTTCAATTTTTCATTTTTTAATTATTAATAATCTTATTTACGGCGAAAATGACATTCCGGTGACTTCCACCCCAACTTACCACCATCTGGTATATGGCGTCCACAATATTGTACATTTCCTCACGTGTTATGTAACCGTCATTGTCGACATCGTACAACCGGAAAGCCCCTGAAAAAACAATGAAGTTGGGAAAAAAATAAATAATATATATATAAAACTAGCACAGACAGAAAGAACTGTTGTGTGTTTATATATATGTAGATACAAATAACATATGAGAAGCGCTCTAAATATTTTATGTATGTCTGCAAATAAATACATAGGTATATATGCTACAAATATATCACATACAAATGTATATATAAACGATGCCGCTAACCAAAGATATATGTTTACATTTAACTCATATTTATTTAAATAAAATATTTATGAAACTGTCATGTATGTAAGTAAGAAAAAGTGTTTGCCCTTCCCCACCACCAGCAACGGAGCGAACAAAAATATTGGCATAAATAAATAAATGCAAGCGCCAGTATTTGCAAAATTGTCAACTGTCATTAAGCGGATTAAGTGAGCGCAATCATGTGTAATATATGTATGTACGTACAAGTATGTCATATATTTTAAAGGGATGTGTGTGGGTTTCTGTGTTCACATGAAGTGTGTAAAAAACGCGTGTTGCTGCACAAAAAGTGTTGGCTGTATTTAATTGTTGGCATCAAATGTAATTGCTGTGCCGCGAAAGACAATAATTGTTGAGAAATATTTTTTATAATACAATACACTACAATTTTTTTATATACACTAGCCGTCATGAGTCTACGCTCCTATCAAAATGAAATTTTAGTTTGTTGAAAACTTTAAAATCATAACGAAACTAATTCTAATTTAGCATATTTGTTATTAGTCACAGTCTGTCGTGCTGCTGGCGCCTCAAATCTCTTTACGCAGACGAGCGTTGTTTTGATAACGATAATTTTGTCGCGTCAGTCCAGTAATGATGTGCGATAAGAAAAGAAATTGACATTGGCGAAAGAAAAATTATTGTAAAACTTCGCCAAGAAGGCCAAAACTACCGAGAAATGGGAAAAACTGTGGGTAGAGCAAGGACATCAGTTCGCACAGTTGTGATAAACTTAAAAGAGAGAGGAATTTTAACTTCGAAACCAAGGTCTGACCGATCTTACAAATCATCACACAGGGAAGCACGAAATGTACTCTTTCCTGTAAAGGCAAATGCCAGGATCATAGCGTCCAAAGTAGCCTTAAACGTTCAGCAAAAATTTACGTGATTCTACCGCTCTAAGAATTTTAAAGAAAGCAGGATACCATGGACGTATCGCTCGAAAGAAACAGTACATATATTTAATATATCGACAAAAACGCATAGACTTCGCAAATATCTACGTAAACAAGCCACCAGAAATTTGGAAATAAATTTTAGTTGCTCTTGAAAGCAAATTTTGCATCTTCAGCATCAATGGACAGAAAATTATTTGGAGGAAAACAGGTACAGCAACCAACAAAGAACCAACTCTCAAACATGGTGGTGGAGGAGTAATGATGTGCGGATGTATGGCAGCAGGCGGCGTTGAAAATTTCGAATTTATTGAAGCAACTATGGACCGGTTCGCATATTTACATATTTTAATATGTAATTTACGAAAGACCGTTGAAAAATTGGGATTAGATAATGAGTATTACTTCCACCAAGACAAAGACCCCAAACATACCGCCGAAATTTTTCGCCTCGGGCTCCTTTAAATCATCCCTAAACAGCTCCTAACACCACCACAATCACCTGATTTGAATCCAATAGAACATCTGCTGGCGTTGTTGGAGCGAAATATAAGGAAACATGACATAACAAGTAAATCAATGTTGAAGGAAGAATGGGGAAAAATTACATCTGAAGAGCCTACAAAGCTTGTTAATTTCATGCAAAACAGACTGAAAGAAGTCCTTAAATGTCGAAGATACCCAACACGTTACAGAAATATTTTATTTTTTACAAACCTTTATATTATATTGATTTTTGAATAACTTTTCATTTGTGAGCGTAGACTTTTGGCGCCTATAACTCTGATATACCTATATGCCTAAAACTTAATTAATTTTTTTAGCAGTAAATAATACGTAGAAAAACTAATTATACCTGTTGACCTAAACGGGGTTAGGTCGCCGAAAGGGTGACAGCCCTTGGCCGGATAAAATCCGGGTCAACTCCGGTACGTAGAACCGGCTGTCGTTGAGAGTCCGGCCAGGATATTGATAGCCTATGTTCGAAAGTGAACGGTTACCTCGCTGATCTCTCCCGTTTCTTCACTGCACGACAATTAAAAATCCAACCGACGAAATCCTCGGCTACCCTCTTCACCAGCTGGACGAAGGAGTACCGGCTAGAACTCGATGTGAAAGTTGATGACGTAAAAATTCCAACTGTAAACAACCCTAAGATTTTAGGGGTCACATTCGATAGCCTGTACTCCTTCACTCCGCATACGACCGCAATTGCCGCAAAACTCCAGGGCCGCAACAAAATACTCAAAGCGCTAGCCGGCAGCACATGGGGTAAAGATAAAGAAACCTTGCTGGCAACCTACAAAGCAATTGGCCGGCCGGTCGTAAATTACGCTGCACCGATTTGGGCGCCGGGGACGAACGAGACGCAGTGGAGGAAACTACAAGCCTGCCAGAATACCGCCCTTAGGACTGCGACAGGAAACCTCCTGATGTCACCTGAACACCACTTGCACAGCGAAGCATCTATGCTACGAGTTAAGGAGCATAATGCTTTGCTGTGCAAGCAGTTCCTGTTGGGATGCCACCGCGCGGAGCACCCCAGCAGGCACCTCCTAGAAGCGGAGCCTCCGCCTAGGCACATCAGGAAGGGAGTACTTGACTACGACAGCACTATACAGCACCACGTTCAACAACCGCTGGACAGGACGGCTTACCGACAGGCACTGAACGCCATTCACCAGGAGTCAGTTAACACCTTCCTAGACTCCCTCCCAGTGAATGGCGTACTCGGATCCAAACCACCACCCATCGCAGACAGTGAGCTCGAGCTGCCTCGAGAGACCCGCGTGACTCTGGCACAACTCAGATCTGGATACTGTAGCAGGTTAAACTCCTACATATCCAGACTCGACCCCAGCATACCCAACGTATGCCCTGCATGTGGAGAGTCCCCGCACGATACTAACCACCTCTTCACATGCCCCCTTAAACCGACCCATCTAACCCCCCTCTCCCTTTGGTCCAACCCTGTCGAAACAGCACGTTTCCTGGACCTCCCGTTAGATGACCCCGGCGACTTAGACTGATTACACCTGCCCTAAGCGGGGTTAGCGAACCGCTACAACAACAACACAACAACAACGTAGAAAAATGTTGCGTAAAATGGCTCTACTGTAGCACCTAATTAGTTTAAAATAAAAAAAGGAGTTTCAAAAAAAGATTTTGGTCTTTTTTTTATGTATTTAAAAGAAGTACTTAAGGAGCCTAGACTTATGACGGCTAGTGTATAATTTTTTTCTGGACTGTGTTGTGTGCGTAAAAGTAATTTGTAACTTTTTATGGTCAATTTGAAACAAGAAGAATACTCGTAATGACTAATTTAAATATTACGTTGTTCTGTGCAGTAACACTGTTTGTGTATTAAAATTTAAATATTTATATTACATATAAGAGACAGGAACTCTACAGATTTTTATATGTTTTCTGCATATAAGCGTGGCCTCCGAAGCAAAATAAGCTGAATTCTTCTTATACGTATTACTGAACCTACTTCACCATCGCAACCCTAAAATTAAGTATTCAGAAATTTAATTTAAATATCATAGGACTGCTGGCTCAGTGTTGCTCCATGGAGGCTCTCTTCCATTCAAGCGTCAAAAGAAACTGTGGCAATTTTACTTTTACAGTAATTGCTCTGATTCAAAAACCTGTTACCTGAGATAGCAATAAGGGCACTTAGCCATGTTAGTAGAATAATCCCAAAAGCTGGAGTCCTTTGCATTTCAAATTAAGGAAACTATTCGTAAACTGCCACTATATGTGCAAAAATGTGACTAGATATAAATCAGTGCGATAGCTTCAAATTTCAGTTGTTAGTCCTATACAGATCCACTCAGGTAGGATGGATTACATTCAAAAACAAGTTCTTCGCTTTGCCTTGAGAACTTTACATTGGGGCTCTCAATACGATCTTCTTCCTTATTGCAAGTCGCTGAGAAATTATTGATGCAATTCTCATGGTTAAATAATAATACATAATACATAAATGATAATCAACTATTTGATGTCTGAACAAGACAGCGCTACTTCCCACCCATCCAATCAATCAATGGATTTATTCAGAGAACACTTCAGTGAGCAGATATTTTCAGGTTTTAGGCTGGTCGATTAGCCACCACGATTATGTGATATCACACCGTTAGATTTTTCCTGTGGATATACCTATGTAAAGTCTAAAGTCTATGCGATAGCTTCAAATTTCAGTTGTTAGTCCTATACAGATCCACTCAGGTAGGATGGATTACATTCAAAAACAAGTTCTTCGCTTTGCCTTGAGAACTTTACATTGGGGCTCTCAATACGATCTTCTTCCTTATTGCAAGTCGCTGAGAAATTATTGATGCAATTCTCATGGTTAAATAATAATACATAATACATAAATGATAATCAACTATTTGATGTCTGAACAAGACAGCGCTACTTCCCACCCATCCAATCAATCAATGGATTTATTCAGAGAACACTTCAGTGAGCAGATATTTTCAGGTTTTAGGCTGGTCGATTAGCCACCACGATTATGTGATATCACACCGTTAGATTTTTCCTGTGGATATACCTATGTAAAGTCTAAAGTCTATGCGGACAATCCCGCTTCGATTCAGACCTTGGAGTAAAACATCCCACGGGCTCAACGGATGGACCTCGAAATGGATCGCCCTTTAATTGTAAGCGCTAAATCGACTTACAGCCGAACTCCTCCTCCTTTTTGTGGTTTTTGCGTCTTGATGTTTTTCCAACAAATGGAGGGACCTACAGTTTATGCTTAACCGCATCTGGACGGCTTATAGTCTTTTTATGAGAAACCCTTATTTCATGCCAGAAATACACTCGGAGGAGGATGTATGCAGGTCGGACCAGGATTCGAACCCTGACTTTCGGCTGTCGTGGTTTCCAACTTAACTGGATTTCAATAAAGAAAATTTCCAGATGTCGTTCGGATGGGCGGGAGGTGGATAAACCGTTGAGAATTATTATAATAATACTAATAATTCTGTTGGGCTGCGGTAAATTATCTTAGCCACAGCTATGCTAATATTCTAACAAAGTTGCCTCAACCGAAAAATACGAAGGACTACTAAACAATCACTGGCTTCGCGAAAGATTACAACTTAGTTATTTATGTTAGAAACCAATGGGATATGCTAATCTTAGTTGTAGACTCTTTCCTTTTGAAGCGAATGAAACGAAACAAGGTAAAAAGGTCAGTGGAGGATTCGACTCAAGGGAAATTGGTCTGGCAAGCCCTTTTATCTACCGGATCGTTGTATATTGAAGTATTGACTAGGTTTATGGTACTCTCAGTAAATTGGAACTATATCCTTTAGGTTAACCAGTCAGCACTAAGAACCTTGGAATTTATAGCAATAAAATCGGCTTGATAACTAAGAAGTCCTCTCGATATCTTTTATGGATTTTTGGATACAGCGTCCGAGATGTTTAACGTGATTATCTGCCGACCTCGACCTAACCTCACGGTGTTCAAAAGCACAACGGATCAAATCAATGCGTTGATCAGCGCCCCATAATGCAAGCATTATGGTACCAATTGGCAGTGTGGAGTGGACACACTAACTACCTTGGTAGGGTGCGAGGCCTGTCTAAGGCCTCTGCCGTACTATGGGTCAGGCACCCGATTGCATTGCAACTCCACATTGAGCTGACACAAGGTCAGGATTTTTGGATATAGTAAAAAACTGATTAATTATATGGGCTTGGGTCTCTCAACATTTCAACTCTGCACGTGAAACAGATGAAAAAATATGAATGATTGCCATGTGAGAGATACTATTATACATATATTGATTAAAATAAAGGAAAAATGTACAATTATTGGTCTCCTTAGGGAACTTACACTATTTGGCGGGCAGAGTCTGAGACCAACAATGATTTGAATAGCAAGTGGGGTTATTATGATATTTAGTGATGGCACAATAGACCAATTTGCTAGCCAAAGTGAGCCGATGATGGAAACCACTTTTTGGCACGTATTGCGTGGTATCTCTGTCATTACTTGACGAATGTTGATTTTCAAGTTCTCAAGAGTTTATCCGCATAGACATAGTTTTTCGTGTAACTCTACACACAATCTCAGTAGCCATATTAATATATAATTTTTTGTTCGAAAAATCAGAGTCCACTGCTTTTTGTTCAAGCACCCGTTGGACATATGTACGGCATTGTGAATGTTCAACTGGCTTCAGTTGTAGCGTGGGCTGAAATTTATATGGATTTAGGTGCAAAATATGCCATAAGTGCCATAAAGAAGTCTTAGCTCTTGATGATAGACAAATTCGGACTTCAGGCTACACATTCACTTTCAGTAGCAATATTTGAGGTGTAACGAGCAAGACTATGACACATAGGCTTTATCTTTCTCCAATTTGTGGCATTATATTTTTTAATTAATTTTTTGATGCTGGTCGGACCAGGACTCGCAACCTGGCCTTCTAAATAGCATTTGTTATTAGTAGCAAAGTCTGCCTTTTGTAATTCAAATATAATAAGGAAAGTTCATTAATTGTGTTTCAAACTAAAAAAGTTCAGCCTTCACTTAAATGTCAATTTTATAGATGGAGAATAATTGTACCATCATGGGTATATTTCCAGTTGACTGCTGAAGAATTACAATTTCTTCGTCTGGTAATTCTTCGCCGAACTCCACCTCTAATTTAACTTGAAAAAAATTATTTACCAATTTTATTTTGAAGCAAAACAAATGTTTCACTTTTATTAGTTAATAAACGTCATAAAAACATTATAAATCACAGTCCTACACAACACTTACACGTTTCTACTGCTAAACAAACGCCGCCTGTCGCTCTCTTCCTAACCAAAAAAAAATTTGCGTCTTAAAATCACCATTAAATATTCTAAGGAAGCCAATAAAGAGGCGGCAATAAAAAAATCCATCGGCTCACTAACTCAAGTGGTCAAAAATTATGCAAAAATTCGAGAACAATAAATCACACAACAAAAAATAGGAAAAAAATAAAAAATACCAAAATTGTGGGCATAAAAATTTCAAAGAACTTAAACTGAACAAAAAACCATAAATTATCAATTGGACACGGCGTAGCTACGAGTCTAGGAAGGAGTGTATGCTGAAAAATAATAAATAAATAAAAAAGGTGATTTAGGAAAAAAAGCACAAAATAAAAGTAAATATAAAAGCCAAATTGGCATGATTATTATACCTGCTAGCAATATATAAAAACCTACATACATACATAGGTATGTACACTTCTAAGTGTATACATTCAACACGAATTGTTCAAGCATAAACAAGTGAATTCATAAATTCCCTACTCCCACCGGCAACTGTTTATATGTACGTCTGTACAGTCATTATTCACTGCCAATACTTTCAATAATATTTATGTGTAATCGATAGCAAGTAATAAGAGATGCGCCAAAACACAATGAAAATAAAACAACAATAATCGTGCAATAGCAATAGACTTACATTGTAATTTTTCATCCAAGTTTCCCTTCGATGTCACGGATAGGGCGCGTATGAATTCCTCAAATTCTATTGAGCCATCCTGTACGTATGTATTGCGTTTGTTCAAATGTGTGCGTGTGTGCGTACAGCAGCAATTTACGCAGATTTTCATACAGGCAGTCCAAATGTGTACAGCAACGATGACCATACATAAACAAATGTATAGAGAAAGAGAATATATACAAGAGCGGTTGTGGAAAACGAAGAAAAATGTATTATATTTATATGTATATATGTTTGTATTAATGAAAAATAATGTATAATATTTCATGATATGCCAACGCGTGGCATAATGAGACTGAAACTGGTTGGCAACACATACATACACGCACACAGCATACCGTTCATTGCCGTAGTAGCAAATACAGTCTGATAAAAAAAACGAACATAATTCATATGCACTCACACTCAGTAGTACACGCAAAGCATTCCATATAGTTTTTATTTATAGAACACATACATACATATGCTCATATTTATAGACACACATGTATGTACAACAATATGCGTACTTAAGGGGTGGTTCTATTTCTGGCTATTTAAAGAAACTAAGCTTCTTTAAAAATTTTCAGTATTGTCTTCTAAGTAAATCAATTTATTTAATGAAAGTAAAAATTTGGTAATATTGCTCGACAAATTTCAGCATATTCTCCTTTACAGCCAAGTTAAAAACGGTGCGCCAATCTTTCCTACCTTTCGCTGCATGACGCTAATTAGAAATATCAGGGGTAATCAAATTCTTCTCCACCTGATCTTTTCGTCATAGTGGAAATTGAACTACACGGAATTCTACTCAACTACTAGAGATTTGAAAAAAAATCTTGCAGTTGTTTGCGTTAACCCAATTCTAGAAAGTACATTGAATTGACCATCAGAATTCTTTGAAAATTCACCTAAAATCAATCGGAAAGAAAAATTAAAAGCTGAGCCCGAAAACTTAATTATTACTGAAAAAATAACGACTAAATTAGTGCACTTAATAGTTGTTGGTTCATAATTAATTAAACTGTACAACAACAAATTACATGCCTGATGTTGGCTCAATAGTTCACTCGGCTGTTGAGTAGAGATCCACTGGTTTGAATCTTGCCAAAAGTAGTCTGAAGAGGAGATGTGGTGGTCTGTCACTTCTACTATTTTCCATTTCTCTTTGTTGTATAACAAAAATTTAATTCATACAAACAAAAAAAGCCTTTCACTCAACAGTTTATAATAAAAAATTATATTTATATATATTTTTTTAATACCCAAATGCGCCTTTCGTAGTGCTCTAAAGTATTTCGTTAATTTTCAAATAACTAAGGGTGCTTTTCGAATGTTTTTGAATTAATATATTTCAAAAGAAAACAAGAACAAAAAGATATTAATTTTTTTGGAAAATTCTGACGCCACTGGCACCCTTAGCAAAGGCATTTAAAAAAACTTGTGTATAAATTTTTATCTTTAAATTCCTCATTTTTTTTTAATTTTTTAATTTTTAATTTTCACTGTAGTAAGCTGAAGTGCTTAGTGAAGCATATTTTAATCGAACATTCCGTCCGTTTTCTTAATAATACTTAATAGATTTTAAATAATACAGATTTTAAATTTAAAAAAATTTAGTAAAAAGGGTAGCAAAGATATTTCTGTTGGAAATTACTGCCAACTTAAATTCAATTCAAATATTTAATAAATGAAATCTAAAGCACACAGATGATAGTACAAATATCATAAAAGGTGTAAAATATTTCACTCTATGTTAAGAATAGTTGCCACTTGCTTGCAAAATTTTAATATTCAGCAGATAATAAATTATAAATAAAACCTATATTTTATTGTAAATTTTTTTTTACGACTTTTACAAAATTTTATGAATAATACGGATTAAAAATAATAAAAAAATTAATATAAATCGGGCAATACTGCAAGTAAATGATATCCATCCCAAAAATAATTAAGAAAATAAATAAATAAATCTGCATACGTACAAGTTGTTTTGATTCGGTATTGTTGGTGTATTTACACTCAACAGCTCAACATTTTTATTGTAGTTTCAGACACCGGTGATCATCTAATTTTCTTTTAGGAGTTATAAATTACATTAAATTCATTGTCCCACAAATAGTTTATTGAAGAGTACTAAACTATATTTATTCATATTGTAATATACTCGTATATTATCCGTTCAGTTTATTGGTGATTTTTGAGCAAAATAATTATATTTGGTTGGTTAATTGGTTCAGTGGAGGAGGAGGTTAAAGACCTGACAGCATAAGGCACATCTAAGCCATTGAGTAAGTTTATTTTGCTCTCCTGCTTATCTCATTTATGCATGTTCTAACTCAATTTAATAAACTATTTCAATTTCTCCCATTTATACCTATCCATCTCTATAAGGCTGGTCAAAGCATCATGCAAGATTTGACGTCACAATCGGAAAGGGAATACTGCAGTATTTGACCCTCCCTTATATGTGCTACACACTCCGCCGATTCTACCTTACCTAGTTTACGAGATGATACCTAAGGAGTGGATGCGTCGTCAATATACCCACAACAATACTAAGTTATTTTTTGCAAAACTCAAGTAACAGTTTTAGCTGCTTATAAGGAAATGGATGTAAGATGAAATGTTTTTATGGGTAATGCAAAAAGAAGTTTAGAAGATTTCGATTGTGCTAGTATGCTCTGGCCTCTCAGAGAAGCTCACGCTCTTGGACTACGATGGGTGGTGTTTGGATTACGAGAACGATATTCACAGGAAGACAGCTTACAAAACTTTTGACCGACTCTCGGCGAATGGCGTTTAAAGCCTGTATATGTATGCGCTCCTATCCATCGGTTCAGTTCAAAACTACCGTATGAATTGTTTTATGTCAAAAACTCAGTTTCTCATATGCTTAGGCGGTGGTTAAGCTGTCGGAAAATATTTGTTGGGATAATCCCGGCGGTGTCTTCGAATTTTAATAGAAAACTTTCTTCGGAACCCCTTGTTTCATTTTACAAAGTTTTAAAATTTAAACTCGAAACTCTACTTATGACTGTGGTTTATGGTCAACCCTGGCGATAATGATGAATTTCCACTATCCGATATTAGCACTTATTGGTCGACGGTGTGACGGTGCTTTTGACAGATCCAGCACTAGCGGGTCATTCAGGCGCACAAAGGGTTTTGGATGAGACCATAGACTATCTGGATGTTTATTGCATTAAGTGCATTGTGGTACTGTGCACTTTAGCTGGTTTGTGCCTTATATGTCTTCGCTGTTGAGGTAAGGCAATATATCCACTCTTAAGACTCTGTTCTCTTTGCTGGTTCACCCAGTGTTAGCAGTGGTACCACTCTACCCATTTAAATATCAAATATATATATATATATAATTGGCGCTTTGTAACCGCTGAAGCGATTTTCGGCCGAGCTCCTCCTCCAATTTGTGGTTTTGCGTCTTGATGTTTTTCCAACAAATGGAGGGACCTACAGTTTATACTAAGCCGCCTCCGAACGGCTGATGGTTTTTTGACGAGGAGCTCTATTTCATGTCCGAAATACACTCGGAGGGATGGACATTCCCTGCCGAGGGGCGACCGCAATTAGAAAATTTAATTTAATTTTTAATTTAAATTAATTTTCCATAACTTTTGGATGTTGGTGGCACCGGGATATGAACCCGAGTCTTCCGAATGGCAGGACGCAATGCTAACCACTCGGCTACCGCGCCCGCAACCATTACGAGGTAGTCTGCTCCCGCCGTCTTAGCATCAGCATGCTTATTCCGTCATGGCCAATAGATTTGGAGGCTTTCACTTTCCCTATAACACCCTGACCATCTTCCCTGGAGAAATCCAGCTGGTGTTTGGCGGCCTGCGCAGACCACTGATTTTTCCATTTGTACGATATATTACTTCTGTTAGACTCATGACATACTTTCTCTAAATTTTCCGCTGAAAGCAGCTGAATATTTAGATTTAACAGTGTCCTCTTGTTAGTGGACTCAGAATGCGCCCTTGAACAGTTGCACGTGTGATTTCATGGGTAATTTCATTCTCAGGGTAAAAGCATATTTTCTCTACTTTTCATATAAATTCAGGAATTACCCTGTATACATACATCATAAACGTGCATTTATACAATACACGTATAACTGTAAACCATTCTCCAAACCACACGCATACACATACACAGTTATATAATTAGCTCTGCTGACCGAAATTAATTCATAAATCAACAAAAAGTCCCCAGACACAGTGGCAACAGCGTTCAACAGCAGCAGTAGCAAAGCACACCGGAAAACGAAATAAAGTAGCGTTGAGTCGAGTCAGCAGCAGCTTAACTGAGAGCACTTAACTCAGGTGGTCAAAGAGTTGAAGTATTTTATGTGAGTCTGGAGAGAGTTGCTGAGGGCACAAGTGAGTTGGATGAGGGCATAAGTTCGTGCCCTATTTCAAGTGCAAACTAAAATTGAAATTTTTAGAAGAAAGCGCTTTTATTAATAAATTATGTGTTCGCCATCATGTTCGGCAATCCACTCCCAACGTTCAACCAATTTACGGATGCCTGATTCATAGAAATCGCGCGGTTTCTCGTTGAAAAAGGTGTCAAGGTGGTTTTAGACGTCTTCCACATTTTTAAATTTTTTTCCATTCAAATTGTTCTGCAGCGATCGAAACAAATGATAATCAGAAGGTGCAATGTCGGGTGAATATGGGGAATGCGGCATGATTTCCCAATTCATGTCCTTCAGTTTGGCCAGGGTCGGTTTTGCAACATGTGGCCTGGCGTTGTCATGATGGAAAATAACTCCTTTGCGATTGGCCAAAATCGGACGTTTTTCATCAATTGCTTTCTTCAATTCGACCAATTGCTGACAATACCTGTTGGCAGTGATCGTTTCTCCAGCTGGCAAGAGCTCAAAATAGATCACGCCTCGGATATCCCACCAAATGCACAGCCGTACCTTCATCGGATGCAATCCACCTTTCGACATCGGTTCCGCCCCTTCGTGTGCCTGTGTCCATGTTCTTTTGCGTTGAACATTGTTGTACAGGACCCATTTTTCATCCCCAGTCACGAGCCGATCCAAAAAAGGTTCGTTTTTGATCCGTCGAAGCAAGGAAATTGCTGTTGACATACGGTCCACTTTGTTCTTTTCACTCAACTGATGTGGTACCCATGTATCGAGCTTCAAAGTGTACCCAACCTTTTTTAAACGACGAAACGCAGTTGATTTGTTGACGTTCAATTCACTGGCAACCTCTTCCGTCGAAATACGTGAGTTATTCGCAACTAAAGTCCTTAGAACATCGTCATCAAGCTCAGAAGGCCGTCCACTGCGAGGTTGATCTTCGAGGTTAAAATCTTCAGAACGAAATTTCGCGAACCATTTCTTTACTGTGCGGAGTGCTGGAGCACGGTCCAAATAAACTTCGCGAATATCTTTAGTTGCAGCGCCCACTGTTTTTCCTTTGCGGAATTCATATAACATAATATGACGCATATGATCTTTTTCGTTGTTCATCTTCCATGCGTCTTTTCACTAAGCAACTCAAATCAAAATGAAGTTATTTTATGCTTGATTTACAGTTCGGACTGTCACCTTTCCAACGATATATAATATGTATATATTTCTATCACGAGCGCCACTCTCAAACGATTCGTACGGCATCCAGCGGAATCGGGCACGAACTTATGCACTCATCCAATATTAGTGTTGGAGAGAGTTGCATATTAGTGTAAGAGGGAGGGACTAAGATAAACTGCTTTCTATCTGTGCAGATAAATGAGTTATGAGTATTAAAGATTTTTATGAACTATTGAAATGTATGCGCAAAGCTACATACTCGTGAAATACACTTGTATATTTAATATTTATAAAAACAAATTATTATTAATTTATCTTAATACTCCGAAACAGAGTTAAGAAATTATTTTACAAACCTCGAAACCACGATTTTGTTTTTTTTTTTTTTGCAAAATAGTATACAATTTCTCTTAATGAAATTTATTTCAAATAAAAAAAATTTTAAACACTTCATTTCCTCTACATTATCGGAATACTGCCTCATTTATCATTTTACCTTTCACTATTTATACTCTAATTATATCATTCTCTTTGTGCTACATATATACATTTTCTAATTTTCCCTACTCATCATTTCCAATTTAATTATCAACATTTTGGCTCTTATCCCCAACCATTTGGTTATTTCATCGATAAGTCATTGGCATTTGGCGTTGGTGGTTGATATTTATATATATTATTGTGGTCTGTGGCGTTGATCCCTCAATTGCTATGAAATTAGTTAATTAAATAATTGAAAAGGCCAGTGGAAGACCAAAGCATAGAATGCGATACAAATGGGAAATCTCGAAATTGAAGTAGAAAGCAAAAGGAAAAAGGAATAATGCATTGCCGTGTTTGAGGAAATTAATTAATGACAGTATCGATTTAAAGACAGATGATGATGGTGATGTGGTATAAAAGAAAATGAAAAGGCAAGCCTGTAGGGCTGAGAATAGCTTAGTATTTATTTAAAGAATATATGTGTGTATGAGTGAATGAGAGCTTTTGGTATTATATAGCTACAGAAATAATAATATGACGGGTATTAAAAGAAATTTATTTTTAATGGATATTATTGGCATGTCTTCCGAAAAGAGTCTGAACAGATATGCGGCGCTGTATGGGCGTCATTGATTTCTACTTGCTGGTAAACTAGAGGACTTTTTATCGTTGACTACATGAAAGTATTATTAAAATAATTTCACAATACGATAATTATATTGTGCTGTAAATTTCTTCGAATCAAAAAAAATTAAATTAATTTCATGAATTTGTAGAAAATGACAAATTTTCGAAAATTTCTTCAGCTTCTAGTTGACAGCGCGCTAAAAACTAGGAATTATGTACATGAGCTCACAAACTCATTGCGTAGTTTTATATTTTTTTACATTTTTTTTTTTTTTTTTTTGTATACGTAAGAACTGCACAATGGCATTAGCATTAAGCTAACAACAGCAACACATCTACTCTTTCAGAGAATCAAAGAACTGCACATTTTTTATACGCCCTTATGAAGTGGCAAAAAACGAGGAAGTTAGTAGCTGAAAGCTTAGCATTCATGCATACAATATACATATATATGTACGAGTACAAGCTGAAATTCAGCAACAGCTTGTGTTACAAATCCACTCAAATCATGTACGGTCGCGCGAAGTCAAACTTTTGGCGTTTATTTTGTTATAAGAACATTTATTTCTGTCTGTTCCTTGTCGCCGCGCCTCCAACTACATTCCACACACATGCAAGTTTTCCAAAAAGTGTTTGTGTATGCAAGAGTGTAGCTCTGAGCGTGGAGTGCAAAAATTTCATTGCATCAACTTATTTCATTTATCAACATCATTCACTACTTTCATTCTTGTGCAACCACTTTTCACTAACAGAAACACTTGTGTATATTAGGGTGGCCCAACCAAAAAAATGGTCAAATATAATATAAAATTAATAATTTTTTTATTAATATTCTTGAAATGATAATATTTCCACAAGAATAACGAACTGAGTGAAACTTTACTTTCAATAATTTATTAGTTAAAGAAGTATTAGTATTTGGACACAAAAAATTATAATTTCTTCGTAATATTATTTTTCGTAAAATTTGTAACTGCTTGAAAATGGTTGTTGGTGAATTGAATTTATGAAATTAATAGATTTAAATATTTTAAGATTATTTTTAGTGTTATTTACTTTTTAAAATAATATATATTCAATAAAATAAGTAACTGTAATCATGGAAAACTGTTCAGCATATTTTAATTGAAATTTCTTAAAAATAATCACAAAGACTTAATATTTATAAAAAAAAATAATAATATTTGTAAAAAGCTGATTTTTTCAATTTTTTTGGGAAAATATACCGCGGTTTTTTTTTTTATTTTTACAAAATTATTTTTAAATAAAGAAGGAGAATTTGCTCAACTAACTCTATTTCCGCATTGATGTAGAAAGAAAATATTATAAATTAACAAATCTTTAAAAATGTATAGTTGAAAATCTCAAATAGAGCAGCATTACGATGAAATATTAAAAAAAAAAATTGAAGTATATTTAGAAAACTTTTCCTCAATATTTTTTAAGTTCATAAAATTGTGCTATTTTTGAAAAAATA
The DNA here is from genome assembly GCA_037013455.1 of Ceratitis rosa. Lineage (NCBI taxonomy): Eukaryota > Metazoa > Arthropoda > Insecta > Diptera > Tephritidae > Ceratitis > Ceratitis rosa. The sequence continues at coordinate 26,224,007 of JAWMAG010000008.1, forward strand.
TTAGATTTTTAGGTTTTGAACCAGGAATTGTGTTAATTAACACCACTATTCACCAACATTCTTGGAGTTGGCCAAAAAATAGTTTCAGCCACCCTAATGCACATTGCACCATTACCACATACAAACTTGTTGAGAAATATACACTACAACTCTTCTGAAATTTTATACAAAAAACATATACAAATACTTATTTATTTTTATACTCACATTATTCTCGTCGAATACTCGAAACACCAGCGAAGCAAACTTACTGGGATCGCCTTGTGGGAAGAATTGCTTGTAGATTTTTATAAAACCCTATGGTATGCAATTTACATACAGCATATGCATATGCATGTGTATAAGTTTATGCATTTTATGGTGTGTGAAAGTTACAAATGTTTGTGATTTTTCGTTGTTATTTTATTTATTTATTTTTTTTTTTTTTTTGTTTAGTCATTATAGTATTTGTCCACATACGCATTTGTTTATGTCAAACGGTTTGCCGTAGCGCAAAATATTAAATGTTGCGTATACGCCATGGATAACCAAGATATGTTGGGGAAAAGCGAAAGAGAGAGAGAGGAAGAGGAGGCAGATGTTGCGTGTGTAGAAGAAACAACCACAACGAAACAAAATATGACACACAATCAAAGAACACACATATGCATTCGTGTGTATGTGTAGGTATATTTTGTATGAAGGGTTGTGCACGCCGCAAAGCACACGGCAAACCAATGACACATGACACCATGAATGGAGTGACAGCGAAGCAGCAGACGCATATAGCAGTGACAGTGATTCCGTGATGGCATACCAAGACGTGGCGGCGAGTGAGTGATGGTGGAAATAATGCCAACAATCCGTTTGAAGACGAATGACAAACGTGTAAATTTAATGGTAACAAACAGCGTAGTTTTCATTGTGTTATTTTTTGTTGTTGTTGTTTTGTAATTAGTTGTAGTTGCAATAAGATAATTAATTTTTACACATATAATTTTTTTTTTTTTTTTGTTTAAATATTATAATAATATTGTATATAATTTTATATGATTTCATTTATTTTTTATTTTATTTTATTTTATTTTATTTTATTTTTTTTTTTAATTTATCGTATTTTCATTTATTTATTTTTTTTTTTCATTTATATATATATTTTTCATATAATTTTAATTTAGTTATTATTTTATTTTATTTTATTGTAGTTGTTATTAATTTTTTTTTTGTAGTTTTCGGTATAGTTTTTATAAAAATTAATTTTTTTTTTTTTTGTTATAATTTTTTTATTGGTTTTGCAAACATTTTATAATTTTTGTCGCAATATTTAATAATGGTTTTATTTTTGTATTATTTTGTAAGTTTTGTTGTTTACATCAAAGTCGTCATATCACGCAATAATTGTTATTTTTGTTGCATTACATTGTTAAATTGAAACGCGTTTGAATGGAATGAAATATGCGTGTAATCGCAAAAGCATTCGTTTGAGTGTATGTGAATGTAACCACGTGTTAGTGCGCACAAAAGCAAACGGTTATTTATATATACGTGCAAATAGTTTGTTACAATCAAACGGCGACAGTAACAACCGCAAGTCGTATCAGTTTGAAAACCATGATGGCAGTAGTTACATGAGTATGACACCAAAACCAATAGCAACAACAACATTTAGAGATAATCAGAAAACCACCAACAGCAACATTCGTATTGTAAGCAGACAGGCAGTCAGTCAACCGCATACATTCATATACGAAACGTGTGCAGTGTCAAATTTATATATGTATATTCAAAGTAGTTGTAACAACAACAAAACCCGCATCATCATTCAACGTCACAGCATATACAACAAAACATATTTGAAGTTTGTTCCATTTGATTTGTATTTACACGCGCACACAAGCAGTTGTCAATCAGCCGTATTAGATTATCATTCAGTTTAATTTTCGTTTTCATTTTCCATTTATTACAGTTATTTGTTCAGTGGCGCGAAATTTCCATTCAGCGGTTTGTATGTTTTCGGTTTTTGTTTTTTAAGATTCGAGTTTATCGGCGTATCGGGGGTATCGTGGTTGGGTGTTAGCAATTAGCACATTTTACAGTCGCAATTAAGTTATTTATTTATTACAAATTGATTGTGGATTGTTTTTGATTCAAATAATTCATATTTAATTTGTGGAAAGAGAAGAGAAAATTTGAAATAGTAAATTAGAGAATTGTTTGAGAATAAACATAAACATATAGAAATATTTATACAATTTATACATATATACTTGTATATAAAAATGCGTTTCTATGAACCGCTACGTATATAATTTATTTCACACAGCGTATTCCGAAAATTGTGAAGCAAAATATATTTTAGGAATAACGTTTTTCTTTTATTCAATGATTTTTACAATTAATGAAAAGGAAAATTATGCTGTTCAAAATAATATCAAATATTTTAGGCTAAGAAATCATTATATTATAGTATTTTTTTTTTGTATTTTTTACTGTAGTTAATTTATATATATCGGAGGATATATATATGTCACAAAAGAGTCTTTTATTTCCATTAAAAAAGTTATATCTGAAAATTTTTCAAGACTATTGCGCTAATCCTGTGTATTTGTCAAATATGTCAAAATATTTTTCAGCTCCCTAATCAAAATGATTATAGTTTAAATTGTTCATTTGCAGTAACATCCAAAAAAAAACTAGAGTATAACGCAAGTAAAAAATTAAAATTATTGTAATTAGATTCCTTACCTGCTCTGTGAGTAAACCATTTGGACAGTCTTTCAGAAATCCTTTGTGCCTATTTTTTAAGGAGGATACAAATTTAGTTTAGCTAAGGCAATTTTGTAAAGCTAAAAACTCACCATTGTCGGATTTCTTTTTCTGTAACTGAAAATAAAAGAAAAAAAAATTTAAATTAATGTACACTTATATATACACATTTATAAATATAAATTTGGAAGAAATATTCGGCAAAGAAAACCGCATTAAAGAGAATACAATATGTAGAATATACTGATAATAAAATTGTTTCAGATAAATTATTTCAAAGCGTTAAGAACATATCTGGATCCACAGAATTTAATCTCCTTTGTAAATTGAAGAACAAATATCTGAAAATTTATTAACAATTAATACCAGAGATGCTCAACTAATGGAACGATGCTATCTAGTTTTGTTAAAATGAAAACTAGACTTAATGAAATAATTTAGTTTAGTTTCGGCTACTTGCTATGATATTAACAGCACCCTTCAATTTTAACGTTTAACATTATCTGTTAAGGATTTAACATTAACAGCAGCATTTTATTTCGGGTTAAAACGAAATAAAATATATGTATATTCATAAATGCTTTAAAGATAACATTTGCAAATATTTCAACCAACTTAACTGAAATTTTTTAATTAGTATGAAATTTATCGTTATATTTGCAGTCCTTATTAATACTATTTTTAATCTTTATCGGAACTGCATACAATACCTATATATGTAAAGCCTCTAGAGACTTCAACCTAATTCTTCAAAGGAGAAAAAAAATTTCTGTAGGTTATAGTTTCCTCCTCTTTTTTTAAAATGTCAATAGTTCCGCCTTTTTAAAATGTTTTTTTTTTGGTGTAAATAAATTTTTTTTTATTTTAATATGAAATAAGATGACAGAACATTATAATTGTATTGCCTTTCTTTCCACATGAAAAAATTCTTGAAAACATTGTTTTTTTTTTGTCGTTGACAGTGGCCTTACCCTCTAACTACACGTTTTTAAAGAGCACTTACTCCTTTATTCTTTTAAGCACCTTTCTTTCCGATTAATTTTATTATAGTCTAGACTTTTTTTGCCGTTATTTCTTCAGAGATTAAATGCTAGATAAATTAGCTCTCTTCCTTTTCCCAAAGCAAACCATGAGAAAAGTTTTTAAAATATCTAATTCATAGGCTTCAGAGTCACTGAAAGTTACATCGTCTATCAAAAATATTCAGATTAGCCTAAACACCGGAATACGCTTCTGAGTACACATTCATTTGTATTTGGCTATGGCAAAGTTTGTTACTCTATTGATTGGGTTACTCCATCACGAGGTCCATTGATCGAGCGCACTTAGGCAAATTGGCCTATTAACTTACTTAAATGAGGTATATAGAAGATATCCAAATCACCTTTCTAGATACTGAAACCACTTGTTTTCTTTAATGAAATAGACGAGATTATTGATACTTGCTGGCGCTATATCTGTGAGGCAGTCAAAGTAGAAGTTACCTAGGAAGTGATGTTGGACTGCACTTGAGGTGGGACAGTGGCAGAGGTAGTGCTCCACCGACTTCGTCTCATCTATGCCTCAGTAGTCGCGACAGAAGTAATTAGAAATTTAGGTCATCTTTCTACGATAAGTCTCCATCAAACAATGCCTGGTAATTATGCCAGCAGTTATACTCGTGAAGGTTATGTTAAGGAGTTGAGATTTAGTTCTTTTTGTATCGATCAATAGCCACTCTGCCATCTGCTTTTGACTTTTCACGTGAAGACTGATCTTAGCAGGTATTTTATAGAGCAAAGATGTATGATCTCATCATGTGAAGAGTGTACCGTGGTAAAAATTGTACCCTTTCTTGGTAGCTCGTCAGCTTTGCACAGTTCTGATATGCCACTATGCTCGAACAACCAAACCACGGTTGTTTCGCTAATAGTAGAGAGTTTGTTTAAGATTTTCCCAAATCTGATTGTCACCATTAAAGTTGTGTCAATGTAATGAAGGAATTTAATAGTACCTTGACCGTCAAAATATATTGTAATGGCAGTTAATTCAGCCTGAAAGACGCTGCAATGGTTTTGAAGTCTCTGGCTCATATCGATTACAAGTGGTTTATAGTGAACTCAGAAGTCCACCATGCCATCGAGATACCTGCAGATCATAGATCCAAAATTCATTGCGTCATTGCCCTTGCCCAATTCTCCAGATGATATATAGTATTTTGATATCATAACCCTTTTATCAGTACGACTCCAAATAAAACTTAATTCTCTATTACGAGATCTCTTCATAAGCTTCAATAAAGTGCTTTGCTTCTATAAATTTTTAAGAAATTGTCTAACTCATTTTATAATAAGATTCAGTATAATTTTTATTTGTTATGTTTTAGTTCGTAGTTGCGGTATTTTGTTTTCTACTACTGTGAAATTTTTTCTTTCAACGCTTAATTAAAAACAAAGAAATATTTTATATCAATTTATGAAAAAAATTAACAAAACATAAATTAAATATATTATAGAGATTTCATACACAGTTATATTAATATACACAAAATTTAAAAGCTTCCTTTCAACGAAATCTTCTAACGAATTCTTGTCAAGTTAATCGAGATTATTTCCAGTGGAATGTTCACCCAGTTCATTTGTCTGTTGACTAGTCACTGTTCATTGAACATTTCGTATAATAAAAATATTATTAACACAAACACATTTTACGATTATACTGCATATATGCATACATTCATATAAATGTACATATATACATTAACGAGTACATACATAATTATTTATTATGGACTGTGTAGAAATATTGACTTTGCACTGATTGCACTCCGTTAAAATTGATAAGAAGGAAATGAGTAGATGTGAACGTGTGAACGTGTGCAAAATAAACACATATATAAATATGTATGAATAACAATATGCAGTTATGTATGAGTTAAAAAGCAGCAAGAGAAAGTTGAATAACACAAACTAAATAGAACAAATTGCAACTGAGCAACCATACCAACAACCTCAGCGATATGTATGTCGGCGTAGAGAAACTTGGAAAGCAATTCACTCAGCGACAAATACCCAATGGCAGTCAACGCAATCACAATCACAATCACACAATCAACAATGGGTCATACCAACATTAACAAAATAATATTATTGTTACAGTATAAACTGAAATGCCATTGTAAAGAGTTGAGAGGGAAGTCAGAGAGGAGCAGCCAAGTAAGGAGTATTCTCGTATATGTATGTAGCAATGGCTAGCATACTGATTGACTGCCACACTAAAGCGTCTACATCAACGCAATCAACGACAACAAATACGCCGCAGTCGCTTTGAGGCAACCGACCAGCCAACCAGCCAACCAATCAACCAAATAACCAATTCATCAAATAGTCCGACTAGTAAGCATTAAAGCACTGAGTCAGTTGTTGAGTAAGTGCACGTAAGTCATTCCATGAGTCAGTCTGGTGTGCAGTTTGACAGCCAGTGGGCGAATGTGACAATTGGTTAGCGAAACGAGTAACCGCTCGGCTTGAGTTGACTTGTAAGGAAATCATTCAAGCGAATGCATATAACAATCAATGGAAACACCATCAACATTTTATAAAACAGCAACAGTTCCAAGAAAAAACAGGTATTTACGGAAAAAATAGGAGAAAAGGAAAGTGTGATAACGTAGGATAAAAAACTATTAATTTAACGCTTGTAAAGCTTTTCTCTCTAGTTTTTCCACTAATCAAACGGTGAGGGACAAACAAGAATGAGCTTCTGTAAATTACTCCCAATCTAACCTGCTTCGAAAAATTATTATTTTATTATATGACAGCAAATAACAATACACTTCGCTTTAACGTGAAATTACATAATTTAATATTAAACATATATCAAAACTAAACTAAACTAAATTGGACATTGCTAATGAGATGACAGGCAGTAAGTATAAAATGGCATGATTGAGGTTTCACGATATAAAAACTATGGAAGATGATCAACATAGATAAGAAGTAGGTCATGATATTAGCCCTACCGTCAGTGAAAGATGGATCTTCTACTTTCGGCGGACTACGAGAGACTTAGGTATGAATAAAACCTGTCATAGGAGAGACGGTTGGTATAAGGAGAAGAATAGCTGCACTTCAGCTGTACTGACATAAGGTTTTCAAATCGGATAGATGAAGAAATGCGGCCAAACGACAACTTCCATAACCAACTGAACACTTGAAACAGCAAAATGGTCAAAACACAGATACGAAAAACTTACATTTTCGGAGCTGAGGAAACGACCAATAGGAGCGTCAGCATACTACAATAAATTGTTGTACATCGCAGTGATAGTTTTGCCCTTTGCAGGCACGCCTATGTCTATATCTTTTACGGTAATTTCGGAGAATGTGCCATACTTACTACAGATACAGAATTCTCAATTACTGCAAAAGGGTGAGGGCAAAGCGGAATAACATTAGGCTAACTTTGCTTACCAGCAAAGGGACTCCTCAAGAGATCGTACTGTCACTGCTTCTTTGGTTACTCGTAGCAAACGAGCTTCTGAATAAACTTGAATAGGAAGCACCCAACCAATTTTCTATACAAAAGACAGGGCTGCATCAGATGCAGTAAGAAAAAATCAGACTTCAGAATGCTCTTAAGCTTCGGGAAATATTTAGCAACATCCTTAATTACTAAGTTCTTTTTATAAGTTTTTTCATGCCGTCATATTATCATAAGAACACCCACTGAAAATTTAAAATAAATTTAAAAAAAGTGGACGTTCATGTTAAACTGAAAGTTCCCTCTCTAACTCAAAACCGCTAAATCGGTATCAGTAAAATTCAAGCGGCTTCCGGAAGACATAAAAATCTAGTTCTGTTCGAAAGATCTTCCTTACTATCGATGTATTTTAAGCGAGATAGAAGATTTTCACAAAATTTCCCATTAAAAAACACGTGATTTTGACCGATTTATTCTACGTGAATCGCTGAGGATTTAATGTAGCTACTGAGGTTGAAACATGATGTAAAGATGTCATATTAATATTGTTATAAAATAAAATAATATAAGACTAAACAATATATTTATTAACCGTTGGCCTTAAAAAAAACTTCATAACAGCATTGATAATTTAATTATTTTAGAAATAAAAGTTCCCAAATTTTTTTTATTTTATGAATTGCAAAAGTACATATATACGATAATGTCTTTCCCTTCTTAACTAGAGGAATTACGCCAGAAATATTTTACCAAATTAAGTGGACTTCCCTGCAGAAAACATATGTGGTTAAGTTTGATGTTAAAGTGCCTGAAAATATTGAAAAGGATAGCGAAAAAGTCAGAACCAAAAAAAAAATTAATTTAATTAAAATCATAGATCTTTCATTTTTTGCTGAAAAATACAGCGCAGAAAACAATAAATGAATATAAATAATAATTTAAAACTATTTTAGCAGATTAGTGCAATAAAATTAGAATTTAATTATGTAATTTAAATTACAAATAGTACTTGTTTTTTATTGAATTTAATTTTTAAATCAAAAAATTATTAATATCTTTGAAGAAAATTTTCAAACTGAAATTGGAGTGAATATTTCTTATAAAATTTATTAAATAATATTTATATTCTATAAGCGAAGATTTGAGAACTGAAAAGTAAAAACACTCGCCTGTTAAGTCAGGATCCGTTGGTTCGATCCCTGCCATAAGAAGTCTGATGAGGAGATGTGGTGATCTCCGAAACAGCTGTCACTTCTACCATTTTTTCTTTGTTGTATAACAAAAAAATATTCAATTCATACAAACAAACCAGGCCTTTTAGCTCACTTAAAATTAACAAACATTATTAGTAATGTATGGCCGCAAAAACAAATTTAAAAACTATTACTGTTCAAAAAGTACAACTTCTACAGTTTTCCATAAAAATATAATAACATAATAAAATTTAAAATTTAAAATTAATAATCAATGAGGGCTTAAGCTAGTGGAATTTCTAAAAATATAATTCCGGGTCAAATATAAAAAAACAAAATGTATTTGGCGAAAATTCTACGAAACAAATGACAAGAAAAGTTGTTGTTTACCTTTTTGTTATGAATGAATATGTAAAGTTAATCAGAGTTGAAGCTCTTTCAACAAATATTTCTATTTATTGTTGTTATTTTACTTCTTTTTTTGCCTCCAATGATTCTTTATTCACTCACACAAAATATGAAATTTATTGCCTTTTAGCAACGTTATTTTACTTTAGTTTACAATATTTTTATTATTTTGCTTTATTTTCTGTTTCTATTTTTATTTAATTTTTTTGATTTATGTTTATATTGTAAACATTAAAGCAATTGTCCTGAGAATAAGTAAAAGCTGCACATGCCAACGCCAGCACTGATGTTTTTGTTATTATTATTATTTTTTTATTTATGCATTTATTACTATATAGTAAAGATGCAACACGTCAATGTAGTATATGCATAACACACAACATCATAACTTGACTGGACAAACAAAAGAATTTTGATTCTACTACAAGAGCGCTGCAGCCGTTCTTTACATGGCCTGCTGGTACAAGCCACAGTTTAAGTATACATGCTTTTTTCAGCAATAGGGAGTAGCAGAGAAGAAAAGAATATGTAGCTCAGCTACCCGACTGAATGCATGTTAAAGGCAGAACGTCAAGGTGAGCGCACACATTGGCAGGTTATATTTGTTGTTTTATATTTAGAATTTGCACACATTTACAGTGACTACATATTTAACTGTGCATATACACGTATTTATATAAATATATGTATACTCATGCACTTTTTCCTACTAGCTGCTTGTGGCATGCATATGCATACGTTATTTGTGGCACTTGCATTTGGCGCCCCACATGTTTCCACTCAAATATGCACACTTAACGACTGACGCAAACACACACACACACATTCTGCTGCATTTGGCACACTGCTGGCTGTGGCATCAGTAGATATGCTGCTTACTGTTGTTGTCATTGTTGCTGCTGCGAATGATGATTTGATTTTCAGTCACTTGCATGCAGAGATATGCAAGACAATCTACACAGAATAAAAGTGTGGGTAAAATAAATAACAATAAAAGAGCCAGTACCACCAACAACTGGTAACCTCATTGAATATTAAATTTGTGCAAGAGTACTTATTTGTTATTTGTTTGAGCTCAGCGACAACAACACTTACACTCATCTAACTTGTTGCTTTGTGGCATGAAAAATGCATGGAATCTATTAAAGTTTAAAAATTTGTTGAAAAATAACTGAATATTAAAATTTGCGTTGCTCATATTTACAAGCAATCACACTGTTTGTCGCTTCTATTTGTTATTTACACATGCATGTGTGTGTGTGTGTAATTGTATTTGCATTGTCTTTTCATTTTATCAGGATTTATTGTCTAAGTAAAATGAGATGACAATTTGAATGCAAATAAATTTCCAGAGCAGAAACTTGTTGAATATACACAGAAGCTTACATACATACACACATACATTAATATAGCCAGTCAAACACTTGCTTCAGCATAAATGTTGATTATTTATAAAAATGTCAACTGAATTTGTTTTGATTAAAAAGTTACTCATACGCAGTGGCAGCCAAAAAGGAGAGACACAGAGCATAGAAAACAAATTAAAATAAATAAAGTCAATTGCTTTCACAAAATACATTTTTCATTTTCTTATTTTATCTTACATAAATTAACAAAGGAATTGTAAATTTTGATATATTAAAAGAGATAAAACATTTTTGCTTTTGGTTATGGCTTTTATTTGAACAAAAAATAAAATGAAAATACAAATAACGATATAAACTAAACATTTTATACATATACGTATATTAAAACATGAAAATATTATATAATAAAATGAGATTATACAACGTTACTTTGCATATATTATCTTAATTTCTTTACTTTTTATTTTAAAACTTCTGTATTAACACAAAAAGCAAAAACCAATTTAACTGAAACTGCACTAATTGCTTACAAAAGCTATAAGGTATCACAAAAGTTTAATGAAATCTTTGTTAAATAATGCTCAAAGGAATTATAAAAAAATAATTAACTATTTCGGTTGTGTACATCAAAACAGAAAACCAAAAAATTATAAATTCTAGCAGTGATTGCATTTCATATAAATTAGACCAACTCGTAAAAAGGATTTAAGCTCAAACAAAATTGTATTACAAAAAATAAATATAATGAAATAGAATCCAACATTATTATAGAAAACCTAAAAAAAATAAAGATAGACTAAATTAATTTTGAAAAATAAATTAGGGTAGATCGAGTAAGTAAACTAAGTAAATAAATGAAATAAATAAATAAATAAAATACAAGAATATTTAAAATGAAGGGCAAACTAATGTAAAAAAAAAGTAAAATAAATAAAACAAAATAAAATAAAACAATATACAATACAAAAAATGAAAAACACTATAAAAAATATAAAATTAACTAAATTGTATTAAAATGAAATTAAATAAAATTCAAAAAAAATTAACAGAACATAAAATAAAACGGAAATAATGATATAAAATGAAATTAAATAATTTAATTATTCGAACTTAACAGATTTCCAAAAAGAAGTAAGTGAAATAAAACATAACAAGATGAAATGATATAAAATAAAATAAAATTTAATTCAATTAAAATAAATAATATTAAAATAAATAAAACAAAATAAAATTAAACAAAATTAAATACAAAAAAAAAAATTTAACCATCCAAAAACTAAAAGAAGAAGTAATAACTTTCTTCTTTGGATTTAATATGTAAATGTTTAAACTGGTGTAATAATATGGTCAGCACCGAAAATAATTTAATTAATTGATTGAAAACATATTTATTAATTATGTGAAGCATTAATTACGGTGTCGACACGGCTCGATGTGACACTTCCCTAGAAAATGTCAAATGGCTCACGAAGTTTGGTCATTTCCCCGAGAGTTCTTGTAAGACTTAAAGCTTAGAATATTTATATGTGGGATATGTAGCAGAATATAACTACACCGAAAGGTATGAGAAGAGACCAAATACTGATTGGCTTTACGCACATAAAACATAGAAAAATTTCAAATAGATCTATGTTCTCTTTGCTTTTGTTTTTGATAATAGCTTTGGTAACCAAACTGCAGGTTTACCCTTTAAATTAAGACAATTCAAGAAGGGCCAGTACAGACAGTTTTTATTGCGTCAGGATAAAAGAAAAGGATTTGGAAAGTCGAACTGTGTGATGGGGGCATATGCGTAATAAATAAATAACAATATTACATAATGTATAATAAAATAAAACTAAATCATATATAATAAAAATTTAACGCAAGGCTCCGTACCTCTACTTTAATGAGGACGGTGGAATAGACGAAACTACAACTAAGGAAAAAATTAATCAATCAGCAGATTTTTATAAAGACAAGAAAATTTTGCTCGTCTTAGAAAATTGGTATCTAGGTATCCCTTCAACAATTGTGCTAGAGATAAACCAATGAATAAAAGCACGCCTGTGTAAGACAACCATTCATTTTGGGCTGTATGAATTGCTGTCTTTAAAACTATTGTGTTCTTTTCTTGGTGTGAAATCGAAGAAAAATGTCTTCTCGTTCGTTGTTATTCCGTATGAGTTTCCTTTTAATTTTCTTATCGTTTTTTAGATGAATGTATTTATGATCCTCCACAGCGAAGGGTACCTTCAATCAATTGATTTACTTATCTTGAAATTTGACTAATTATCAAGTGGAATGACACCAAAGCATCCATAACCCCACCCCATTCTTTGTTTTTCTCTTCAACGCTCTTCGTCAACTAAGTAGCGCTTTCTTCACGCTAGTCAGCTGAAATCGAAGTCTCTTTTTCAGTGGAACGATGAGCTTCAACATCTGAGTGGCTCAACAAGCTCATGTCCTTGAATAAAAAATTCAAAATTATATTCAAAGTAATATCAGGGCTCATTAGACTTTGAGTTGTTTGTGATTCCAGCATTTGCGAGACAACTCTCCACTTTGAAAATTCCCACATCAATTAAACACAGGCACTTTCTTCACACGGCAGGAAATTTCAACCCTCTCATAAAAAAACCGTCAGCCATTCGGAGGCGGCTTTGAATAAATTATAGGTACCTCCATTTGTTAAAAAAACATCAAGACGCAAAACCACAAATTGGAGGAGGAGCTGGGCCGAAAATCGCTTCAACGGTTACAATGCGCCAAATATATATATATATATTTTTTTCACCACACATTATTATATACGAGTATACACGAAAGTAAGCAGAATCAATTAATTGTTTATATTTAATATTACATTTTTATTAATGACCATGGCTGTCGTGACCTCTCTTCAAATGTTACGTATACGCACTGACAGGCCACTCGTAATTATCAGTGTATGTACAAAAATATAATCACCTATGTATAAAGTTGTGTATATTTGTAAAGATATTTATATACGAATATGTGTATATTTCCAACTTAACAAACAATGGCATGACAGCAAATATTTTTCCTTTAAGCATATAGGTAGACTGCCCTGCTTCATAATTGATTTCATTAATTACATGCCACAGTGTGTGTGTGTGTGTTAATATGCATGTTTGTGTATGTGTGTGCATGTGTGTTTGTTAAAGGATATTTCACGAAAAGCCATAACGCGGTTAGGGAGAACTGATAGCGATTGATGACTTTGTGGCGTGCAATTACAGCGATGTAACAACGCGCCATAAGTGATATGCCATGCAAACAGCGTGAGATGCATGTGCACATATGCATGGACTTCCACATTTCGTAGAGTATGCATGTATATATCGCAATATAGACAAAATAGAGTGCATCAGTAGACAATTTTTAGTAGGGGGAAAAGTTATCTTAATTTTTAGAAAATTTTAGTAGCAGATTTTTCACTAAATTTTCATTTTAATAATTTTTAAATTATTAAGAGTACAACTTGATTCGGTCCGATGGCTCCACCTGTAAGTTGCGGCCCATCTTGGAAGCGTTTACCTATTTCACTGGAAAGATTCCACATGTATCAACAATAATTAGTGTGCATCAGCAAGGAGCATTGGCATAAAGTATCGATTTTCTATTTTAATTGGAAGACAAGTGCAGCTGAAGCTTATCGAATGCTTGTGGAAGTTTATAGTGAATCCGCGCCGACCGGAAAGTCATGGTTTGCTTCAAAGATGGTGATTTTAATGTTGAAGAGAAGGAGGGTCGTGACGGGTTCCAACGAATGTACTATGAGCTAGTGTAACCAATTAGTGAAATTAAAATTGATGTGGTTGAGCCGCATATGCCAAATGGGCCCAAACAACCAAACCGGCTCGATTAGGTGATTTTGTAATATTACAACGTTCGGACCTGCATGGATGTAACGGTCGAAAACTACCTAGAAACACTTGAATGGGAGGTCTTATCTTAACCACAGCATTCTGTAGAATTAGCTCTTCCTACTACTGGCTTTTTCAACAGATGCAAAAAAATTTGAAGTGTCACCGTTTTGGGTCTTTTGAAGAAAATTTAAAAATCGATCAATGGACTAAATTTTTAGAATTGGAATTGAGATTTTTGAACACAAAAATCATACCGAATTAAATTTTAAGTGCAATATACAATCTAAAGAACATAGTATTAATATATATTTAAATAAATTTTTAAAAATATATACTTTTTTAATGAAAAATTATCTTAAAATATTTTTTTCAACTCCTCTCCCAATGCAATATTTCCATATGAGCCTCTGTTTATTTGTCTCCGCAATAAAGTGCAACTGTGCATGCTCACACATTTATCAACGCCCAACTACAAGTGTTTTCACACTACTAATAAGTTCACGCCACTATCGCGATTGCATGTAAGATATGTTAAATATTTGAAAATTTATTGATATAAATGTCTATACATCCATAAACATATACATATGTATAAGAGTTACAAATAATATCTCAACCAATATTTTATTTCTTTTTTTTATTTTATTTAAGAAATAAATTATTTGTTTTATGTTATTTCAATTTATAAAAATTGTTGGAGCAATATTAAGAAAAATATATTTCAGCGCTTTCTAATGAAGCTTCATTATACACACAAATTAATACACACAAACTAATATATTAATACCCTATTATAATAATCCTGCTCCGACACGTTCGCCAATCAATCAAGTGGTAATCTCAACTACATATAGTGAGTGACTCTTCAACACTAACTAATTTAATGGTCAAAATTCCATTGAACTTTCATTGTTGGCAACACATGCCGAAGGCAATTGTGTCAATCATTCATACATCATTACACAGCATGTCAAAAGCATAAAGCAAACAATGTGCTACTGGCACGTTGCATGTCAGTTAATGTGGGTATATATAATACGTATATTGAAATAATGCATATGAATGTATAAGTACATTACCCTGTGAGTAACAGAAAATTTATAAAATTTTGAAAGGCTTTGCAATTTTTCCTTTTCTACATTTTACGCCAGTGAAGAAGAAGAAGAAGTTTACAGGGAACGGTGAAGACATTAGTTTATAATTTTGCCGCGAAATATATTTTTTATATATTCAGCGATTTACGTTAAAACTGCTTTTTGGAAATGGACTTGACTTGGAATTTAAAGCTCGAAGGCAATTCAAATTAAAAGTTTTTCATTTATAAAAGACTTGTACAAGAAATTTGCGAAAAACTTCCGAACAAGCATCCCTATCGAGATCAATAATCGAGCCAATAATGTATAAATATGAGACCCTGAAAACTACCAAGTAACCATCCACCACAAAAAATCTAATTACAAATTGATTAAATAAGACGAAATTTTCTTTATAAAATTCATTGCCGAGTCTGCTGCTAAATTATTTGACATATTTTCCCAGTATCGATTCAAATTGCAGCTAAACAATAGACCTTTTTTATGCGAAGTGTGCTCAAAAAGTTAATAATTTAAAATAATTGAAGGCCTCTAAAGGGAGTAAGCTGGTTTAGAATTTTGAAAAAATCGCAAAAATTTGTTTTCGTATTAAAAGGTGCTTAGGAATGGCATACCAAAAAATGGGTGCCGGCAAAAATGTCTGAATGCCCAAATTTTTCCTTCGACGGCGCTGCCTCGCAGGTATGCCCTGAGCGAATTTACCGCTCCGGCCATTTCAAGGCGTTCATTTAAAATATATTCACACGCAAATTTTTGTATTTTTACCATGAAACCTATTTTTTTAAACTTGTGTCACAGATTTTTGATTGATTCCTTTGTTGAGTCAAATAATTTCATAAAGAAAACCCATTCTTTTGCGCTCTAGACCAACTTCCCCCCTTAAAGGCCTTTAATCCATTTTCAATTTGGTTGGCACTTTTTGATCACATAAATCACATCTCATTTTATTGAATGAGGAAATTGATAATTTTCACCAAAAGTCACAAACAAGATTTTAAAATCATTCTCTCTGTTAATATAGTACAATAGTAGACAGATAATTCACATAGAATTGAGATAAGGATAAGTAAATCTCCGAAAGTACTCTATGATTAAAACTCTTCGTTATGGACTGGTTATAGATAGAAGTAAGTTACTTTTAAGCTCAGCTTCTACTTCTTTTAAACGGGGCATTACTGATAACAATCGGGGACTCACGATAAGAGAAAGGAGTACATATCTAATAACTTCTGAGTATAGTTGCAGAAGAGGCAGCAGAGCGATAGACCCTTTACGTTGCTTCTCACACTATCTTGCGGAACTACCTCCAACAAGTGTCAGTAATCTAGTGTGCTAGACAAAACGCACTCAGTTGTATGAGCATCTAAGAATGTGAGATAGACCGGCACAATATTGGTAACATATTGTACAATATACGACTACAACCACAAACCATGTAACTATGAGAATCTACCTGGAAGGAATCATTACATCCCATTAAATAACAAGTAATAATCTTTCAAAAAGAAAAGTGTACAGCTCATGATCTTAAAGTCTAAGCACAGAAAGCTATTGCGTATACATCTAAAAACATATTTCTTAACGGATTAATATCGGGAAATTTTGCGCTAACATAAGAAGAACTTTCAATATTAAATCTTGATTCTGTGTTGGAATTCAAAGCTGATCTTATTATTGGTGTTAAAGCTTGCCTCCAAGATAGTCAAAATTATCTGCGACTTAAAAGTTATGACTGTCAAAAATGACGAGAGAGTCAAGATGCTGGTGCGTGCATAAATTGTTTGATGTCAGGAGATATTTGGTCAGCATCTTCAATTACCATAACATCCATTTGCATCGCTTTCTAATCCAGTCTGGTGAAAGCAGAACCAGCGGACGACAGCACTAAATTAAAAAATCAAGGTCACCTCCGATCTTCGAAATTCTGTCGATTGTAAATAGCACATTTCAGGAGCACCTTGAAAAAAACGTATTCTTGATCATCGGAAAATTCGAGCAAAACAATAGTAATTTGCTAATCAATGGTGGACAGATATTTTAAGGAAAAAAATCTCTCTCGAATTTTACTCGTCAGGAAGCAATAAATTTTTCCAAAGAAAGAATTAGTAACTAAGTTTTCAATATCCCCCTTGACTCCAGATTCAGTCCTCGAGACTGGTGGAAGGTTTTCCATACGAAAATTTATACAATTCTGGCTGAGAAGATAATTTTAAGGTGTTAGGAAAGACTTAAACTACCATAAAGAAGTCTTCAATTATTTTCGGATATTCTAAATACCGAAGTTTATAATCTTTTGAAATAAGCTCTAGAACATAAATCACATTTGCATCCCATTGATGGCGTCCTTGGTGATATATGGTATTGTTGGATGGGTGATCTTCGAACCCCTACATAATTGACGCTGTGTAACCATCCCTTTCGGTCGAGCTCCTGCTCCAATTTGTGGTTTGCGTATTAATGTTTTCCCAACAAATCGAGAAATTTACGGTTTTTCATCTCAAGGAACATTTTATTTCATACATAGAAATACACTCGGAGGACTTGACATTCGTTTTCTATAAATATGGATATTAGTCCAAATGGAAGTCGCAATCCTAACCTCAGCTTGATTACCGCAATTTTCAGAGCTTGGGAACGAGCAGTGCAATGTAATGGAGCCAGTCCAGCGTTTCTGTCGCTTAATGGGATTATAAAAAAAGAAATCACAGTAATTTTTCACACAAAATATGTATATCACTCATATTACACTTAACGGCCAATAATTTATTTTTATGAAATTCACACTCGCCACACTGACTATCTCAAGTGTAGATAAAATGACTTCACATTAGCTGCACCATTGACCAATTACTGAGTATTTTGAAATTATTTACACGCTGCCCATAGGGACATTTACATTTTTAATGAGCTTTAAGTTATTTTCATTGCAATTCTGTTTTAACCGAATGGTATGCCATAATAGGGAAATACCTACATGAAAGGTAAAGTAGAAATAAAGATAAAAAGAAACGAAACAGCGATCAGGTAAAATAAGTTATTTATATGTATATGCATATATATATTTGTGTAAGAGTAAAAATTAATTTTCCATTTCCAACGACAGATGCTACCTGTATTGCCGCTCACGACAAGCTATGCTGTGTGCACTTTATTCGAAATGCCACTTAAATGCCGTTTGCATTTTTTAAGCGCCAAAAACAAAAATATGGTATGCAAGGCGTTTAAGGGAAAAGGTGAAGATTGGTGTAGCGGAAAAGCTGTGGCAGGACATCATACAAAGTAAGCTCGAGCTCAAGAGCAGGCACAGTAATCCAGGCAGAGCAGCTGTGCTGCATAAAAATGCGGTAAATATAAAAAAAAAACACTTATTTGTATATATATGTATATATATGTATTTGTGTATATTTTTGTAAATATGTTTATGTAAGTACGTGACCTGCTGAACCAGCGACTTTGTATAGCACTACACGTAATCGATATTTCCAACGCTGGTTTGGCTGCATACGCTTTCCTGTGTCCGGCATACTCGAGCTGACTTATTTCTTCACTCACTACAGCCCAGCTTCCTTGCCCACTCTCCTTCTACGGCTGCACTTTTTCCACGCCACAGCGTAAACGTCTGCCAGCAGCGCAATTATCCATCACGAAAATTGCATTCCCCTACTCAAAAGTCGCCTTGAGGTATGCAGATATTTAATATATTGGTCATGCGGCACGTGCAAGTTGTGCTCTCAGCAGGCGTTGCAAGTAACGTTCTTTCATTTTTAACTGTCCACTTTACGTCGCAGAGATGCTGTCGACTGTTACTGACTGTCCTTGCACCGTAAGTTTAAACGTGATTTTCCACTAAGTAAGCAAGCGGGAGATAGAGTGCTCAGGCATGGAAAGAATCAGCTCACCAACCAACTCACAGCCTACTCGTCACCATCGTCATCTTGGCCGTTGGCTGTTTTTGCCTACAATTGCCACAATGAAATTCCGAGATTTGCATGTAAACAAATGTATGCGCGTGACTTGAGTACATACATACATATACTATATATATGTATATACACAAAAGCGAATAGCTGCAGTAAGTAGGTAACCGCCTACGCTCGCTTTCATTGTTTCCGTTGCGTCGCAATTCAGTTCAAGAGAATGTGCAATTAAGTTGCTTTTACTCACACAGATATTGCTATCACTCGCATATCTTCACAATCACATATCCCTTCCACGCACGCCAAACCACTCATTTACTCATAGCTCTCTTCTTACTCGCTCTGCCAAGCCATTCCTTACATACACGTATTACCAAGCCACTGGCGTTCTTAGTGCACCATTCAGAATGGCAAACGCATTTTCAATAGCGTACACTGGTTTGCAATGATTTTTATTTGAAGTTTTCTTTCTCTTTAAATTATATTTTTTTTTTGTTTGGCTCTTAATATTTTACTAACCCTTGCAATGTCTACTCATCTTAAAATATAAAAACTAATGTTTGTTTGTTAGTGACGCCAAGGCTCGAGAACGGCTTCACTAATCTTGATGAAATTTGCAGCGTTTGTTTGTTGTGGATCTGGAAAGGTTTCGAAATAAAAAAAAACCTAATGCTTTTTCTGAGAAAAAGTCGGAAAATTCCAAAAAGTGACTTTTTTCCATACAAATTTGTTTTCATTTTTTTTTTTAACTTGTTTCTTTTTTCTGATTTGTTTGTTCGAACAGTTGTCGTTTGTTGGTGAATATACCCAGCCCCATTTCCTCTCATATAAAAATCTTATGTCCGTTTGGACAAATCCAGTAATCTCCAAAAATCTCCCAAAGTTATCGACCGATTGATATATTGTAAAGTTTTATCAGATTTTTTCTTTGGTTCCTGGGAAGGTTTTTAAGAAAAAAAAATTTCAGGAAGTGGACCAGGGACTGACCTATTCGATGAATGAATTATAGTTTTTTAATCCTTTTGACCACATAAAGTGAGTTTTTAGATAGATAGTTAGGGTACCACTTATATTTAAAGACTCTCGCATAAAATATGAGTCCTCATTATTTTCCAAATTTAATTAAAGTGAAAATATTGGAAACTTCGGAAATGTTGTCGAATATATCAAGACTCAAATAAACAGTAATTCAATCACACTGATTTAATATAAATCTTCTCAATAGATCTTAAGTCGTTAACCTAATGCTTTAAATTTTATTTATTTATTTATTTTTATTTTTTTTTTTTTTTTGTATTGAAAGCTTCCGATACAAATTCCTTATTTTCCCTCTATACGAGAGGTTTAACAAAAGTTCGGTAAGCCGACCAAAAAAAAATCTGTTTGTATTTATTCGTATTCTTTGTGCTTAGAGAACATAAAAACTCTACATAATCGCCATTGATATGAAACCCATTTACCATTTTGCAGTTACCGTCTGACATCATTACTTTTGCTTAGATCTGACGGCTGGGTTTGCTCCTGTTGGGCTCCATACTATGGACTGTTGTTTAGTTTCTGGATCGTACTTATAGAAGCAAGATTCCTCATCAGTAACGATTTTACTAAAGTTACTAGACTGATCATTTTAGAATTTGTTTAGGAAATATTGAGTAAAATGCACTCGAGCCTCTATTTGGGCCTCAATTAAAACCGAGCAGATTTCTTCGTATATCCCAGATGATCACATAATATTCGCAATTCTCTTAGCAATCATTTCTTGTGTCAATCGTGGGTCTTCGCCAATTTTGGGCTTCACCAGAAGTCGATTGTTCCATTGATTTGCCTTCTATAGGCATTGTTTATATGAGAAAGTATCATGAAATTCCCTTCAGAGTGACAAATGCGTTTCATATTTGACATAAATTGGATAATTTTTACTATGACAAATAAATCCTTCAATTTTTGCAATCGAAACAGTTCTCACAAGACGGTCAGACTTGACGACTTCCATTATTTCACCGAAATTTTCAACAAATAGGATTCCACATTGTGAAGCATTTATGTCAAGATGACCGGAACGAAATCATCTAGACCGAAGTTCTGCGTAATTGACACTGTTAAAGTATCAGAACCATAAATACCGTTCACATTTTCAGCTGCCTGACTTGAGTTCTCGCCTTTACTGAGGATAAATTTGCTTATTTTCTCTTTGCGTGGTGACCATCTTTGACTCAAACACTTATAAAACGCAGGATACAGCTCATCAAAGTCAACTATTATACAAATTATGAATTACTTATTTAAAAATCTAATATAAAAAATGTGGAGCGTGTTCGATTACGGTATAATTGTAAGGAACAAAAAAAAAAAACACTGATATGAAACAATTTTGACATTTTCAAAAGCTCACAAAAGTCATAATTTTATAAGCCTGAAAAAATGGTTTTATTAAGGCTTAAAGCTAAGAATAAAAAAAATTTTAACTTAACCAAACTTGTTCTAAAATGTTACTTTTTTAATATTTTCTTATTTGCGAACTAATGGTTAATTTTTAATAATTTAGTACAACAGAATAAGTTTAAACAGAGATAGGAATGTTATAAATTCATAGATAATTATGTTTGACTTATGAAGAATTTTTAATGAACAAAAAAATATTTCGCAAAGAAGTTGTTTTTCTACAAAAAAAAAATTAATTTTTAAAAGTTTAAGTGAGCTAAAGGCCTGATTTGTTTGTATGAGTTGAATGTTTTTGTTATACAACCATTTTTCTCATTTAAAACATTAAAACAAAAAATTAATAGTATAGCCGCAAAAGCAATTATGCATAAATTTTTAAATTCAATCTTGCTATTTTCTACAATAATTTCCATTCGCGTTTTCTTTTAACCCTTTTCACACAATTCTGCTGCAAAATCTTATTTAGTGGAATTGTTAATAGATGCTGAATAATTAATTTATTAAACATATATTTCATATATTCTAATCCGAGCTATATCTGTAGATTTAATTCAAGCGATTTTTCTAAGAATTTTTTTTTTTGCTGTAAACTAGTGTTATGTATATGGTATATACCTGTACGCGTATTTGTCTGATTATTCTTTGCATACGCAATCAGTGCGATAAAATCTGAAATCTTGCAATTACGGCGGAATGACTGGCTAAGTATATTTTCTTTTGTTTCAATAACTGCCCGTCAATTGATGAATATACGAGTATATATGTATGTACATATATATCATTTCCATTCAATTATATGCATTTGTATAGTCGCTCACAGCTGTCGCCGCTGCGTTTGTTGGCTTGCAACTTAATTTTCTGGATATAATGTGGCAACACAATGGCATTTATGTACATATATATATACGTCTGCGTCTATCACATCTGGCAGCTATGCCGCCTACAAGCTGTTCAACGTCTTTATCATTATTTGCCTTTTCAATTGTTTGCGCTAATGATGATGAGATTATTAGGACAAAATAGTCAAATTATACTCTCCGTCTCGAATCGTACTGTGATTGTATTTGTGATTATCTGGAAATGTTGCACGATTGTATGTAAATTCATTACTAATTGCTTCTCAGCTACGATTTTAATTAAAATATTTGCATTTTTAATAAATTTAAATGTAATAAATTTTATTTTTAATTATGTGACATCGCGGCGTAGAAGCAGTTTCTCCTTACTGTACAGTCAAGGGCAGCTTATAAATCTCACGGGTCTTGTCCAAGGTTAAACACATGGCAAAAATCTGCTCAATGAACCAGACTTGAAATCACACTGATAATGCGTAATTTATGAGTCTAATCACACAATAGCTGGCGTAGACCGCGTGGTTCCCCTTTTCGTGGATTGGGCAGGGCACACTTATGTTCGCCCGCTTACTTTTGTAAGCCTCTGCATAGAGGCTGATACATGCACTTCTTCACTGCCATGTTTAAATAGCTCTCCCGGTATTCCATCGGTTCCAGCCGGTTTGTTGTTCCTTAAGGGGTTAGGGTAGTCAGAATTTTCAAAAAATCAAATTTTTTTTTGCATTTTCGTTAAGTATAATATCTTAAAAAAAATCTCTGAAAATTTCAAGTTAATCCGATAATTCGTTTTTAAGTTATTCGACAAATAACAAAGAGAGCTCGGGCCTTTCAAAGCGCTCGGGAGCAGGTAGCTAGTATCTAGTGTGAAACTTTAAACGCGTTTTTCTCAAAACTATGTTTTTTGAACTGGTGACAACTTTAACTCGAAAACCGCTCAGTTGAATTTATTGAAATTTATACAGATTTTAGAATACATAATAAACTCGGGCCTTAATCACATTTTTTTTTTTTTGTTTTGAAAAATTTCGATTTTTTAAGACCAATTAATTTTTCCCAAAAATCTAGACAAAAATTTCCTGAGGCCGCCATTTTGTTAATTTTTGAAAAACAAAATCTTTGGATCAGGCCCAGGATTATTTATTTATAAAACTAATTTTTTTTATCCGATTGATTTCAGATGAATCTCCAAGGACTTATGATTGTCACCGCAAGGACCTTTTCTTGGAACAGGGTTAACACAGACAGCTGTAACTTCGGAAATAATTTTTTTTTTTTTTTTGAAATTTTCGTGACTTCAAGTCAAAACATTGTTTAATAATACCATATCACTACTTTTGTAAAATAAAATTAATTAATAGCAAAAGCGGGCAATCGCTATTCGAAGCTCGTCAGGGCCGGCTAATGGGACGACTTTTCCATCATCATCAATTGGGGTATCGGGTTCACCGTTTTCGGGTTTTGCATTTTCATTGCCATTCAACAGGCTAGAGAAGTGTTCCCTGTCTTGAAACCTTCTGTTGCCTTTGTCGGCCAGCTTCTCAAGCTAGTCATACTCAGGCATTACTATCTATCCCACCCCGCACGTGCTGTGGTCGATCCCAAGGTTACGAGGTAGGTAGCTTGTTTTTTATCTACTGCATTTCGACATTCCTCATTGTACCAGCTCTTTCTGTAGCAGTCTTGATCCTTAAAACATTTGCAAAGGTTGTCATCAAAAGGAAGGTTTCTCATCGAGGCTTTTTTTTAGTTTTCATTTATGCTTGCAGGAGTTCACAAAATGAAAAATTAAAAATATTTTTTTTATTACAAAGAAGAAAGTGGAAATCTCTGTTTTTGTGCGCATAAAAATAAAAGTTTATCTCTCGCTCGTTTCTAATATTTTTGGTACCTTTTTCGTTACTTTTTTTCTGCTACTTTTTGATAATTTCTTTATGGGGATCTGCGTATGTCTCTGTGTTTGTCACAAGCTTAGCGGGTGTTACAACTTTAGAGCACCATAAAGTAATTAACATCTTTCTACTTTTTTATGAGGAAAAATTTATATTATTGTATTGTACTATATTTGTAGAAATTATATGAAGGTCATATTTAGAGCCAAAATTAAGTAATATGCTCTAATTCACAGGTGTCTCAGAAGCGACTTAAAATTTCTCTCATATTCTTAGATATGCTTGTTAGGTGCATACGTACTCTTAGAAGATAGCTACCTGCTCCACATTCATAAATTGTTAAATTATAAATAAAACTAGCCCACCAAAGGACCAAGAGAACGAATCTCTTAGAATAATTTGATGCATTAGCTCACCACTGAGAGGATCGTTTTGAGCACTAGTTATACTCAATAATAAGCGTAACTGTGTGACTAGTTTAAATGAGTATTTGGCGATATTCAGCAGCAGCCCCAATGAATTTTTGAAATCATTTAATGTAAATAAAACATGGATCCCTCGCTGCACACCTGAAACTAAGGAACTGTCTTGACAGTTGAAGACTTCTCTAGGTGAATACGTGTATGTATCAAAACAGATCTTGGGCGCTCTATCGACCGAAAAGACAATGACCACAGCTTCTTGGGATATACGAGGTGTAATTACTTGGAAAAGGATTAAACGATCACCAGCAAATATTAGTCCGAACTTACCAAAAAAATCGATATTGATTTGAAGCAGAAACGATCGCTTTTGACGAAGAAAAGTGAGCTATTCTATCATGAGCGACAGTACAGTCCATAGTTAACATAGCTAAGATTTATATAATTTTACACGAGTTTCTATCGCATCCAGCATATTCTTAAATTTTACCTCCTTACGTAATACTTAAAACTGTTGAGTGTTAAAAGATTCGAACAAATGAGGGGCCATCACTAAAATAAACTTTTAATTAGGGGCCTCTCTTATTTCGAAAAAAAATCGCAAAGACAATTATTTCAAACATTTTTAATGAAAAATCCTTTTCGATTAAATTGAAAATACTGTAAAAAGGCAAAAAATTCAATATTAGAATGATAAAACACAAGCAAGCATAATTTTCATACATTTCTTTCAGTTGATTGATCTAATCTAACCGAACTAAGACCATAGGCTATTTTTCTAAAGCAAAATGAGCGGAAGGTATAATAATTATTTCTCATCAAAAATGGAGCTAGGAATAATTGACTACAAAAACAAAAAGTTCTCTCTAATGAAAAAATACTATTCGTTGGAATTAAATTAAAAAAAAATATAGATAAATATCTTGAAGAGATTAAAAAATAAAATGGAATAACAAATAAATAGAATTATAAATATATATACAGCCTTGGCCAAAAGTATTAGGCACCCCACTAAAATACAAGTATTCTCAAATGTGGCTATCAAAGTTACCACTTCTTTCTGTAAATGTCTTACATGGGCATTTAACTGTTGATTAAACGAATAAATTATGTAATATTAAAAGCCATAGCACTCTGGGTAAGCTAGACCTAAAAATTGTCATTTTTAAGAAATTCATAAAATATTTCGCATTCGCTCTCAGAAAAGAGTAGGAAAAATCGTTTGGAATGGGCTCGCTGATACCAACATTTCACGGAAGAAGATTGGTCGAATGTTCTGTGGTCTGATGAATCAAACGTCGAGGTAAGCTTAGATCGTCTTAAAGTACTAACTGCCATAGCTTCTTACCCTAGAGCAATTTTGAACACATAATACAAATCTTATGAAAACATTATTTTTTCTTTTCTACAGATATTTGAAACACCTGGTGTGACGTTCGTGAGGCGACGGGTTGGGGAAGAATATCATCCAGATTGCGTGGTACCCACTGTTAAGCATGAAGGAAGCAGCATTATGATCTGGGGCTGCATGGCTGCTGATGGTGTCGGCGTAATGTTTAGTTTTGTGTTTTATTTAGTCAGAAATAAATTCGAAAGGGTGGACATTCCATGTCGAGGGGCGACCGCAATTAGAAAATTAACTTAATTTTTTTATATAAATTAATTTTGTATAACTTTTGGATGTTGGTCGTACCAGGATTTGAACACGGACCATGCGAATGCCAGTACGTGATGTTATACGACTTGGCTGTAGCAGCCACCACTTTACTTTAGTATAGGCTTATGAAAAATTATTGTGTACTCAATTCTTATGAGTGCAACGGAAGTATTTCAATAAATTTTATTCTTAGTAAAAATTCTTTATTTGCGTTCTCTACCAAAAAAAAAAAAAAAATTAAAATCACAACAGCAGAAAATATTCCTTTTTTGTTGTAACGTTACTGTTGTTATTATACCAATTTTCTTTAATCAACAGATTTTGCACGCACGAACAAAATGTAAATCAGCGCCTTTTTTCTTAAGTCATAAAAATAGACGGCAAATCCACCAAAAGCGCATAATAAATTAGGAAACGCAAAATATATATGTATACTCCTATACACGTTTCTTAGCATATGAACAAATCAAAATCAAAGGTTACACCAATGCCGCCCTACATTTATTTTAGGCAGAAGGTTATATTTGACTTCCAATAACTTCGAAGGAAAATGCTGACTCATGAGCGTTTTTTTATTTTCGTTTACAAAAGAATAGCCTAAAAATGTAAAAAACAAATATCAAAGCATATGTGCACACATGCTCGCATAGAAACGCAGACGACGCACTTCTGCGTATGTAAATCAAATCAATAAATTCAATTGGCATTCGAAATACTCTGTGCTCAAGGAAGTTCTATCGACACTTACATATACTCGTATATACAGCTTTTTAGAAAAAAAAGACATTTTTCTATGCAAAAGTATAACCAGCGTGTTTGAGTAGAAGCAAATGTGTGCGTGCAGCACCACAAAATTGTGGCAAAGCAGTGGTTTTCGCGCGCAAGCTCACACATTAATTTACATATAGACGCACGCAAGCACGTGAGAACACATACATACAACATACAATTTCTATCTACTTTTGCTTGCAAATTTTCTCCATATTGTTCTCTATGCTTTTTTCTGACACCGTCAAGGTTTTACACACGCCACCGGCGCCACGTCGCTCGCACTCACACCTTCGAAAGGCGGTTGGCCACCGAAAAAAAAAAATCATGGCAAGCATTTACTAATACCATAATAAATATATACAGAATTGCCCATACACATGCCAAGCAGTCACTTCAACTTATACAGTAAAAATATATATGTAAAATTTAATATCCTTTCTACTTTACAAGTAGTTATATACCATACATAAATAAGTACGTATGCTTCTCTACTTCGAAGTGGCATTAGTTGGTATTTTAAAATTCTTTTTAGCATTCTCTAGATATAAGGAAATACCATTTTCAATTTTCGTTCTTCACTTTTAACGTTCCATTTCTCTCTACCTATCTCTCTCCTCTCTCTTTCTCTCTGTCTATCCATTTAACAGCATTTGCCTTACTTCTAATGCATTTGTGCATTTTTTGCGGTTTTACGCATTTCATTTTTGGCTTCAATCCAAATGAGCCGAGTTGAATTTTCGGGCATCAAACCGAAATTAATATCATTGCTTTTTTGCGGTAAGTATGCATTTGTCTATGTACTTCCTCTCTCACCCTCACACGCAGAAGTACGTACTCGTACATGTGGCACTCAAACATAGTTCATATGCAATTATTCATTCACTTGAACATGAAGCAGGAATTTTCATCACTTTTTGAATTTTGTATTTTGAAAATTTTAAGCATTTAATTACACATGGTATTCTACAGAAAATAAAGTTGCACACACAGACAACAGTCATTAAAACTACTTGCAAATTGCTGATGGACTCTGTAGAAATGTGGTCGTGTAGGAAATTATTACTGAGAAAACAATAAGTATGAGAATTTATTGTTTTTTTTTTTTTTGTTCATATCCTCTACTCTTAATCCAAGAGTTCTACACTCCAATTAAATTACTTTTGAATAGTGTGAAACCAATGAAATAAAATATTAGGCGTAATTGGCTGCAGTCTTTCTACTGGGTATGACAATTCCAAATACTTACTCTTACATTCTCATTGAACACTGTAGAAACATGAGCAACTCTTGAGCGAGAAAAAGTAACCAACCCGTGTAAAGCCCTAGGTCACGACTAAAAGGTAGACAATTTTAGTTTAGCCACTCCGACATATCCGACATATTGGGCTTTCTACCCGCCACTCTAACAAAAAGGGAAACAAAAATACCTCGATTGAGGGACCAATTTTTTTATTATGATTACTGATGTATGTAATGTATTAGACAGGATAAGAGATCATATGAAAGAGAGAATTTAGGATCGAATTCGTGATGAGAAGAAACTCAGCTCCAGAGGGCGGGCATTCACTCCGGTCGATGAACGCTTAGCTATAATTTGAATCAAAGCGAAGTTCTTCAACATATTGAGGATTTTCGAAAGAGATGAACAATGTGGCAAAAGACGATTTCTGTGAGCGCCTAGAGCATAACACTTAAAACACAACCCCGCCACAATATTAATACCCTGCTTGACTGTTTTAATGTCAGGGTAGGCAACGAAGTTATCCTCAGCACAACTGTCGAAATATTCAGCCTTCACGACGAAATATGCACGCATGGGTCAAAACTGATCGACTACACCGTGGTCTGGCGCAATATCGACTCAGACTATCATCTTGCAGCAGTAACGACACCCATCTACTTTCGTTTAGCAAAGAGCTACCGTCAACAAACGTAAGGAAATCCAGCGTGGAAAAAGCAAATGGTTTTCTACTTAACATCCGCTCTTTCTCACTAGGAGCACTCTTCAGCAACACAGTATAACGAAGCTGTGGGAAGATATTTCATTCAAGAATGACTAGTATGATGAGCATTGTCATTTTGAAAGATAAAGAAAATAGACCGCCCACCTTGAGATCTAACCCAACTCACACTCTGTGTGAGGGATACCGAGAGTTAAATACGGAAACGAGTCGCATTAGTTACGGGAAAAAGAAAAAATCTGAATACCTATTGCCCGAAAAAGTGGCAGAATATGATCAGACGAAAGCAGGCCCGACGATTGAAATCCGAGTGTGTTCTACTTAACCCATATGAACGGAGATCAAAATCGCATAAAAAGTCTTATCTACAGTTTTGTGTGAATGATGTTTGAAGCTCACCAAGATGTTATTAGGGTGACTTCAAACTTGTTGGATATGCACCAAGCGCCAAATTTTTAAAAAAGATCCGTCAGAAAGGGATAGGCTCGTATGATTCCTTCAAAGTAATAATGCCACAAGCACCTAGTGGTTACAAAAGCATACTACCACTCGAAAGACCAAGATTCGAGGCGTGGTGCCACCAACATCTAAATTTATACAATATAAAAATTAAATCAATATTTATAATTGCTATCGCGTCTCAGCAGGGTGTGTCAACACTTTCGATAATATTTCTGTAACTAAATAAAATATACTCATAAAAATCTATTAACCGTTCGTAGGCGGCTAAAAAAAAATGTATAGATCACACCATCTCTTGGAAAAAATATCAACACGCACAACAGGTCACCAGCTAGAGAAGAAGCTCAGCTGAAAATCGCTTCAGTGGTTCAAAGCGCTACTTGCTGGAGGAAGGCGAGGAATACGAAAACCTCTACTCTGTGGAAAAAATCAAATAACTTGGTTTTTCATGATTTTTCCAATTGGCGCTGAACATCTGAAGGAAAAAACGACACCGCGTTATTATTAACTATGATTTAATCCGATAACCAGTTCCTACGCCCACTCCAAAAGAAGAATGATAACTTGTAAATGCATTGACATACATTGACTTTCCAAATTAAAAAAATATAATAGGTACTCAAAAATGTTTAATCTACACGTATGATTTTATGACGGCAATCGAAAAATTTATTTATTTTTTTAATTAAATTAATTGTTTATTTTTAACTTAAATATAAAAATATGGTTGAAGTATGAATTGATATGCAGCATAACAAAAAAAAGTTTTTATAAAATATAATATTAACTAAAGAAGGGCTTATACAAGTATGTTTGTATAAGTTCCTCAGTTTTACGAAGGAAGAAAATGGTTTTTAAAACAATGGTTGTCTTCCAATTTGAAATTAAGTCACAACAGGTATTTTACTCAGATGTAAGCGAGCTAAAGCTATTCTCTGATATAAATTGTCTTTTACATTTCAGAGTTTCAGAAAACAGTTATTAGTTATAGAAAATACCTTGGTTTTTTATTTTATTTTTCAAAATATTCTTCATTAAGGTCTACATGCATTTGAACCAATTGTCAGAGCATTCTTGCCCTCTGATTGAGGTACCTCCAAAACATGCGTTCTGAACACGTCAATCGCCTCTACAGGTGATGAAAAACGTCCAGATCTTAGTTTATTTTATACTTGCGAAAATAAGAAAAAATCATTCAGGGTAAATGAGGACTATATGCTGGATGACTCCTCACATCGTTGTTTTGAGTGCTCAAAGCTTTGTCGTGTAAAGAGTGTCCCGCCTTCGGGGTTTCCTGACTTCTGGAAAGATAACTGACAAACAAATAGTTTTGCACCACTCAGAATTTATTGTTCTGGTAGTATAGCTGCGACATATCTAGTTTTTCCAAAAAATCAATAAAATAAAAAGCTAACCATTTTCGACGGAATGCATCGTGTGCGCACAAATTTTGTTGGATACGGCTCATCTCTAAAAACCCATA
This sequence comes from Ceratitis rosa, assembly GCA_037013455.1. Lineage (NCBI taxonomy): Eukaryota > Metazoa > Arthropoda > Insecta > Diptera > Tephritidae > Ceratitis > Ceratitis rosa. The sequence goes on from JAWMAG010000008.1 coordinate 26,255,005, forward strand.
CAGCCGACTGCTACTTAAATTCATAAATGCGCTGTTGTTGGGTTAGCTCATGTCAAAAGTTATAAAAATTAATCGAGGAAAAATGTTGGCGAGTGAATTCCATTTTTTGGCTGAGATTAATATTTTAAGTTACCGTAAATAAAACAACTAGCGCTCGTGTGTCAAAACATTCAGAGTATAAATAACAACAAAAATGTCAAAATTTACGATAAAGTTATCAGTTATTGCAAAGAGTACAATACTAGGGTTGCCAAATCTCAAAATATAAAATGCTGCTCTTGCATAAAGCCTTTATATGTGTATAAATTTTAAATGAAATGAGATATAAAACCTCTAAGCTTACACCCACATACATATATTACATGTACACACATATTTGACAACTCTCTATTTGCTCTAGTTTTATTTATAAATTTCATGATTTCTATGGATAAAACTGTGACATTCTACATTTTGTAACCGTTATTTCAAGCAGGTATTATATTTTCAAATACCTCGACCAAAACGTGCCAGCTCATGCAACCCATTCGACCAACATTCTCTACCCTCATATTCATTCCTTTCAATCCATTAGAAGTCTAACGATTCAATTAGCTACGTCAATCTTGGTTTTGACTTTTGCAAAATAAATAAATGGCAAAGTAAATTTGTTTCTGCACTCAAGCAAAAGGTTAAATACCTTCACGAATTGTTGGATTCTAGTGCAAGGGAATGAGAATGTGAATTTTTGGCTTAATAGGGCGGGCAGCAGACACACCTGCCATTGAAATTAATTATAGGGATCACTGTTTGTTAAGCCTTTTGTAGGATTTTATGCCTTCAAGTTAAGATTTATTACATAAACGGGTATTTTATTTGTAAATTCATGTGTAGCATTTGTTTAATTTAGTTACACGGTTTGCGGTCTTTTGCGGTTTTTTTTTTGGAGATTTTGTGTTCGAAGATATGTATATGTGTTTAAGTAACTACAGAAATTATAAATGAACTTTTATATTTATATGTGCTGTGTGCACAGATTTAAATAATTTTTTTTTTTTTTGTAATCTCAAAACTTACTGCTCTGTAGTGCCGAAAAATGAGTGACATTTTCTATGGTGTGCATATTTGGTTCTGAGAGTATTTCGATAATGCTTCTGAGAAAAGCAATGCTGTCCACGTACGCACATATAGCACATAATTTAAGTGCAAAGCAGACTTGATGAGTATTTTTAACTTCTGCTTCGGTGACTTTTGGACAATGACTCAGTATGCCATATCTTGAATTAACAGCTCCTCTATCTGGTTAATAATATAAATAAAAAATTGGCAATTCCTCAGACCTATTTATATATTTAAAATATTACTCTTTATTCGATTAGTGAGATGATTGTCAACAGTTTACCAATCAAGTAAGAAATATACTAAAATACATATTTAAATTATTTAAGTGAGTAAATTTAAATTTTTTCAATACCTCTTTTGTTCGCACTATTTACAACCACTATCGACTGTGCGTTGTATGAAAGTGATACCTAAATTGCGGCATCTATCCTTTGCAGCCAACACAGCTCGCGATCTGTCGTCACCGATCGTCCCAAGAGACCTTGATTTTGCCAGATCGCAAAATTTTCCAAATCGATTGTGATCAGTGGCGATCGCTGTTGAGCGCTCAGATGCAAGTGAGGTTTTTATACTCTTGATGTCATCTCAAAGATGTATTTTCTTCTTCTTTGTAGACTTTGTGCCTACAATGGCTTTACAGCCGTTTGTTATATAAAATACTTCAATTTTGAAGATACTGTCATAGTTTGATAGCTCGAATGATCCTCTCATACCCGGCTGAGCGCAGTGAACTGCAGCTCCAACCCTATCATACATTTTAGAACAATCTATACACATATATAGAGTTTAGTTTATAAACCATCATTATAGAAACTTCCCTAAATAGAAGCGCGAGACAACGTAGTCTAATCGTATTTCTCAGTATAAGCCTATACTATTTTGCCCTATATCCTGATTCTCATCTGAATTGAAGCGTACAACCTCATGGTAATTACAAATGAGTATTCAAAGTAAAACAATGATGCTTTCGGTGCTGTTGATCATTAAAAATCTAAGGCCCTCTGCAGCCTTTTCCATAGCTTTCCATCATACTAGAGCACCATTGATGATCTTAGATGTTGATCTGTCCAAGAATTGAACGACTAGTATACAACAGTTTTTTCAGGTTTTCGATAAAAAAAAAAATATTTGAATGGAAAAATGGGGTTTTGCGCTTTGGTCTCACAGCATCATCTCCAAATCTCTCACCTCAAGCTCACACCCGAGCTCTGCCCAAGTAACTCTCAGCTTCAAAGAAGGTATGGTCATACGCACCACCCTTAATTTTTTAATATAGATTTGACCCCAGAACTCTTTTAAGAGACATTGGGCTTAAAGAATACATTTTTGCGTAACACATATCAAACATCTTCCCTTCTCCTAAATATTCTCTCCCTCCTATCACCCAAAGCTAAGACATCATGCAACGTTTGGAGCAAATGCACAATACGCAAAAAACTCTTGAAATCAAAACTTTTTTTGGAAATGTCAGAAACAATAAATTTTATTTATTAGAATTTTCAATATTTTATTTATTAGAATTTTCAATTCATCAATCTGTTTCCTGAAACTATAAGATTCATGTATGCATATTTACTATATATTCTCAAATTTCATTGGTTGCAAGTTTCTTTCCATCACCCGTTAGTTAGCATGTCCAAAGGTAATGAACTCAAATGTCAGCAGTAATTAGAGCTTAGTCACATTCAAAATAGTTAATTAAATAAATCTCTACTAAAATGAATGTGTTTGTTGTTATATTTGTTTATTTAAAAGTGTGTGTAGGGGGTGTATTTACTTTGTAATTACACATACATATGTGTGTACTAATTTTTCGTTGTAGATTTTCATGCAGCACGCAAGTCCTTTAGTGCATACATAATGCCGGCTGTTATATAATATTATAAGCCATAGAAATATTAATGGGGTCCGAAATAAATTGTGGAGAAAAAAGGTAAGAAAAGTAGCAAATAAAAACTTTGAAACATTCTTAATAAAATTCAATAAAAAGTTCAAAATTTAATTTTTTGCTTAAGTACTTTTCTTAACCAATTTTTTTATATTAAAAACAAATATTTTCTGTTGAAAAATCATGTTTCTTATCATAGCTTATTAAGTAAAAAGAATTTTAAATAACTTTTTTATTTAAAAACTATTTTATATTTAACAAGTTATTTGATTATACTAAAATCTTTTTTCATTCTCTATAGCATTAAATATACATTTATTTTTGAACAGAAATCACATTAAAATTTAATATAAGAGCATATTATTTTCTCTCCTTCTAAGCAGAGCGCATATAATGTATTAACTTTTTTGTAGAACCACCCTAGTGTTCAGGTGTTTCCTAGCGTAGTTTGCAAACCTGCTAAGCTTTAACGAATCGATTTGGTCACGTTCTAATGTTATTACATAAGCAAACGGATAAGGTCAAAATTTTGAAAATTTATTTCACTTGCAAACGAAATTTTTTTTATTTTTTATTTTTCAAAAATAATTACGAAAATTGAAACCTCCATCAACTTAGAAATTATATACAGTGGCGGACTAAAGTCTACATACGACCCCTTTTTTTGGAATCCCTACCGTCCCATAGTTTTTACAGGAAAAGTATTGATGTAGTCTTGCTTTGAATTTAATTGTAAGACAAAACCGAAAATTTCATATTTGTTCAACATTAACTTTCAATGTTATTAACAAAAAACTCAAAAAAGCCGTTGACAAAAGTGAACATACGTTTCATTAATTTGTTTCGTTTATTACTTCAGCTATTGTTTTCAGCGGTCAAGTACCGTTTTTTTTTTCTTTCTATACTTTTCTTGGTATTTGGCTTTATCTTTATTGTTTTCCATCATTTGAAAAAAGAAATACAATCGCGAAAATGTCGTCAGGAACGGAAATCCCGGTGGCTGTGCAAAAATTGATTATAAAACACAGAAATGATAAGAAAACGTTCGGCAAAATAGCTAAATTGTTAAATTTAAGAAAAGCGACGGTGCAAACAATTTATAAAAACTTGCAGAATCGGGCTCGTTCGAGAGTAAGCCGCGAAGTGGCCGTCCAAAGAAGCTTACCCATAGGGACATCTCTTTCATCCGTAATAAAGTAAGCCAAAATTCCAAGGTACATGCTACCAATTTGGCCCAGAAGCTAGCGAAATGATCCCAAATTGTTGTGCACTTACGCACAATAACAAGAACTCTTAACAACGAAGGATTCTACAGCAGAACTCCTCGCAAGAAGCCTCTCATAAGCGAGAAAAACCGCGCACATCGGTTGGAGTTCGCTAAAAAGCATCTAAAGAAGGATCATGAGTTCTAGAAAAGCGTGCTATTTACGGATGAGTCAAAATATAACATATTTGGATGCGATGGCAGAGCAAAAGTTTGGAGAAAACCCATTACTGCCATGGATCCCAGGCACCTTATTTCGACCTTAAAGCATGGTGGTGGGAGTGTCATGGATTGGAGAGCAGTTGCAGCGTCTGGGGTGGGCAAATTGGTCTTTATTGAAGGAAATATGGATCGCTTCGAGTATAAGACCATATTGGAAAATAATTTGAAGTTATCTGTGGACAAACTGTGCCTTGGCTCGAGCTGGATCTTTCTACAGGATAATGATCCTAAGCACACAGCGCAAATTGTAAAGGATTGGCTGCTGCATTATGCTCCGCGGCAGTTGCACTCATCATCACAAAGCCCGGAATTGAATATTACATAGCACGTATGGAAAATATTGGAGCGGAAAATTCGAAAACACCCTATAAGTAATGCATCAAAGCTCAGAGAGAAACTTCAAGAAGAGTGGCAAAACATTACAGGAGAAGAGCTGGAAAATTTGGTTTTTTTCAATGTTAGACGCTTGCAAGCGGTGATCGATGCGCATGATGGCCCAACAAAATATTACCTTAGTTATTAAAATTAATATGATTACCTAGAATAGCTAAGCAAAAAATCGTATGTTCACTTTTGTCAGTGCCTTTTTTCAATTTTTTGTTAATAACTTTGAAAGTTAATGTTGAATAAATGAGAAATTTTAGTTTTTGTTATATACTTGAATTTAAAACAAAACTGCATCATTATTTTTTCTGTGAAAGCTATAGGACGGGTTGAATTCCCAAAAAATGGATCGTATGTAGACTTTAGTCCGCCACTGTATGTAAATGATATGGTCTTTGTCTTTCTTGGTTTCACCGATTTCATTCCGGTTATTTTAATGCATTGTGTAGAAGGCCAATTATCGAAAATAATGCAAATCGTCATACTAATCGAGCACAGTTTCGATTGCCTTAAATTGCAAAAAAAACAATTTGGAACCACTTAAAAAAGGTAGGACAAACAACGAACATGAGCTTGCGGGGAAAAACCTCATAGACCGAATTTCCATTTGCGAGTCGTTGCCGAATCGTGGCAAAGTCGACCGATTTCTAACGCGAATTATAATTGCCGATGAAAAGTGCATCACTCACAGCAACGTCAAATGGAACCGGTCGTAGTCGAAGGGCAGTGAGTCGGCCAGAAAGGGAAGGTTTTGTTGTGTATTTGTTGGGATTGGTAAGGAATCATCCACTATGAGCTGCTCCCTTACCGTCAAACTCTCACTTCGATTTGCAGCAGTTACACCGTCTGAAGGAAGCAATCAACCAAAAGCACCCAGCTTTGGCCAACAGGAGGGAAATTGTGTTTCATTGGGACAACACATCACCAGAAGCTCTGAAAGCTTGGTTGGGAAGTTCTATTGCATCCATCTTATAGCCTGGAGTTCGTATGAGACTCCTCGTAACCTTCAAAATGACAATGGCAAAAAGTTCTCAGTGCATAATTGACATACCAGGGGTGTTAGCTGAAGTGTGCCGGCTTTACTAGTAGATGTCGCTAGCAATATGTATAAATTTGCGGCATTCGTTGCTTTTCTTATTTCATCAAAAGAAAAAAGCAGCTGAAGCTCACCGGTTGCTGGTAGAAACTTATGGTAAACATGCTCCAGTGATTAGAACATGTGAGATATGGTTTCGTCAATTTAAAAGTGGAGATTTCGATTTGTCAGACAATGAACATCCTGGTGCAGCGAAAAAGTTCGAAGACGAGGAATTGCATGTTGATCCAACCCAATCGCAACAAAAATTGGCAGAAATACTACATGTGACTCGAGGAGCAATTTGCCATCGTTTAAAAGCCAGGGAAAGATCCAGAAGTATGAAAAATGGGTGACACACCAGCTGAACGATAGACAAATGGAAAATCGAAAAACCGTTTGTGAAATGCATTCAACGATTCGAAAGGAAATCTTTTCTGCATCGAATTGTCACGGGAGATGAAACATGGATTTATTTTGAGAACCCGAAGCCAAAAAAATCATGGCTTTCCCTGGTGAAGCTAGCCGATCGACTGCAAGGCCAAATCGCTTTGGCCGTAAGACAATGCTCTGTGTTTTGTGGGACCAGTGTGGTGTGGTATACTACGAGTTGTTAAAACCTGTTGAAACGGTGAACACGGATCGGTACCGACAACAAATGATCAATTTGAATCATGCGTTGATCGAAAAACGGTCGGAATGGGCCCAAAGACATAGCAAAGTTATCTTGCAACATGACAACGCGCCGTCTCATACCGCTAAACTGGTGAAAGACACATAAAAAACACTTAATTGGGAAATATTATCTCACCCGCCGTACTCTCCAGACCTCTCCCCGTCCGACTATCACCTTTTCGCGTCGATGGGACACTCCCTTGCAGAGCAGTGCTTCGCTAATTTTGAAGAAGTCGAAGAAGAGAAAAAGTTTTTTTGGAATGGTATCCATAATTTGCCTGAGAGATGGACGAAATGTGTAGAAACCAATGGTAAATACTTTGAATAAAGAAATGTTGAGATTCCTCTGAAAATTAAGTGTTTTCTTTATTGAAAAAACCGACAAATTTGTTATTTATGTATTTAAATACATATATATATACAAGATACCTTGTTTAGTGGAAACATCTATCTTGGCAATACTATCTACTTCCTTTCTGAACTAATATAAATCTCGTCTACATATTAGAAATACCAGTTGGTTATTTCTTAGTAGATTTTAGCTAGTTTGAGTCTTGGCTATATACTTACATACACAAGTACTACATAAATTCAACTGTTTGTACAATAAAACATTACAGAAAAACATTCTAAAAAGTAACAAAGGAAGAGAAAACTATATAAATATTGAACTCCAAGGGATACAGTCTTGGCGGTAAGTGGCTTGCGATTTATGCATTTGTATATTTTAACTGATAAAAACCAGTATGCGCATAAAAATCCATATATCTGGTCAGAACAAAACCACAAAATAGCTTTGGAAAGTACATATATCCCATGACAGTGTGAGAATAATTGAGATTATTATAAATTAAGACACTTGCAGTTTTGCAGGGAATTCAGTTAAATAATGTAAGTAATTTAATAAGAATATGATGCATTTAGGCCATAGTTAAACTTGTTCAATTTCGCGACAAATATATTCTTACTTTTATTATTGAATTTGAAAATCGCTCAATCTCTTCTAAATAACTTAAGAGTGTTTAACTAAATTTTGTTAACGAAATTTAATTAATTATTAAAACATTTACGGTATTTATAAGGAATAAACTGAAACAATTCGAAAAAAACAAAAAAAAAATATTATTTCAATAAAAATGTTCCTAAAAATAATCTAAATAATCTGCATGCCTTACATTCTATTTCCCTTAAACCAAATCAACTCGGCATGACAACTATTGTATAATTGTTATTTTAGTATCATCAGCACTAAAAGTAATTTAATTTGACTATGTTGATGATTTTGATACGTTATATAAAATATTTTTTCAGCTTCTATTTTAAAATAAATTCGTTGCAGTGTCTGCCATTCAAATTGTCAAATTTGAACACATAAATAGTAGATAACCGTATATCATACTGCAAAAGCGTAATTTTCAGTGACATACGATTATATTTATATAAAAATAAATCTGCACAAAACGCGAAAAAAGTTCATAAAACAAACATACGTACAAACAGTTATAGCGATAGTAGTACCAGTAAATGTCAGCATATTAAAGGGGAAACTATCAAAAAGAAATCGTAGAGCGCAATAATTTCAATGTATGTGTCTGTTCTAATATGCTTAAGGCAGCGTATAACAGGATTTGTCCACATGTTCACTTTTAGGACATTTTCCAATTTATTTTATGTCTTCACAAAGACACTTAATGCGATGCATAAAATAGTTTGGCAGTTTGTAAAATGTATATGTATGCATCAATGATATATTCTGAGGCTTAAGCCCCAATACATAACTAAAATCAGTATAAACGCATTCATTTGACTGTGAAATTCGTGGAATTGAAAAAACCATTGAAATCTTTTAAGACACAGCAAGAACTTAATTTTGAATGTATTGCAAAAATGAAATAAAATTCAATATAGCTAGTATATATTTCTCTGTTTTGTATTAAATTAATCTGTTTCGGATGAGTCAGATAAAAATATTCAAATACAATAGCAATCACAAAATCATTCAGCTAGGAATGCGTATAAGCAAATTTGGCGAAATACATTTTTAAATAAATATATAAATTTATTTTAAAATAGTTTAAAGCCACAAGAACAAAGATGCATTTTCAAATAAACAGATTTTATTTTATTAATGGATATGCCTATTGCTCTGATTAAAAATTATATTTATTTATAAACAGCAACTTACAAAAGCATTAATAATTATGTTTTCATATTTAATTAATTTAACTTATTTAGTTATGACTAAATATCTTAATTTCAATTCATTAGACTAAATTAAGTTTAATTTTTATTTAAATTGTTTTGTTCCAAATTACTCTAATTTGTTTTATTTTACTGTATGAGAATTTATGAGATTTTATTATATTTTATTTTACTTTTTTATTTTATTTTATTTTATTTTATTTTATTTTATTTTATTTTATTTTATTTTATTTTATTTTATTTTATTTTATTTTATTTTATTTTATTTTATTTTATTTTATTTTATTTTATTTTATTTTATTTTATTTTATTTTATTTTATTTTATTTTATTTTATTTTATTTTATTTTATTTTATTTTATTTTATTTTATTTTATTTTATTTTATTTTATTTTATTTTATTTTATTTTATTTTATTTTATTTTATTTTATTTTATTTTATTTTATTTTATTTTATTTTATTTTATTTTATTTTATTTTATTTTATTTTATTTTATTTTATTTTATTTTATTTTATTTTATTTTATTTTATTTTATTTTATTTTATTTTATTTTATTTTATTTTATTTTATTTTATTTTATTTTATTTTATTTTATTTTATTTTAGTTTATTTTATATTGTTTTATTTTATTTTATTTTATTTTATTTTTTATTTTTATTTCATTTTATTTACTTTATTTTATTTTATTTTATTTTATTTTATTTTATTTTATTTTATTTTATTTTATTTTATTTTATTTTATTTTATTTTATTTTATTTTATTTTATTTTATTTTATTTTATTTTATTTTATTTTATTTTATTTTATTTGATTTTAATTGATTTTATTTTATTTTGTTTGATTTTATTTTATTTTATTTTATTTTATTTTATTTTATTTTATTTTATTTTATTTTATTTTATTTTATTTTATTTTATTTTATTTTATTTTATTTTATTTTATTTTATTTTATTTTATTTTATTTTATTTTATTTTATTTTATTTTATTTTATTTTATTTTATTTTATTTTAATTTACTTTATAGTATTTTATTTGATTTTGTTTTATTTTATTGTATTTAATTTTTTGTTTTTTTTTTATTTAATTTATTCCATTTTGATAATGAAATAAAACATTGGTTTATACTTTAAGAAATTAAATCGTCGCTATTTATTTTATATTTATTTTCAATTATGCTTTCAATATTAAGTATGCAGATAACAGTTTTAATTAATTAAAATCACTTCAATATATGAGCTCTGAGTCTTAGGTACTCCTTTCTCTATTTTCTTGATGTTTTATGTGTATACTACTCATCTACAAACACAAACTACAAGTAGCTATTTAATTGTGTAGTTTAATTGCTGTGCACTGCATATGCATATCTTTCATGTCAGTTTGCATGTCATAACTTTCATTATTCACTAATATGCACACTCACGCAATGTCATTAAAGTGCTTTAAAACACTTAACTTACACTAGTTTAGCCAGCAACACAATGCATGGACATAAAATTAGCAATTAATTTGAACACTCCCACTTTCATGACTGAACTGTGCATGGTGAAATGTGCTATTAAAATCATTTAAATTATTTAAACACGCAAAGTATTTAAATTTGGTATGATTTCATTAAGAAGTTTAATTGAATAAACTTTTGCCGAGGTCAAGTAGAAGTCAGTTGGGGAAAGGAAAAATAATTGCTCCCACCACTTGATACACACTTAAGAGGCAAGAAAATATTTATTTAGGAAATTAAATTAAATTTTCAAGCTCGATGCCATGAAAACAAAAGTTTATGTGGAAAACAAGAAATTGAATTGGAATGACAAAACTCGACCAAATTCAAATATCCTTGGACAAGGATTGCCTTGAACGTCACATAACTGAAGACACAAAATATCCTTTGAAATGTTTCTATACTAGAGTTATATATAAAATCCCCACATATAATATTACCAAAAAGAACTAAATATGGACTTAGCTTTAGATTGCTCGTATTCGAAAAATGATTTTGGTAAGATGCGTAGAAAATTTCATAGTTTTTGACCGCAATTTTATTTTCTTTATAAATATTATTTAATAGGAAATGTAGTGATTTTAACTTCCTGACCACGGATTAAAGATGTAACTAAGAAACTTTTTTAACTACACTTAGCCGTCAACTAAAAGAATATAAAAGCTTTGATTCAACTAATACAGTAAGCGCATTTCGTTTAGCCGAATGTCAAGTTGTTCCAATTATTTAGCGTTATTGTGAAAATTGCTACGATATCTTATGCCAGCTGTTCTGCGTAAAATTTTTTGAACACGTCGTTTTTAATGGGAAGATCAAGTTCCGCTATAATTTGTAAAGCGGTAAGCTTTTTTTTTTTTGTTACCAGGTCCTTAATTTGACCGTTTTGGCGTACTGTAATTTTTTTGTTACCTTTAGTTTTTTTCTTCTGGCCATAATTCTTGCCCAATTTTAAAAAAAATTATATTAGTTTGCACAGATCTGAGAATCATTAAGGCACTCTGCAAATTACTCAAACCGTTTTCTTTATGCGCCGTTATAACATCTTTCCTTTTAATTGACAAGTATGGTCCTTTCGGCAGGACCTTAAAGGGTATAAAAAAACAAAACTTAATAATTAAGATGACTCCAACAAATCCATGCAATGTCAGATATAAGATTTTTCCTAAAAAAATGTACCTTGCCTCTATATTTCTTTATTAAATGGCTCTAACCATCAATTCGGCTAAACGAAATGCGCACTGAAATTAACACTTATTACCTTTTTCCACTGACAATACTCTAAGTTTACCATGTCCAGACTAATTACAGTTAAAGAATAAATGGTAGTGTATGCAAAATGCAAAATATCCACAGCTGGCATAAGATATCGTAGCAATTTTCACAATAACGCTAAATAATTGGAACAACTTGACATTCGAGTAAACGAAATGCGCTCACTGTATCTAAATGCGGAATTTGTGTCTTTTTCTGTAAAGGTAGTTTGTGTTTTTTGAGGTATAACAAAGGTGGAAATTTTTGAGATTCGACAGATTAAAGTATGCTCGTTAACGTTTTTTGAAATCCATCTAACACAACTAAGGAAATGAAGAAAAAATTACTGTGAGGAGTTCATTTCAAACTTAAAGCTTTTACAATAGGTGTCAAGGAAGGCAAAGTGCCTTATCGTACATTTACTGATTCAAAAATTTCAATCAAAAATTATTCCATAATCATTATCACATTCAGCTATGAGCACCATATTAACGGATTTGTTCAACTTTATAGCCAAATCCAATTCTGAGTATTAGATGCAGTTATTTTTCTAAACCGTTCTAGTGATCTGGACTTCTGATCTTCTGTTTTTATAGGCACCGCTATGAAAAGGAATAAAGCTCTACAAAATTCTCATCACTTCAGATCACAAATCGGCCAAAATACAGTTTCCACAAGTATAACTGAAAATTTCAGCAACCAAATAGTTGCTAGCAGTATCATCAGCTGTTTTTTTTTCGATGTAAATGTTAGTGCCAGTTTTTACATACTCATATACACTATATCTCTACTAAGATTATCCTGGACCGATCTATTAAAAAAATCGTTTCTAGGGTTTGGATTAATGTATAAAAATTTTCGAAAGTGGACCAAGGGTCATCGAGCAGATATTTGATTACCTTGGTCCATTCCATAACCCGATAGATGGCATCATACGTTGACTTAAGCTGAAGCTTTGTTGGAAGGCACGCCCGTGTGTATACGAGATCCGTTTCCTTGCATTTACGTGCGTAGAAGCCGATCAATTCCATAGCATGACCATTGTAATTTCAATGAATTATGCTGAATCCTCCAACTTGTGGTTTTTCATCTTAAAGTGCTTCCAACAAATGGAGGGACCTATAGTTTATAGTAAGCCGCCTCCGAACGGCTGACGGTTTTTCATGAGAAGCCTTTATTTCATGTCAGAAATATACTCAGAGGGGTTGACATTCCCTGCCAAGGGGCAAACGCAATTAAAAAATTTAACTTAATTTTTTTTTATTTAAATTAATTTTCTTTAACTTTGGGATGTCAGTCGTACCAGGATTGGAAGCCTGGCCTTACGAATGACAGTGTACAATGCTGACCACTTAGCTACCGTGTCCGTCAATGAAAGTTCAAAACCATCAAGGATGCGTTGGTTATCCAGATCCATTGCACGAATTTCCAATGCCAACTCTACAATTATTTGCTCCTCAAGATATAATACACGTCGACAATTTATTTGAAGATCTCAGTCGCAACGCTTCTCCAGTTAATTCAATAGATTTTTAATTACAAAATCCATAGAAGAGCGAAATACCGAATTGGTATTATCTTCTGCACCTGCAACTTTCGACTTGGTCACTTCCACTAGGATTGGGGATTTATGGTAGTTAAACTGTTGTGAATAGTACTTACCATGCCACGCATGTATGGAGTAAACCATTGCCTTCGAAAATATGTTATTAAAACCACTATCAGCATCGGAAAAGGTTCTGCTTATAAATAACTTCTGTCTATGCTTGATAGATTTATATTATATAACCAGCTCACCAACTCACAAAAGCATGACGGACACTCCTCACCAGTCTCTTATCAGGATGAAGTCACGGAATTGTGAGAGAACTATTTTTGTCTAAAAGAACCATTCAAAAATCACAATTTATGGGTAGTAGTAAATAATTTGGTCCAAAACATATCAAGGTCAAGGGGTCTGATGTCGCTTAATTTTGGAAGAAAATCATGCACACTAGTTTACTTAGGTAGTTACTAAACCTTTTAGTTTTTTATGGTGTCATTTGGTGGTTGAATCTTTAAACTACGACATCTCATCAAGAAGACTTTGTTTTTGATAAAACAAAAGATAAACAGAAGTGGTGCTCTCACGTATTGATAACGACTGAATGCACTTTTAGACGAATGTGACAACAGCCAGATGAAGCCTGTCATTAGGCCTACAAAAACCAATTGATTGAGAATTGACTGTATCTCTTCTTGACGGTCTAGCTGGTTTAGGTATACTATACTCTAGCTCAAACACCACACGAAGAACGCGATTTTGGTAAACTCTTCCTATACTTCGTTCGAGACAAAGCTCTTGCCGCTTGGAACCCCACAGATGTACGAGTACACAGTAGGTTCACTGCAGCTGGCTTATCCACCTTTTCACTACTTCAGAAAGCATTTTCTGATGTAAAATCTCTCGGAACAAAAGGTATAATTGTTAATACAGTTGGTGCTCCTAATTCTCTTTTTTCCTGAAATGCAGATTATGTTCACTGCTTTCGTTATAGCGAAGACTTTGGCCTGAAAAATACTGTAACAATCCGGCAGCCTGAAGTCTTATTTGAGGTTTAGTTCAGCATATTAGCTACCGTCACCCATTCCGTCGATTATTTTAGATTATCCGTGAAATATTTTAAATTTCGTTGGAAAACTTCAGCAGTTTTTGCTGGTACTGTCTCTGGCAGATTTTCTGCAAACTTACTGCTTCTAATATTTTAATTTACACAAGATTCTTATAAAAATTCTAAACTTTACCAAAAAATGTCCTCTGTTTCCAACAAAAACGGGCTTCAAAATATACATACCTTCAATGCAAATATATATAAAAAGTTTCAAATGTTAAAAAAAAACTTTGCAATGTTAAAAACTTCTTAATAGAAGGTAAAAGAAGAAGAACACTGTTTGCTTTTCCCCCTTTCAATGAGTACACTATTGTTTTCTTAAACCACAAAATGACTTTGCATTTTTATTGTTCTTTATTTTCAATAAATTTCCATTTCCCTCTTTTAGTTATTTACTATAAAAATTCAATGTCACGTCTTATATGCCACAGCGCACCCTTTTTAATTTTTCACATCCGTCTATATAATACACACAAATGCTCAAATTCATATATACACATATACCTATATGTATTTGTATGGCATAGTTTGTCTTTATGAGAAAATTTACTTAGTTGTAACACATCCTTAAAAGCATCTCCTTACATAGAAGAGGGCATATTTTCAATAAAATTTTCAAACTAACAAAGAAATGTGGCCTCTTAGTGAACTTGCCGCTTATAAGTGGCATTTTCACGCTCGCACACCAACACACACACACACGCATACGCTGAGAGAGCGCATATGCCTGTGTGTACATCATATTTTACTAAGGCCGGCAATGTGCATTTGCATAAGCACTCGTACTTATGAATGCGCACTTACCACTTACACCCAATATTTGCATGACGACATTGAAAATCAACAATTTTTGAACATCGCCGCCGTCGGCGCAGTCGCGTTCAAGGTCATTTTTACAAGGCATTGTAAATTATAAGTAAACACACACACAGCTACATATAAACTTACATAAACGGCGCTACGTAATGGTTAAGGAAGTGCAATAACGGTATTTTTTGAAAATTTTCCAATATTTATAGTTTATGGATATTCGTATATACGTGTGCATGTACATATAGATTTCTCATGCCTTTCTACATTAATTCTTGTATATATAAAACTGTTTGCATACATTCAGGCGCTATTAAAATTTTATCGATTTTATCTGTCGCGGGTTCGTAAATTATTGTCCACTAATTTTTTACACATCATTAATGGTGAAAACGTGCTAAATAATTTTCATATCTTGTCCTGCCGTTGGCAACCCGCCGACGGGAGTATTTAATGCAAATTGTGGAGTAATATAATAATCATGAATTTCGCTAACGCTATTTAATTAGATAATTTGCATAATTTTTAGTATCCATTCGCTACTTTAGTGAAACATTTATATTAAGAGGATTTTTAAATTATTAGTTTGTATATACAGATGTATACACGATATCGATTTTTTTTTTCTTTTTTTGTATTAATACTTCACTTACTCAATCTTAAGCTTTCTGCTCAAAATTTTAATATATTCCGATTATTTTTATTATATATAAATTTTATTTAAGTAATCTCGAATATATTTTAATTTTATCCATAACATGTCTTCCATAATGTTTCAAAATATAATGATGTTTTGCTTTTTTTGTTTTCAAAATTCATAATATTTCAAGAATAAATTTAACCACACATTGCGAAAAGAACGAATAAATTAACTAATTAAAAAAAAAGAAAATAAGTTTTGAAATTCTTTATATGCATACATAAATATTAACTTGTAATAATTAAATTATATTTATAATTTTAATTTTTGTTGCACATATACCTATATGTATTTAATGCTAACCTAATCATGGAACTTTTGCAAATAAAATTTGAGTGTGAAATTTATCTATAAATAAATAACTACAAAATTAAATAATTAAGTCAGGCTCTCAAATTTTAAAATTTGAAAAGTTTTAAAAATTTTCTTTAACGTAATGATATGCGTTTTTAAGATTCTTCTGTAAATCAAAAGTCTCCACCGTTTTTATATATTCTTGAAAAACAAATTACCATATTGAAGACCTTTAGTATCTATGACATTTTGAACTTCATGATCTAAAGCTATTCAAATACATATAGTTAATTCATAACCTTAAGAGCTAATTACTGGGAAACTCATAATAGGTTTTTTAATGCTAGAAATGAGTCTGAGAGGTCAAAGGTACTGGACGTGAAACAAAAATTATAATTTTTTAACATGAATTAAGAGTAAAGGGCAGCTCAGGCCCAGATATACAACAGAAGTTTACTTAAGCCAAGAGGGATAATATATTACCACATAGATAGAGGAGAAGATTTAAACGGTTGGTATAAAGCAATATTTAAAATAGTCTTCTTTAAAAGAAAGTGTCTTAAAGAAAAAAAGAACATGAACTTAGTCGAATGAAGCCGATTACTGGGTTTCCTTATCGATGACCCAAATTCTAGTATAGACCTAAACAAAATTTTACGAAATTTTTTTGTGAAATAAAAGTCTTTAAATTCTTTGGATCATATTTCAGCAAAGACCAAAACACCACTAGTCTTTAAGACTGTAATGTTTTTATGAATATAGAAGTTGTACTTGTTTAGACTCTTAATTACATAAGTTGGCCATTCTACTAATTGCTTCTGGATATAAAGCTGATTTGAGCTTTGGCGTCTTTAAGAAGTTTCTCGATGTTTCAGATATTTAATGCAAGGTTTGTACTTTACTTGAAGTAAATTGGTGATCAGTGAAAAATTACTTCAAAAATGATGACCCCTCTAACCACAGCTGCAAGAAAATTTTCAACTGTTACATTGAAGAAGCTTTGGACCATTTGTCTGGGGGCCGTTAAAGTGAAGTGCTGAATCAACCATTAAGACACTTATCAGGAATTAATACAAGAAATTGTAGTCGCCATTGTAGAGAACCACACAATGGAAAACTTTTTTAGAAATTGGGTCGACAGAATGGGCTAACTCAAGGCCAGTGGCTGACGTGAGGTTATATCTTTAACTCGAATTTGCAAGCAAATCAATTTGTTTTTTTTTTTTAAGTTCATTTACTTTTTTGAGCAGACCACGCTCACAAAGTAGATGAGTATTAATGAAAAGAATAGCGTAATTAAAAATATCATTTAAACGACCTTAAATGTTTTTTGTTATAATTGTAGGAATATTTATGTTGCCTTTTGGCAACAAAACATTTACAATAAATTATTACTATTGTTATTATTATTTTTTTTTTTTGTTATACAGGTTGGTTGAAAAGTTTCTGCGCTCGAAATGAAAAAATATTATTTTTGGTTCGAAATATATTTTTTTATTCAATATAATCTCACTTAATTTCAAAACGCTTATTTAAATGCACCTCCAATAATTTTATGCAATCCCTATAATGACTTTCCGGAAGCTCTGCAAAATAGCCGTCTATGGCTGTAATAGCTTCTTGATGAAAAATGTTTTTTTTTTGTGCTGTTATCCAGGTCTTTTCTCACGAGTTTTTTCATCCAGCTGATACAAAAGACTGCTATAATATTTAGAGTTGATTATTTTACCTTTCTGCAGACAATCAATCAAGAAAATTCCTTTTACAAACTGATGCCATAAATATTTTTGCAGATCGTTGTGACTTCGCCTGCTTTGAAGCTGAGCAAAAAGTTTCAGTCCACTAAAAACGTTGTTGTTTCAATTTAGAATCATGGTGGTAGATCCAAGTTTTATCCATAGTTATAAATCGAAACAAGAAATCAGTTGTATTCTGCTTAAAATGCTTCAAATTATGCTGAGAGATTTAATTGATTCTCTGATGACCATTAGTATAATAATTTTTGAAACAATCTCTCTCTGCATAAAGTGCTATATAACATAGTTCACCCGCGCGATATAACTTTTTTTCCATTTAAAAAAAAATACTCTCACGCGTCGAATTCAAATGGTTTGTAAACATGGAATGAATTGACAGAATGACTTGAAGCTTTCCATGTGTTCCCACGATAGATGTTCAACTTGAGAAAAAAAAATTTGGAACTAGTAGTGCTTTTTCTTGGTGAGCACAGAAACTTTTCAACGAAAGAAAAAAAAAAAATAAAATAAAATAAAAAAATAAAAAATACAAATATTTTTTATTTTTTTATTTTATTTTATTTTTTTTTTTTTCTTTCGTAAATCCACTTAATTCTCTCTGTTAAATTTTAATTATTATTTTACTACAATTATATGTTAATTTCTTGTTTATTTTAAATTAATTGCATATTTCTCATTAAATAAAATAATTTCAAATAAGCGAAATGTTATCTGGTTGTTACAGAAATCAACGCAATTTATTACTATTTTTTCAGTATATAATTAAAGAAAAAATATATATATATTTATGTCTCTGCCCCATGTGTGCACAATAAAAGGGTCATTTGCTGATGTACATATTCATTTAATTACACAACCGTTATGACCACCACCTGCTGGAAAAGTACAATTAAATAAGCTGTAATTAATGCTGGCAGACACCAAAACATTTGACATTGCATTAAGTGGTTAAGTGGTTAAGTGGCAGCGGCAAAATAAAAGGGAATTTATGAATTTAATATTTAACATTGAAGTGAAAAAAAAGTATTATAAATGAAAACATTTATTTTAGTTTAAATTATCAAATCATCATGGTTTCTACCACCATTTTTGAGGTTACATATCCACATATAGCGAGATTTGCATGAGATTAGCATTTCGTTTAGTTACTTTTTTAAATATGCAATAGTACAACGTTTTTTAAATTTTATTTAAATACTTACAATATGTGTCTGTCGTCAGACGATCGATGGTATCTTGTTTCAATTTCGAACTCTTTTTACCCATGGCGGCTGCGGTGGCGTCGTTTCAATTAACGGTACAACTTCACAACACAAGATAGATGAATATATTTGAAATTTCAATTATTTTTTTTGGGTTTGGAAATTATTCAAATACTTTTTATGTATTTTATAATATTATTTTTTGTTTTATTTATGTAAACTTTCGTTGTTTTTATTTTCAATAAAATGCTTTACAGTATTTTTTTTAGGGAGTAATTTGTATGTAATTAGGGATTGTGAAGATAAAGGGAAGTTGTAGGTTGTATAGTTTTTATGTAGCGTTTGTCATAATTGTATAAACATTTTAATTGTTGCGTTTATTGTAGTTCTGTAAAGAAAGAAAATATTAAATAATTATTAATTATGAATTAATTATCATTCTTTTCAAATAATTTTTGCTATTAACTCTTTTTCTAATAATATAACAATTAACGATTATTTTATTTTTTGTCGGGTAATAAATAAATAATATATAAGTAATTATGCTAAGTAAAGTTACGTTGAACTTGTTGGTCGTAAGGGCCTCACATAGACGACATTGATTTCATAGTATTGGCATGCATCCTGCACTGCTATCCCTTTATTGTGTGAAGAACATTTACAATTTGGCAAATTGAAGAAGTTATTTTGGACCCTGGGTCATTGTCGTTTCAAAATTCCGCAGGATTTCTGCATAGCCTTTGTCTGCGGAATGCTGGACAGTCACTGATCTACTGTGTCTCCACACATTTCCTACATTTCTTGCACCTGTTTCCTCCAAGCCTTCGACGTCAAATACCAATGTTCCGTAGACAGTCCTATCAGCAGCCTGGAATCCAGCCTCTTTGCTACTAGAAAAAGTTGAAGCCTCAGCTGGATTAGTCATGTTTGAAATTAAGTCCTTTATAATCAGTCCACATAAATGCGTAAGATCTTCCTTTAAAAGCCAGCACCGTGCATTAGCTCTTCTAACTTGGAAGATACTGTAATGGCTGAGGAGTCTAAATGACTTTCTTATGTCTTTTTGGACACAGTCAACTGAAGCCCCAACTCCTTCGTTCATGTTAGAACCATCTGTAAAAATATGAAGAGTTTTATCTGAAATTTTCAAACTTATGCTCCACAGACTCGTATCTATTGTTGCTGACAGCAGTTTCCCGAAAGTTTTACGTAGCCTAATATATTGTTTTTAATTACTAGTTTTGCTAGTGGAATGCTCAAAATCACATGTAGCGCTGCGTAACGTACTGCTGGCCATTGAAAGTCTGAAAGCCCTTTCCAGCGTATCCAAATATGTTGTCTTGTGTATAGCCTTCCACATTATTAAAACCCCATAGGAAAGTATTGGCTTAACAATCACAACGAATATCCGCTGAGGTAGAGCGTCTCCCCCACTCCAAGCCTCAAGTGCAGCCCTGCATACTTTTACATGTATACATATGTGGTCGCTTCACGTTATTTATTGTTATTATCATCGCTCCTTTAGTTATTCTCCACCCCAACTGGTTGTCAACAAGAGTGCCAGGTATTTAGTGCTAGATTTCAACTGTAAATTGGCCTCTTCAGGCATTGGTTTGACCCAAGCTCAAAACCTTATGAACAGAACCAAATCTATTTCATTAGTATTAACCTTAAAACCTTCCGTTAGCCAGAGTTCTCACCGTCAAAATATTCTGAATTAGCATGAAAGTTCGAGTAGAATAGTATTTTAAGGCAAAGTATAAATTGAAAAGCTCAAAAGCGTTATAAGTTTTAGCCACGGCGAAATTCTCATGACCTTAAATGTTTTATTTTACCATTATCACAAATATGTATGCCTCATTTAGTTAAATATGAATAATTTGTCCTTAATTGTTTTTATTATCTCCTTGCTGTTTTTGCAATAAACACATTACTTTTTATTCTTCTAAAAATACATACAAATTTCATGGCAGCTCTTATTGCCCAAATAAAGCGGAAATGATGATAATAACAATAAGAGAAGAGAAACAATTAAAACGAGGTTAAGTTGGACTTTTTTCCTGCAGTTGCTGGTAATGCTAGAAGCGATAATTACTTTAATTTATAACTAAATGGTTGACATATCGGAATGCATTAAAATACATATAAATTAGTGTAAAGAGTTTGTTAAAAATTGTAACTTTTCCCTTGTCTTATAAAATTTTAGAGATATTTTTTTTTGGAATTTTCTAATCATCTCACCAACAATTTTATTATCACTTAACGCTGTAAAAGCGTTTCAACGGAACCCCTGAACCTAAAGTAGGTTGTAAGGAAGGTGTGAAAACCTCTGAAACCTATAGGTTAAAATTTTGGACGTCTTTTTTGAGATAGGAATAACGAAGAAAAAATTAAAGGAGAATTTTTTTCTATCTATATTTCTAGTTTTTTCTTCCTTGGAGGAACCTAAAGTTTATACTAAGCCGTCTCCGCACGGTTGAGGGTTTTTTTATGAGGAGCTTTATTTCATGTCGGAAATACAATCGGAGAACTTGACATTCCCTGCCGAGGGGCGACCGCAATTAAAAACTTTATCTTAATTTTTTATTTAAATTAATATTCTATAACTTTTTGGATGTTAGTACGACCCCACGGATTTGAACCGGGGCCTTCCGAATGATAGTTGACAATGATAGCCACTCGCCTACTGGGACAGCCTTCCAATAGATGGCGTTATTTATCAGTATCTCGCAATGTATGTATAAGTCCGATCGGTTTCCGCTAAATAGCGTTAGAAAGATGACACTTCGAACTAAAAAGTTTTTCTGACAGTTTTGTAATTGGTTGATTCGGTTTGTTTGTAATGGATATCTTCTTACTACACCTAATGTTTATATATATATTTATATATTTTTAAAACATGTTACTATTAAAACACTTTAGTTAAAACAAAAATATAATAAGTAAAATTTCGCCTATTAAGTCAGTCAAAAGTTACCTCCACTAAGCAGGAATACATTTGCTGTCCACGTCATAATTTGTTCTTTGACCTTGCTTTCGTTTCTTTTTTTCTTCAAGCACTCATTTACATTTATGGAGCATCTCTTTAGAGTGGTAGTATGTACTTGTGGCAATCACACCAATTCAAATACAAATGTATACATAAAGAAATATAAAAGATATTTTGAAAATTCCATTTTAATGATTATCGCTTTGTGTCCGTCTGTCCTTGCCGGTGGTGCGCCACTCAGTGTCGTCACCTTCGACTTTATATTTTCCCACATTCACGCAAGTAAATTGATCTCTCACTCACTTTCGCTATCAAACTTTCTTCATCTGCCACGCTCTCACTAATATATTGTACATACGTGTACATACATACGCTTTAAGTGTAAACAGTTTTCAATGTACTTTAATTTGGCTAATGCAGCTGCCAAACATAAATAGATACGAGTATAAGCACTCATTCGTACTCAAGATGGAAATCACATTTAAATATACTACACGTACATGCAACGCCAATAACAGCGTGCAGTACAAACATAATTATATATACTAATGACTTATACATATACATATATGTATACATATGTTTTGTTTTCGCTTTCATATGCCAAATTGCAACAAATCTGTAGATATAAATATACCTATGTGTGTGGGTATGCTTGTCTGCTGTCATTTGTGTCGCCAACAGCTGCACTTCAGATTCTACGCTTTTGTCTTCACACTTCCTTTCGTCACCTTCATCTCATTCATTTTCATTTTCTCATCTATTTTATTTTGTTTTGTTGCTACTTTTTTCCACAATTTTTCTCAAATTGTTTACGTTTTGTTTGTTGCCAATGGCAACAGCCAAAGTGCTCGGCATTTAAGATGTTTGTGAGGACTCCTGGGTAAAAGGTTCAAATGCTCGACGCTCATATTGTCATTGTCAGTGTCGCCTTTGCCGCTTGGAGAATTTCATACAAACTGCATACACACATACATATATAGGTATATGCATACAATAACATATATATTTAGTTTTAGTTGCAAGGTCTGTTATTGTCTTGCGGACACAAATTGTATGAAATATAAGTGGCAATAGGCGGCGTCAAACGGAATTTTTTAATAGCTCCTGCATTCAGCATGCAATATCGAGGCTATCACGGTAACATCTACTAAGCTTAGCTGAGATTAGTGTGGCGTTTTTCTTTTCTATTTTTTTGCTGAATGGCTGCGTTTAAATTTGGAATACCTGTGGTAAGGAAAATAATACTCAATGAGATTTCTAATTGAATAGAAAAATGTCCATGAAATGGGTTGTTTTTCTTTAAAAGAAGAAGATGAAAGTCACAGCCATTCATCTGGGACGGAGCAGATATGCATCAAGCTCCCCACTTACTTATTTATGGTATATTTATTCGAAAGTTAGTTTCCCAACGTATCGCTGACTTACATCAGGATATCTGTGAAAGAGAAGGCGTGGTCCCGAGTTCCTTCAATAAACATACAAGATACACCAAGATGTCTTTCATATTATGATAATAATTTTAACTGTATTTAAAGCCGAACTGAGAGCAAGAAGTTTTTCACAATAGTCGAAAAATGTTGTCTTCAAGACAAGGTCTTCCGTAATTAGCTTTGACTGATAGATTTCGCCGTATCTCGCGATGTAATCTGCCAAGTTGTTTGATCATAACTACTTTCGACGGTATCGAATGAATAGACGCAAATTCGAGAGGCTCCAACCACAGCGAAAAATCATTTTTTTTTTAGCATATTATGTTGTTGTTGTTGTTGTAGCTGCTGGCTAACCCCGCTTAGGGCAAGTTTTGTCAATCTAAGTCGCCGAGGTCATCTAAAGGGAGGTCCAGGAAATGTGCTGTTTCGACGGGATTAGACCAAAGGGGGGTTAGATGAGTCGGTTTAAGGGGGCATGTGAAGAGTTGGAGACTCTTCACAGGCAGGGCATAGGAGTTTAACCTGCCACAATATCCAGATCTAAGTTGTGCAAGGGTCACGCGGATCTCTCGAGGCAGCTCGAGCTCGTTGTCTGCTATAGGTGGTGATTTTACTCCAAGTACGCTATTCACGGGAAGGGAGTCTTTGAAGGCGTTAACTGACTCCTGGTGAATAGCGTTCAGTGCTTGTCGGTACGCCGTCCAGTCCAGCGATTGTTGCACGTGTTGCTGGATTGTGCTCTTTAAGTCGAGTACTCAGTTCCAGATGTGCCTAGGTGGAGGTTCGGCTTCTATGAGGTGCCTGTTGGGGTGCTCCCTGTGGTAGCATCCCAGTAGGAACTGCTTGCACAGCAAAGCATTATGCTCCTTAACTCGTAGCATAGATGCTACGATTCCTGTCGCATTCCTAAGGGCGGTGTTCCGGCATGCCTGTAATTTTCTAAAATGCGTCTCGTTCGCCCCGGCGCCCCTATCGGTGCAGCATAGTTTACGACCGGCCGGCCATTTACTTCGTAGGTTGCCAACAAGGTTTCTTTGTCCTTACCCCAGGTGCTGCCGGCTAGCGCTTTGAGTATTTTGTTGCGGCCCTGGAGTTTTGTGGCAATTGCGGGCGTGTGCGGAGTGAAGGTGAGCAGGCTATCGAATGTAACCCCTAATATCTTAGAGTTGTTTACAGTCGGAATTTTTTGGTCATCGACTTTCACATCGAGTTCTAGCCTGTACTCCTTCGTCCAGCTGGTGAAGAGGGTAACCGAAGATTTCGTCGGTTGAATGTGTAAATGTTTTGTAGTGAAGAAATGGGAGAGATCGGCGAGGTAGCCGTTCACATTAAAAACATAAGTCGTCAATATCCTGGCCAGACGCCAATATCGTGCAATCATCGGCATACGAGGTTAGGGAAATTCCTTCCGGTGGAGGAGGGAGCTTCGATATATAAAAATTAAACAATAGCGGGGAGAAGATCCCACCCGGTGGAACCCCCTGTTTAATTTTTCTTAACTTCGATGTTTCTCCTCGGAATATGACCAATGATTGTCGACTACTCAGATAGCCCATGACTCACCTCTGCAACCCCGGCGGTACTGAGGATACCTCAATGTCGCTGAGTATCACTGAATGTGCTACCAGGACAGTTCTCGCGCAGGGTCGGTTTTGGTTCAGGCCATTGATTATCTAGGTGTTTATGGCGTTATGTGCTGTTGTGGTACTGTGCACTTTCCGGAGGCCATGCTGATGTGCTGCATGGACGCAGATGGTGAGGAAAAGTCGAGATCAGCAAGGCCTCAAGTGTCTTCGCTACTGGGGAGAGGAGAGTTATCGGCCGATAAGACTTTCCTTTGTTGGCTAGTTTCCCCGGTTTAAGTAGCGGGGCCACCCTACCATTTTTCCACACATCCGGTATCATTAGGGTGGTCAACGACAAGTTGAGGACCTTGGTGAGATAGTCTGCTATCGATGGTCCTAGATGGAGTAATCAAGCGCCGCGCTTGTGTTTGGCAGTTTGCGCATACGGCGGGTTACACGTCGTTTCGCTTTATCTACCAAAGGATGCAATGTAAAACGTCGGCTAAAATAGCTCGCGGATCTCTTCGGGTCAGACGAGGCGCGGTCACCGAATGAAATTTCCACTCGGTCATCGCGTCCCGTCGAGTTAGACAGTGACTTGACTGTAGCCTAGAGCTTGGTTGCCCTAAAGGAGAGGTTGTAGGACCTTAAGAGCTCCTACTATCAGCCCCTTCGCATGCCTTTTAAGAACATTATCGCAGATCGAAAGGAGAACTGTATTCAAGTTGACAAGAAAATCACAAAAATTCTATAAAGAAGTTTTTCATGTGCCATTTATAACATACAGAGCTCCGTATGTAAGAGTCAAAGTCAACTGAACAAACTTTCTATAACCCAGACTTCCCGAAAAGACTCGAATAAGTGGAGTAGTTGCGGCGTCCTCAAGAGCTGAGAGACTAGCATTACGTGCAATAATGCGGAGGGCCACCCGTCTCGAAGCCTGTACCAGCCTACAACCAAAATTACAGAAAATAGATTTTCAATAAATGTTTCTAATTTTGGGGCAGGGAATGGGAACCCGTAAAACAAGAGTAAGCTCCGCATAAAAATCCATCAGCTTCGGAGGCTGGAAAAACATCAAGGCGCACATCATAAATCGATGTGATCTACCAAAAATAAACCACATCTGTTGTTATAAATCGCGGTTTATAAAAAAAAATCATAAATAACTGACATAAATACCGTGCTATTGTTAACTCGGCTTTAAACACCTTAGTGCAGCTTCCTACAATTAAGAGGAAGAAGAAGATTAATTAAATAAAACTTAATTTATAACATTAAAGAGGTAAACAAAAGTCCTTCACCTTAGCGCACACTTCTATATACTGCAGATATATCAAGTATTTACTTATACAATTACACTAATAAATACTCACACCTACTACACTACATACATATGGTATATGGTACTCGTATAAGAGTGCATAAATCCATATTTGAATGAGCGTGTGCTTATGCTTAACGTTGAAGTAGACTAGTAAGTAGTTGCAGTTATATCGCACAACTTAATGCAAAGACATGACGACTAGCGAGAGCGATAAACGTGCAACAGATTTAGTCAACAAAACTTAATGACACGCCGCTGCTGTCATGATAAAAACATAGCAAGGGTATTAAGAGAATACGAGGGTTAACTGTTTTCTCTTCAGAATTAGAGAACAAATAAAATGTTTTACATCAAGCTCTATCTACAATTTGGCATACATTTGAACCAATTCTGGAAGCACTTTTGTCGCTCTGATTGAGTTATCCTCAAAACATGCATTCTGAGCGCTTCAACCGAAAACATTGAGCTTGGTTTTTTACGTACGAAAATAAAAAGAACCTATTCGGTGTTAAGTCAATTCTATACGGTGGGTGAATACAGTTTTATCAGTCTTTGTGTGAAAGCACATCATTGAAAAGTGACCCAATTTAGGCCGTAGGGATCTTGATTCCTTGAAAGGCAATTAGCAAACAAATAGTTGTGTACTTTGTGCTTCATGTGCGAATAACTTTTGTTGAATTCGGCTTATCTTTAAACACCCATTCAGTCGACTGCTGCTTACTTTTGGGCTCACACGCGTGTGTTTCGAACATTTCTTTCGACCGATCGATACGAACCTTTTTTGAGCAATGGTTATCCAACGTGATCTTAATTTTTTAGAGTCAAATTTGCATGTAATATTAAATTTATGCTGATACCACAAATGCCTCTAGTTGTGTCAATCTCACGTAAGTCAGATGGCGATGCACGCAGCATCAATACCTTCCGGAGCAACAAATGATTTCGGTCGACCTTCACGAAATTCGTCATAGACTGTTCTTAGGTCTCAATTAAATTCACCATCGACAAACATTGGTCCTTGATGGAGCATCCATGCACTGCTGCTGAGTTAATCCACATTGAAATTTGTTAAAAGCAATCGACCGAAAATATTTGCAAATTAATTCCTTTTTTGTAGAGAACAATATTTAAAGTTAATCCAGATATATAAAAGGCAACCCTCGTATTTACAGGTATATCAAATGTACTCATTTGTTCACATAAACATATTTGTAACCAATATTTATGTAAAATATAATAATATTTTTTCTTCTTGTCAATGGCAGTATTCGAACAAAAAGATTTATATGTATGTAAATGCAACTTGGAAGTAAAAACAGTTGCATAGATAAGCACTTATAATTTATAAATATATATTTTGTACGCAAACAAGTAGGTACGAATATAAGCGTTAGCTTCTGCCGGTGAATGCGTATATTTGACCCAGAAATGTGTTTGTAAGTAAACAAACCAACAACAAAGCCTTGCCCAATTAAAAAATTTTACTACTGCACAGAAATAAAGTAAAAAAATATAAATCATATAATTATAAGTACGTAACATATTTTTAAAATGTTGTATTCAAAATTCAGAAACAGTAGTAAGTGGTAAAAGCACACTTCAACTATGAAAGTCTCCGATTTTGTAAATTTTGAAACTCTTTAGTTAAAATCAAAACTCATTTTTTTAGATAACGGAAATAAAAATAGACGGTTGGGGCTAGAACTGGTGAATAAAGCGGATGGTTAACCATTTCAAACTATAATTTGTGGTGCGGTGAGTTCTCTATTGGGCCACATTTTTTTCGAGTGAATCTAAGTCCCAACTACAGTAATTAATTCATCGTCTTAATGACAGACTCAACTGAATTCGAGTTTTTCAATTTTCTCAAAAACATTTACACCAAGTTACTCAATTAACTATTACAATACATAAAAACTACGCATCTAAAAAAGCTGAAACTTTGGCGATTAACTGCCGATTTACAAGTGCTGCTTTGATCTCGCTGCGATCGGAATCTTTTCACACTACCATCATATGCATTTTTCAAAATCTAAGCTGAATGATACTTAAAAAATTAATACTAATTACAAAGCAATACTATCTGCTACTATTTTTTACATAAATTTCTATTTTAAATATATATAAAAAAACAATTAATTTAATTGAATATCTCTCTTATCAGCATCCTTATATTTTACGAAGTGTGCAATTGGGAAACACTCCTATATTTAACCATATACTTCAAGTTGCTATTTCACGAACTAAATGAGGTAATAGATGATCGATATATAGTTAAAAATCTAGAAATCAAGTACAGGTTCAAGCAAAGCAATGGACTTAGCCTAACTTCTGCCGTCCATGTGACTCCTTGTACGTATGCTAAAAAAATGAATATATGGCATATTCTATTATAAACAATTATATAGTCTTAAAAAGTAATTAGGTGTCAATTGACAGAGCGAACTGGAACACTTTATTTTATTTTTTTAATCTGCCGAGTAACCGAGCGTGATCTGTGATCAGTGACTTGTGATGACAGGTAGCCTTAGTTACACAAAGTTTTATAGTTGACAATTTATCACATATTATTATTATAAAATACAGATTTTTTATTTTGTCTACTTATGAAGTTAAATAATAACTTTTCTCGTTTATATTTAATAAAACTAAAATTTGACTCGAATTTAGTTTCTTTCCAAATGGAGCTGTACTCAGTAACTTCTAATAAGAAAAAATACGGGAAAAAATAACTAAATATAGTTTTGGAGTTTAAAAATTTGCTAATAGCACATAAACAACTTTTTCAAAGACCTGAAATTATTTTATTATCTTAATGATTTAAAAGTTTAATACACTTCAGTACATGTTAGAATTTCATAGCAAAAAAATTTGCAAAGTATAACAGAGCTAAATACCTAATTTTTTCCTTTTTTAAAATCTCAAAACAAAATTCAATCCAAGGTTATATGCAGATTAAATTTAATATTTCTTTGATTTAAAATTTAGGAAATATTCGTAGCTTAATGAATCTGAAATTTTAATCAGCAAATAAAAACATGGTACTAAAAAAAATTTCCTTATTTATGTTAAGTATCTTTACATAAATTTTAATAAAACATTTTTTCTTGAGCAAGTCGTTTAACATTAAAAAAAAATTAAAACAACGAAAAGTGGTTCATATTAAGTGCATTAGTTCTAGCCATTATCTAAATAATAAATTTTTTTATTTATAATTAAAATTTCTAATGAAGTATTTATTTATTTTATTATTTGTTAATATTTTTTATTGGTATTTGCTTAATTTTATTTTTTCTTCATTAATTATTTATTATTTACAATACTTAATTATTTAATAAAAATATTATTTACTCAATTACTTACTTATTTAGTCATTTATTTGATTTATTTATTTATTTATTAATATTTCTTTTATTTATTCACTCATTAATATACTAAATTATTTACTCTCAAAACTGTTAACATTAAAAGAAAAGTTAAAAAAAGATATTACTCTTAAATCAGTCAGCCTTTGATGCTGCCCGAAAAACCTTGCAATTATATGTACATATGTTTGCTGTAAATATATACCACAGGACATTTACTTGCCTTTCGTTGACATTGCGCTCTCACAAATTTACGACGAGCACTCACATTTTTCAACGAATTTCATCAATTTCAACGCGCAAACATATAAATTAGTCGAAAAATGCGGACAACGCTGCGTATACGTAACCCGCTTTGCCGCTGCGCCATATATCTGTCAATGCAGTAGAGGGTGTAAAATTCACGTTTATTTTGCTAGAAATAAAAAATGCACCACAGAGTTTTGCAGTTGGAAGCAAACAAAAAATTCACTGCATTTCTATGGCATACCCACGAGTATATATATATATATCTATGCTTGCCTGTATATGCAGATGAGTGCATTTGTCTACATTTTTTGATTATTTTTAAGCACTCAGTCAGTCGGGCAATGCAAGCAATTTTCGGCTTTGATTTAAAATTCATGACAATTTGCGTTTACTAAGCAGCTCAGCTTAGCAATTTTATGTTAAAGAAATTTTTTTAAATAATTTTGTAAGTTTTTTACAATTTCTAATTTTTCCAATTTTTAAAATTTTTTCGTATTTTAAATTTTTCAAATACCTTTCATACTTGTAATTTTTTTTTTAATTTTTCTAATTCTACATTTCAAGTTTATTTAATTCCTTTCTTTAATTTTCTTAATCAGGTTTTTTTATTAATTTAATATTATCAATTTCCAACTCCAGGTCTTCATTTTTTCTTTTTATTTACTCATTTATATTTCTTTATTAAAGGTTTTTTTATTATTTAAACATAGGTATAAATATATAGTTTTAAATCCGATTTTTCCATATTTTCTTCTCGATACATGTATGTATTTATCTTTTTTAATGATTTCAAAACATCTTAATTACACTTAATTTTTAATTTCAATATTTATTTTTATAGCTAAATTTTTTGAATACTTGTAGTCATATAATTTCCTTTTTTATTAATTTTCTTTTAATTTAATGCTAGTTTTAATTTTTTCTTTTATTTTTAATTTTGTCTCTTTTTATTTTTTTTTTATAAATGCGTGTTTTTTAACTTTAACTTTTTTTAATCCATTTTTTTCAAAGACCACTTTTGTATACTTAAAATAAATTTCCAAGCCTCGCCTACAGCATTAAACGCTTCAATGCTACACAAACACTGACCTACATAACTACTGGCATTGCTACTGCATCTACATTTGTATAAATATTTGTATATATGTATGTAAGTGTAGATGAGAGTATTTGCATGGAAATTGGAGTAAATAAACAAAGCCGCTCATTATCAGCGGCTACAAAGCAGCAACAACCAACAGCATACATATGTATGTGGCATATGTAGGTATATATATATGTATGCATACATTTACCTTGCCACTGAGGCAACATTCAAAGTTGTGCATAACCAAATGTGGCAAGCTGCA
This sequence comes from Ceratitis rosa, assembly GCA_037013455.1. NCBI lineage: Eukaryota > Metazoa > Arthropoda > Insecta > Diptera > Tephritidae > Ceratitis > Ceratitis rosa. The sequence continues at coordinate 26,286,257 of JAWMAG010000008.1, forward strand.
CACACATATACGTATGTATATGCTGGTGTGTATATATGTATATATATTTTTACTTTAACTACACGTTGCAGCTGCTTTTGTGTTACTTTATATTGTATATGTATGCACATACTCGTATATGTATATCGCATTATGTTAACTGTATAATTCTCCAGTGGCGCGTAGTTAAGCGTAATCCTTTGGAAAGCGTGTTTACATTTCCTTGCGCTTGCAACTTTCCTCAATCGTGTGCATTGTGCACAGGTACACACATGTGTATAAACACATCCACATATACGCTGTGTATGGTAAGAAGAATTACAGGTATGGCATCATGTACGCATTGCCTCCCTCGCTTTGCCTATCTCATAGTCACAGCTGGCTGTTGCAAGCTTAATACTTTGCCACTAATGCATTTTTTACTTTCTTCACTTTGTCTCATGTGCACAATTTTCATTATATTTTATCGCACCTCTCGTCTTCTGTTACAGTATTCACTTCATCATAGTCACCCCTCCAGTATAAATTACTATCATCTCCTTACTTGCAGCTACACTGTTTTGCTTTCTAACTCATCTTCGTTTGCATTTTTTTCCCCTTACGCTATTCTGCCTCTTAATGCCTTCACTCGTCTTTACCATCTTTTATCTCACTAGTGCTTCCTCTTTCAGCTGAACTCCGCCTGAAAACTTTTTGACTGCAACTTTTTCGCAAATTGTGAACAATTTTCTTAACCTTCCTCCCTTTTGCTCTCTGCTGTGTTCACCTTCAAATGTATTTCTCTTTGCCACTTTTCTAAATTCACACAAATTTCTATACAATGGTGTTTTATTTTTTCTTTTATATTATTTCTTGCGTCTTCATTCTTTTTTGTCAGTTTGTTGAAAGAAGCTCAATCGCTGCACTGGTTTATCAAAATATCAGCGTTACATAAGTTCTTTTTTTGTTTTGATAAATACGTATTTATTCTTGGAAAAAGTGATTTCTATTGAGTGCTATTGTATAATAGTCTCTACATATATAACATTTTTTTTCTGGAACTCGTGGAGGTCTTTCAGACGTAAAGTTCACTTCCTTCATTCTGAAAGTACTGCATCCCTGCTGTTAGAGGTTAATTCATCAAAGGCAAAGAGAAAGCCTTTACCAACCTCCTAAAATTAGATTTTAATTTTTATATCCAGGAGGGAATACCTTCTAGGCGTAAATAGAGACGAAATTTTGTAGAAAAACGCATCTCATCTGATTGATAGGCTTAAAAAAATGCGTGATGTAAGCTGGGGTACACTCTGAAACCATTTACCAGGTGTGTTTGTTGAAGTGTGCCGGTTTTACTAGTAGATGTCCCTAGCAAGATGTATACATTTCTATGATTTGGCGTGTATGTAATTTTTTTCTATTGACATTAACCTACAAAAATACGCAAGTCACACTCGGCCAAAATAATAGCGTCATATATGTTTACCTCAGTGAATATGTCGAGATTCGTTCCAAGTAAATCGCATTTGCGGCATTCGTTGCTTTTGTTATTTCATCAAAAGAAAAAAGCAGCTGAAGCTCACCGGTTGCTGGTAGAAACTTATGGTGAATATGCTCCAGTGATTAGAACATGTGAGATATGGTTTCGTCAATTTAAAAGTGGAGATTTCGATTTGACAGACAATGAACATCCTGGTACAGCGAAAAAGTTCGAAGACGAGGAATTGCAGGCGTTATTGGATGTTGATCCAACCCAATCGCAACAAAAATTGGCTAAAACACTACATGTGACTCGAGGAGCAATTTGCCAACGTTTAAAAGCCATGGGAGAGATCCAGAAGTATGGAAAATGGGTGCCACACCAGCTGAACGATAGACAAATGGAAAATCGAAAAACCGTTTGTGAAATGCTGCTTCAACGATTCGAAAGGAAATCTTTTCTGCATCGAAATGTCACGGGGGACGAAAAATGAATTTATTTTGAGAACCCGAAATGAAAAAAATCATGGCTTTCCCCTGGTGAAGCTGGCCCATCGACTGCAAGGCCAAATCGCTTTGGCCGTAAGACAATGCTCTGTGTTTGGTGGGACCAGTGTGGTGTGGTGTACTACGAGCTACTGACAACAAATGATCAATTTGAATCATGCGTTGATCGAAAAATGGTCGGAATGGACCGGAAGACATGGCAAAGTTATCTCGCAACATGACAACGCGCCGTCTCATACCGCTAAACTGGTGAAAGACACATTAAAAACACTTAATTGGGAAATATTATCGCACCCGCCGTACTCTCCAGACCTCACCCCGTCCGACTATCACCTTTTCGCATCGATGGGACACTCCCTTGCAGAGCAGTGCTTCGCTAATTTTGAAGAAGTCGAAAAATGGCTCGTCGAATGGTTTGCCTCGAAAGAGAAAAAGTTTTTTTGGAATGGTATCCATAATTTGCCCGAGAGATGGGCGAAATATGTAGAAACCAATGGTCAATACTTTGAATAAAAAAATTTTGAGATTCCTTTGAAAATTAATTGTTTTCTATATCCAAAAACCGGCAAATTTCAACTAACACACCTGGTAAATCCACCTTTGCTTACATCTACTAAGTGTTTTCTAAGAAAAAATACTAGGCATAAGAAAAAGTCCGGCTATAAAAATCGGTAATAAGACCCATATTATTCTATCCAAACAGTGGCTGGTCGCCAGCTCTAGACAAGGATACATATAGGAGCAAACTGGAAAAAGTTCATCGGGCGGCGTTCACACTCATTACAGGTGGGCTGCCCTCAACTCCTACGAAAGCTCTTGAAATTCTGATTAATTTAATTTGTCATCGAATCAAGTAAAAGATTTCCCTACTACTGCAGCGTATTTCAAACAAAAATAACTTTGGTAATAGAAGCCACTTTATGGTCCTCGATTCTAATACGATAACCCAACCTTATCAAACAAACTATCCACTCTATGCGAAACGTCCGTTGTTTGGATCCCTGATTAGAGGGATATCGCAGGAAATTGGGCAGCTTCTCAAATAACTTCTTTTGCAGCTGTGTGGACGCAAATGATAAGGAATATGTGGAAGATTGCCTTTCGCAGTACGGTCTGTTATCGTTTTCTGATGCAGTGCTTGCATTGGTAGGCATCATTATTCCCCTGAACTTGTTAAAACACACCAAAAGATTGGACCGTCTTTCACTTGTTCTGCGATCAACTAACTAACTTTTACAAAGTTTGTCATGAGACCTAAACTTATAAAAATTTAGTCACTGAAGGTTTTTGAGAAGTGCACGAAGATGAAGATGTAAAAAATAAAACTCCATTGATGCTGTACATCAAATTTATTTTTATTTTCCTGTTTCCGTTTTTTTTTTCCAGAACTGGAAGTGCGTCAAAAATCCTAATTAAGAATATTTACTAGAAAGTCATATTGGAAAATCTCGATGTCATAGAGAAAAGAGAATTCCTGCAAATAATATTCCTTTCTAATTAGTTTAACTTAAAATATTTTCGTTATGATACCGTTTTAAACATTTCGATAATATTATTTTCGTTTTTGGAGAGAAATGATTTTTCCGTCTAGGAAAATTTAAATTTCACTCCAAACACCGACTATAAAAATAATTGAAATAAAAAAGTTAAAAATTATGTTATTTTAAAAGACTGAGAGTTTATTTTAACCTGAACATTTTTAAAATTCCCTTCTATAAAAAATGTATAAAAATAAATTTACTAATAAAAATTTATTTTTTACCACCAAAAGTAAAAATTAATTATGGTATGACGCAAATGAACTACGAATATTAATGAAAAAAAAAACACTCTCATTTCCCTGCAACGCAAAAGTCTGCATGACATCATAGTAATTAATAATGATTTTAAATAAATATACAAAATTTATTTTCCACAAAGTCACTAAACATATCACGCGTTCATACGTGAGTTGTTTTTATGAACACTTACTCGCAAAATTAATCAAAATACTAATACAACCAAGAAATACTAAATAAAAATACATATAAACGAAATGTGCTAACTACATCATAAACGAAAATTATAGAACAGAAAATTAAACTAAATCACTAAAAGATTTATAAACTGAAATAAGTATTTATTATTGGTTCAGTAATTAAAATTAATTTGTACACGAATATTTTGTTTATTTCTTGGGTGGGATTTTTAATGAAAAATATTACTCATCAGAATTTGTTTATATGATTTTTTGAAATCTATAATCAAACTAAAAGCGCAATGAGTATTTATAGATAGTAATTGCATTTAATAAATGATTATGTGCTATTTAAATTATTTTTTCGATTTTTATAAATATTTAATTTTTTTAATTTGTATATATTTTAGTTCTGCTTTTATATGCATTTTATATACCAGTAAGTGTCAGTGTGGATCGCGTAAATATTTTTTAATTTTTTAATTTGTGTTCCAGCTTAGATTTTTTTTTTGGTCATATTAATACTTTTACAATTTTTTTATTTTTTATTTTCTTAATTTGAATTTATAAAATTTTATCATTTTATTCATCATTCCAGCGCCAAAATAATATATTATATACAAACTCGCTTAAATATGTTTGCATTTATTTTTTTAAATATATTTTTCTCATTTCTGTTTAAATTCTTTTAATATTAATATTTTTAGCATATTTTTTTTTAAATATTTTTTTTGTTGCATTTCAGTAAATAAATTAAAATGTATTAAATACGCAATCAGCTGTATTAAATTTTTGAAGTTGAATTTAAATTCTGTTCAACGAAAAGCCACACACCTCCATCACATACATACACACACACTGCGCTTACGCACCCGTTAGCATTCGCTAATGGCATTCACATTACGTATACGCCCTGCTGTGCTGTGCGCTGCAGGCGAACTTTCCATATTGCTTATGAATGAATTTCAAATTTATTTCAATGTGTTTATTATGCTTTAATAAGCAAAGAGAAAACTATTTATCAAATAAAAGATGTTTTTAATGAAGTAATTGATTTAAAAATTCATTAAAAATTATTTACAAAACAACAATTGCTACAAAGAGTAACTATGTATTTCAATAAATTGTAAATACGTGTATAATATGTTTGAATATAGTCAAAGAAACACATTTCCACCAACAACATTTTCCGCTTTGGTTTTACCTTCAATTGCTTGACAAAGAAAAATAAGTGTATACAAAAATTTGCAAAAATTGCAAAAAAACAACTAGCAACAGCAATAACTAGACTTGAGTTGTTGGTAAGAAAACGAACGGCATGAAACTCTTACGTATTTGAAGTATTTGTAGAGTAAAGATAAATATCAAAGGAAGAAGTTAATAATATTTGAAATCAGAGAAATAAAATATAAGCGAATATTAAACGCCACTCTATACTTTGAGTGGTCAGTTAGTGGAAAACTGCGAAATAAAATTTTAAATATGGCTACTGACAAACAACAGGTTGAGTAGCGTAAACTTTTGTGACTCAAACTTTTAATAAACAACAAAAAGTTGAGAAAGTTGTAGTAATACAATAGTAGCAAGAGTAGAGAAATTATAAGCAAATTTTGAATAATAGAAAAAGTCAAAGTGGAATTTCAATAAAAATAGTATCTTTAAACAAATCTGAACAGAAAAAATTAAAAAAAAAATTTATATGAAAGAATTTGTAATTTCTTCATAAATTTAATAAGTTCTTAAAAATAAAATATATTTTGTTGTGAGAGCCCGTATATTATTATTATTAAACCTGCCATAAAAATTAAATTAAATATTCAAAAAAATTACTTGTTATTAAGTGCTGATACAGCCTATATATTTTTACACAAAAAATTAATTTATATTTTTACTGGAAGCCTTTGATTCTAAAGTCAATAAAAAGCTACTTACCACACCGACATTTTGCTGGTTCTAAATACACGTACAGTTCAATGTTTTATATTTCAACGTACTCTGCTGCCGAAAAAAGTTCCGAGAAAAGATGGTGACAACAACAAATTGTTTCTACTTTTTTTTTGAAGAATTCACAAGCGGCACTTAAGCCTATAAGATTGTAACTTGTATTTGATTTGCATGAAAGAGGATTAGATCATTTTTTATACTGTTTGTCAGTGATTTTCAATTTTTTCTTTTCAAACACAATGGGAAAACTTTTCAAATTCAATTCAAAACTGTAAATGTAAACATAAAAATTCAAATATATTAAAAGATAAAAAAAATAAGAATTTACATTTTTTATACAATTACTGTGAGAGAACAACGAAGCGCCGTTTGCTAGCCTAACATACTATGTGTATGTACGTATATATAAATTTATATAATATTACACGATTATACTAAGTTTTGTTGGTGTTGCAATGTCATTTACATTCGCTGGGCAAGGTAAAGTGAACTATCTACGTTAGTTGTTGTAAAAATACCGAACAAAGTAAAAACAAATTTACGCTTTGTTTACATAATCCCTGTGATACACACATACACGTATACACATATACATTATTTGCAGCAGCACTGAGAAAATCGACTCTTGGCACTGTTATCCTTTTGCGACTGCAACAATGGCTTTGCTGTTTTAAGGTTTGTTATTCTTGGCACACATTGTTGTTTTTAGGCAATGCCTTTATGGAATTAATGCTTTTTTCCGTTTGTTTTCCTTTGTCACAGGATGGACAGGGCTATTTTTATAAGCGGGTTGAATTTTTTTATCTGAACTTGCGGATATATTTCTAGTAAAAAATAAGGCAAAAAAGGTTATAGTAATGTTAAAATTCAATTGGAGCTTTTGCTTTGTTTGCTTTTTTTACTTAATTTACATTTTATCTTGATTTATTAAATAATAATGTATAATATTAAATTTTTTATTTTACTTTATTTAAATTTTTTAAATTCAATTAAATAAAATAATTGACATAAAATACAATCAACTTAAATAAAATCAAAGTACATCTCTACATGTACAACAAATCAAATAAAAAAAATTATATAAAAAAAGAATAAAATACGAAAAAATTACTTTATTGTTATATAAATATGTTATATATGGTACATTTTTTTATATAAATTATTTAATTTTTTCTTAGTTTCCATACATTTGTTTTGTTTGGTTTTATTTTGATTAATTTTATTTAAGTTGGTTCTATTTTATTTCATTTTTTATAAGATTTTTTCAATTTTATTATAAATTTTTTTATATATTTAAATTTTAATTATTTTTATTTCTTTTTATTAATTTTTTAAATAATGTAATAATGTATTTTATTTTGTTATATTCTATTTTAATTAGTTTTTATTATTTCATTTTATTTTTTTGTTTTATTTTATTATATTTCTTTTTTTTTTTGTTTTATATAAATATATTATATTTTCCATTTTATTTTTTTTTCTTATTTTATCTTATTTTATTTGGTTCTCATCAACTTTTTTATTTTATATTATTTTTTTTTTATTATAAGTTTTTATTTATTTGATTTTGTTTTATTTTATTAGATTTAATTTTAATTTTATTTTTTTTATTTTTTATTTTCTTTTTTAATTCTGTTGATTTCATTTAATTTTCTTAGTGTTTGACTTAGTTTTATATTATTTTCTTATATCATTCGTTTAATTTTATTTTAATTGCTTGATTTCATTAAATTTTCATTACTTTGTTTTATTTCTTTTTAGTTTATATTATGTTATATCCTTTATATTATTTTTTTTTCTTTATTTTATTTTTTTAATAAATTTTTTATTTGCTTTATTTCTTTTTTAATCTTTTTTTAATTATTTCTTTTATTTTATTTTAATTTTTTTATTTAATTTTATTTAATTTTAGTTTGTTGATTTCATTTAATTTTAATTATTTTGTTTTATTTTATTTTAGTTTAAATTATGTTATATCTTTTATATTTTTTATTTCCCTTTATTTTAATTTTTTTATAAATTTTTTATTTACTTTATTTTGTTTTATTTATTATCCTTTTTTTAATTTTAATTTTATTTTTTTTAATGCTGTTTCATTTTATTTTATTTCATTTTATATTTTATTTTATTTATTGTAACTTTTTTATTCATTTTTATTTTATTTTATTTACTGTAATTTTTTATTTATTTAATTTAATTTTTTTTCACTTTAATATGTTGATTTCATTTAATTTTAATTATTTTGTTTTATTTTATTTTAGTTTATTTTATATTATATCTTTTATATTATTTTATTTTTCTTTATTTTAATTATTTTATAAATTTTTTATTTTCTTTATTTTGTTTTATTTATTGTTTATTTTTTATTTAATTTTATTTAGTTTTAATTTGTTTTTTTTTCATTTAGTTTTAATTATCTTGTTTTATTTTATTTTAGTTTATGTTATATTATTTTTTTCTCTACTTAATTTTTTTTATTTCATTTTATTTTACTTTGTTTATTTATTATTTTTTTAATTTTTTTATGTTGGTACATTTTATTTTATTTTGTTTAATATTATTTCTTTTATTGTATTTTAGTTGTTATAATTTTTTTATATATTTAGTTTATATTTAGTTTGTTTTATTTGATTTGGCTTCACTTAGTTGATATTATTATATTTTGATTTAGTTTTTTTTAATATTTATATATTTATATATAATTTTATTTCTCATAAGTTTTTTGTAATTTGGCATGTGTTATGAACCACTCATTTAAAATTAATAATTATTTTTTGGTCTTATAAATCATATTATGACTATGCTTCCTGCGCCCTCGTCCTGAAAAATAGCGCATAAATATCAAAAAAGGAGCAGCTGGAAAATACCAAATGGTCAAAGTAAACATAAAAAAGCATATTTGGGTCAAATTTCATAAATTGTCAGAAAAAGCAACGGGGATCACAGTTGAAGTGGAAAACGAGAAAATATGGAAATAAAGCGAAAGCAGAAAAAACCGAAAAGAAACCAAAAATGAAGAAATACATCCAACCCAAAAGGACGGAAATCACATTTAACTCCTCACTTTCACACGCTCAGTTATTTGGCCCGAGGGTTCTGGCAAGTTTATGGCTTACAAATGCCCCTAACATGTATACACGCAGTACGAATGGACATACAAACATGTATTCTGCAAAACGACAGGATGATAGCGTGCGTAGCGTGTCCTTAAAATCACATGGCGCGCGTGTAAATATATGATTGCATACTTTTAGGCGAACCATCGAAAGTGACTATTTAAATACGTACATATATAATAAACGGTTACGAGTGGATGGAGAAAAATTGGGGTGAAGCCTCATAAATAAACCAAAAATTTGGTGGTTTTATGAATTACACACAAATCATACGAAAAAGCCTCGAAATAGTTGATCTAATTTGAAAGTTATGCATATTAAATGGCATTTAAACTAACCAGTAGCGTTGTTAGTTTATATATAAAAATTTTAAATTTATTTCATATATAAATGAATAAGAAAAAAACGTTTTCATAAAACAAAACCATGTTCTGTCTATCAAATTTAAGTTGAATTTACATTGGTCTGCCTATCAGTCTGCCAACAGCTGCACATGTCAGCTCACATTTACTTATGTTTGTAGATTATACTCGGGAAAAATGTGACAAAAGTGCCTTCAGCTCACCATCACACGTTTTTACATAATATATGTGTATATATCGCACAGCTTCACTACAAATTTTTTATAGCTTATTTCATTTTTTCATAATTCTCTAGAATTTATTTTAGAACATTTTTTTGAACATTTTTTTGTTATTTTGTTTTTTAATTCACACACTCAAAAACACTTATGAATCGCACTTTTAATTTTATTTCACTACCACCAACTAACTGTCTGACAATCCAACTGTCCTTATGTCCTTTGCTCGTTCTGCAAAAATGTCCTCAGTGTAAACCGTTTGAACAGTTACAAAATTTTACCGCACTACGTTGCGTCAGTTTGGCGTTTGAAATTACGACTGAAAGATGAATAGGAAAATACGAAGGAAAAGCTCGAAATAAGTGAGCAGGCTCCCTATCACACACCAATACACTCACAACAAATCATTTACAGGCACAGGAGACCAATTGAGTGAAAATGTTTACAGTTAAGTAATATTTTCATACCTTTGAGTGGGTAGTAAATGACTGAAGGGCCGAAATGAATATCACTCGAATTTACTTACTCGACTACCAACACATGCATACTCTGCTACACAACAACAATTCTGTATATCTCACTAGATAAGCAGCTGCTATGACCTGTGCCATGGCGATGGAGACATAGCTTCTAGTTATGTGCTTGTCGTACATTTATTTGGTTAAAAGAAAAAGCGTGTTTACCACTCTTATGCTAGCACACTTTTAGGCGCCAGCTTGATGTGCACGCCAAATTCACCACGTCTGCATATTTGCCATCACATAGAGATAGTCTTCTCAAAATGTGTTGTGCGTGTGGTGAATTTTCGACTAAACACCTCCTCACTTGAGCGTATATAAGCAAGGCGATGCCCAGGGCAGTGCATGTGTGCTTAGTTGTAGTGCGTATGCTCACTTCATTCACACACTTCTCACAAGTATTTCCAATTAATTTTTATTTGTTTAATAATATATTATGCCGATTGAAAATTGGGTATTTGAAAATTCTATATTTATAATTGTTTTCAATTTGCTTGATTTTAATTAAAAAAAGTTTTGTTAATAAATTTTTCAATTAAAAAATCTAATAAATACACATTTTATTCAATCAATTGCACAAAAATTAATTTGTTAATATCTATGGTACATATAAAGGGTGGTTAAATTTTCAAGGGCCGATGTTGATTTTGAATAAAACACAAACTATTTAGGAAATTATTGAAATTTCATTTTATTATGATATATTGGTATTACTCAATTATGTATGTAACAAAATATCGGCCAAATGAGCGCCGCGACCTCGGCGGCACACCTCCATACGATGGTCCAAATTTTCGATGACGCTGAGGCATAATGGAGTTTCTATGCCGTTAATGTGCCGAATTATCTCATCCTTTAGCTCTTGAATTGTTGCTGGCTTATCGACGTACACCTTTTCTTTCAAATAACCCCAGAGAAAAAAGTCCAACGGTGTCAAATCACATGATCTTGGGGGCCAATTGACATCGCCATTACGTGAGATAACACGGCCATTGAATTTGTTGCGCAAAAGAGCCATTGTTTCGTTAGCTGTGTGGCAAGTGGCACCGTCCTGCTGAAACCACATATCGTCCACATCCATATCTTCCAATTGTGGCCATAAAAAATTCGTTATCATCTCACGATAGCGAACACCATTCACAGTAACTGCCTGACCGGCCTCATTTTGGAAAAAATACGGCCCGATGATGCCGCCAGCCCATAAACCGCACCAAACAGTCAGTCTTTGTGGGTGCATTGGTTTTTCGACAATCACTCTTGGATTCTTATTCGCCCAAATGCGGCAATTCTGTTTATTGACAAATCCACTGAGGTGAAAATGTGCCTCATCACTGAAGACGATTTTTTTCGAAAATTTTCATAATAAGTTTGGATAACTTTAACACGTTGTTGGATTGTGTATCTCTCCATGGTTCAAATTGAGTTAGTCTGAAATAGAGAAATGTCAAATTAAATTCGGAAAAAAACTTGGCGTTTAGGTGTGATTCACATTCAACATCGGCCCTTAAAATTTAACCACCCTTTATTTATCTATAGAATCAGAGTGTTTTTAATGATTTTTTTTATACATAACTTTTTATACCCGACTGTACTGTGTAAACAGAGTATACAAAATTAGTTCGAAATTGTGCATAATTGACTGTAATAGTATCAGAACTATAAAAGCTATTCACATTTTCAGCTGCCTGGCTTGCGTTTTAACCCTATAAAGCTCCATAGGATGACTAAACGAAGCCATATAGCCATCTGTCTGCTGATCCATCCCCCAGTCCGTTCGTCCATATACCTTATGACTTATAACTAAAGTAGTATTTAAGTTGCGTACTGTCATTCGAGTCTTGGTCCGACCAGAAACCAAAAATTATAAAAAATTAATTTAAATATATATCAACCCCTCCGACTGTATTTATGACATCAAATATATAATTGCCATGACACTAACTGAATATTATATATGTATATTACAGACGAGCTACAACGCCGTAAGGGTAAATACAATTCAGGCTTGGGGAAAATCCTATAGGACACGCCCGAATACAGAATTCCATAAATTATCGTAAGAGATACTTCTGATTTGTATTTTGGCAACAATTTCTCAACAAAAATCCCCAGAGAGAAATAAATGGGTATACATCTAGCGTATCCATCCTCACTGGTAGTACAAAACTAAATGACAGGGTGGGTCTCGGAGTTCACTCGGAACTACTTGCAATCTACATGAGCAAGAGACCTCCCAACCACTGCACGTTCTTTCAAGCTGAAATAACCGAAATATTGGACGCCGTTTTATGCTAGTATTTCAGTCTATACCAATATATTCTGACAACCAAGCTGACATTAAATCTCTTCATTGTGATCACACCAACCCAAAAGGTGCCAATAAGATGTAGAGAAATCTTAAACAAACTGTCGGGTGTATGCGAAATGACCATGGTTTTGGCCCCCGCACGTAGAAACATCCCTGGAAATTGCATGGCCGATGAGTTAGCAAGGAGGGGTAAAAGGGTGATCAAGCAGATCTGGATATTGATCGATACCACAAGAACAAAGTTTATATTCCTTCTACACAGAACCTCCAAAAGCATAACATTATCGGGCACTGTTTGATGAGGACTCATTGTAAAAGGATGAGCTACATTTCTAATGACTTCTATCGCGGCTTCATTACCGTTCCTTTATGGAAAGTGGAAGTTAACACTACCTCTGTCAGTGGTTTCATCTTCTAGAAAAGTGGGAGATATCAGGTATTAAACCGTTTAAACAGACCTAAGTACGCTCGATCAAGGAAACCCGTGAGAGAGCAACCTAATTAATTAACTAACTAACTAAGCTCCTTGGACGGAGCTTAAACCAAAGCCTCTGAAAAATTGGTGAATGGGAGCAATATGATATAGTCGTCCGATGGCGGAAACTTTCACTCTAATGTGCAATTCAACACAGGTTTGCAGAAAACCAAATTCTATACTCTTAATTGCTTTTTTTTTAGTTAACGATCCAAAATCTCAAATCTGAAAAATCGGTGGGATATATGCTACACTGGTTCGACTAGCCGGTTCTGACAATGATTTCTTAGAAATTTCTCGAAAACTGAAAGACCAGTTTGCACACAAATCAACACTACTCGACATACTGACGCGATTATTTTGATGACCTCTTCACCTTCTAGTACATAACATACTTCGGACTAAAGTTATTATACTGACATTGGCACAGAAATAAACCTTCTAACCTTTCTGGCCGATCTGTAGACTTAATATATATATCAGCCGAGATTCTGAAGTTCAGTTCTCTCTAGAAATCGAACTAGAGGAATATGATTTACTTCTATTTTCCTTTCTTGGCTGGGAGCATATCTTACCAATATACAATAATCTCATTTGCTGAAATTGAAAGCACGAGCTCCCATGCTTTTGCAGCTCAATCGGGTGTATTCGTGGCTTTATTTTATTTTGCCCTTTATTAGTGTAGTGAGGAAAATTTTAGTTTATGTCGACAACTGAAAACTCTTCAGTAAACTAACAGTTAATTTAATGCAACAAGAATCCAGTAAAATAAAACAAACTCTCTCTTAATATTAAAAAATTCTTTCATTTCACTTTTTCCAAATCTCAAAACTCTTTGCTCTCGTCAAAGTTGAGGAATTTTCGAAACCTGGAATAAATTTCTACGGAGAAGGTTTACTTTTAAGGCATGTTTTTTGGAGGAGTGAAAGGGAATTAAATTATTGTATAATATTTTCTTTTTTTTAGTGTGTTTTTTCTTTGGAAGAGCACGCAGCTAACGGTGCAAATTTAAATTGGATACAAAAAATTTCATTGAAATCAATTTCGGATATTTAAAATCCAATTTATTTGCTTTATTCGAATAGAGTTGAAAGAGTGCAAAGAAATTTTATTCGTTTTGCTCCCCAAACCTAAAGTCCCATTGTTTATGACCTCATGTCTATTTTTTGTTTTGGAATTTTCACTGAAATGTACTTTATTTGTAAAACTCTTTAAACCGATTTCTCCATGCTAAGATATGTTTACAAGAAATACAGTAGTAATTTTCTAACCATTTCGTGATTAAATACATGAAAATAAAATTGAAGAATGTAGTTAACTTTTTCACAAACAAAAAATTAAGTAGCGATTAAAGGATTTCCTCTAAGGACAATTTGGTCGCATTAGAACAACAGAAGCTACACTGCTAACGTCCAATCAGTTCGTCAACGATAGACTTAGTCTCCACAGTAAACTTCTCGAAATACGTCATAATCGGTAGATGAAACAATTTTTTGCAGATATCGGGAATATGGGCTAACCGCAATATCGGTTCACTGCTATTTAGCAGGCTTGACAAAACTAAATATGTGAATGGTGAACGTCGATGATGAGATCAGCTCTTTGATTTCTACATTTTATCATGCAATGTAAACCTCGACAGCAATATTGTATACTTTCAGGCTTCAAATTTTTTTCCATATATTTTTAATTTTATTTTATTTTTTTCCTATGAAGTGTCTGTATGAACGCTAATATTACAAAATTTCATCTCATTTCCAACGGTAAACCTTTTTTTAATGTCATTCCCTGCCTATTTAAGCGCCGAATTTCTCGAAAGCTACGGCATTGTGGTTTTTGCAGTTCTTGGCGTTTCATCAATTTTTTTATGCACGGAGAAATCGAAAAATTGATGTTAAGTACCTTGTTCTTCTTTATTTTTGCTATAGGTACATATGTACAACAATCATTATTTTTTAAGAATTCAGTTTAAATTACAAATAAAAATAATAAAAAAATAAATTAAAAAAAAAATTAAGCTAAAATTATATACCCCTTCCATGATTTCTTTATCAAAATTATTTATTAAGTCACATCTTTATATTATTATTCTTAACAGTTCCTTCACCGTCTCAGATATACTTTTTATTGTGTCTCTAGTTTAACGCTTATGTTAGCAACCGGATACCCGGGTACCCACCGCGGTGTATCTGTGTGAATAGTTTAAAGAAAGTTCAATATTTCATTTTAAGCTCTCAAATCGTCGTTTTTTAACATAAAAGAGTTGTGAGTTCATTTAATTGATTTATTTTTTATTTTTTTGTTTAAATAAGCTTAAACTCCAGCCATTCCCATTAGCAACCGGGTACCCGGGTACCCACAGTGGAAAGCATAGGAAATAAATTGAATACAAGTTCTATAAATGCATGCAACTAAATTTTTTTAAAACATATTGCATTTTTTTTTTATAATTAATGACATTGAACACATTCTACACGATTAACTGAGTTCTCGTCACATACAGGTTGGTGACAATTGGCACAAGCCTTACGTGTCTTTCGCCGTCTCTTATTGGCAAAGCATTGCAGACATGGCAAGATCCTATAACCTGTGGACCAGGATTTACCACGACTGGTTCTGTCAGTGCATAGCCTAAAATACTTTGAATGGCATTCTTTGTTGAGAAATGGCGCATTATTTGTGGATTCGCGGTATGATGTTCAATCACCGGCAACGCTAGCTCTTCACTTAGCTTACGCATAAACGTTCTGTCGTTTTTTTGGCAATCATTTCATTATTTTCATAATAAATTGTATATGCCGCAAGTGCAGAAATGTCTAGCATGTTGAAAAACATTGCCATTGGCCATCTCGAAGATCGTCGTTGACTGGTGTAACTCCGCACCATTTGGTCCATTGTATCGACGCCAGCTTTATATTTATTATAAAAATTAATTATTTCTGGTTTCTTTTTAGCATCATCACCAACTGATGCATCGGAATGCATCGTAGATATTAGAATGACAGCTTTATTTTTTTAGGAACGTAAGAACATATGGTAACCTTTACTGCTTCCTTGTCTTATCTACTCCCATAACACTAGGTATGTAGGGTTATACCCGGTTTCTAAAAGACGTCGGTAAAGTTGGTTACTAACATAAGGGTTAAAGAACCTTACTATTCTCTACGCAAATTAAAACAGTTGCTTTCCACTTTTTCTTCATCCATCTTCCTTTGCTCTGTGCCTCAGTCGGTTCAGTATTTGTACAGTTTTCTCTGCCGATCTTGCCCATATATATATTCGTTAAGAATCATTGCCTTCGGTAGATTATATTATAAAAAAATGTGATCTGCGTTTTCCATCCTTTAGTAAATCCTTTACTTTTTCTTCTGATCATTAGCAGAAACTCTCTTTTGCTCTTTATTAATACTAATCTAGTAGTTAATATTTTCATGGACGCTATGTTTTGCATAATTGCATAATCGTGATACGTCAACAAAATGTTTTGATACGACTACAATGAAAATATCATCAGCATAGCCCACGATAGATGCGGCATTCGGTTTCCTTATTTTCAAAATGCCATTGTGCATTATGTTTCATGGGAGTGGGCTAAGCCATCTCCTGTGGCACGCCCTTTCTCTAAAATAACTCCTCAGTATTAAAGACTCAGGAAATTCATACTTTGTTTTTGTTTTTTTTTCTTGCTGTTATTACTTGATCCCAGTTAATAGATTCGATCGCATTTTTTGCATTGGTGCAGCACCGCTTGGACTCTTCGTATCATTATTTCCCTTCAAGGGATTTGCGAGCAATATCACAAACAGTAGCTGCATAATTAATTGCAGAGCGTTTTGTTCGCCAAGTTGAAAGGCTCTGGCCCCCTTCAGTAATCTCTTCCGTCTTTTTGTAAAAATTACATCTTGGGCGCATTTACTAAAAAATTCTCTTAAAGATTCTCAAGAATAGGTCACTCCACTTCTTGAAAAAATATCGAGACGCACACCATAAATAGGAGAAGAGACTCGATCCAAAATCGCTTCCCCTATTACAAAGCGACGCTCATACATATCATACATACATTTATAATTAAAAACTAACGCTCGTGAAAATACTACCTTTAAAACTGAAAATTCAAATTGGTTTAAATAAACTTAATTTAATAATACAAAAAAAAATAAAAATAAAACAAAATCCTTCTTTGTCAACAGAAAATTTTATGACTAATTTAAATATTCTTTTAATGATTTTGATTCAGCTTCTGTTGGAGTTCAGACGAAGTGTGGCTATTGACTTTGCACTCCAAACTATGTCGCCTTTGAAGAACGGTTCTCTGGTTTAAATTGTTATTATTGTTATCACTGTCAGCATTAAAACTATTTCTATTTAGTATAGTGCAATATCACTCCTTGGGAGCGGGATCTATGCATATTTATGGCTGGCTTTAGTTTTTTTGACTAAGCTTTTAGTGCTAAGCTATGTATCACTAATTTGAAGAACATTTATATTCTTTTCGCAAATTAAAGTAGTCGCTTTGTCCCTTTTTCCATTGCTGACTGATATTTCTACCGAATGCTATTACCTATCTTCATATATTTAATTTCTAGCACACCAAAACCTAACAGAGCCTTAAACATCAAAGACTGATTTTGTAAAAGCAATGCTGACCTCCTCAGTTGGAATCGAGGAGTCTAGTAACTTAATTCTCAGTTCTAATTTTGGATGAAAGGCAAAGTCTGATTTCATTGCTTTGAGAACAATAAATAATTAATTATAATAGGACTGATTTCAAATCCTCAAAAAAAGCTGAAGAATTTAATAATATATTTATGGATCATTAATTAGATATACTGGCAAATTAACACATAAAAAAATTAAACGGCGCTACCTAATTGGCTAGTGTGTGCTGAGTTAACAGAAGACTCCGGAGGAATGAATAACTTCACTTAATTTTGTATTAAAAACATACGAGACAAAAAAATTAAAACATCACCAAAAATGGCAAGAAGCATAGCTTCAATGGCAGATATATCAATATGTATGCACTTTGGAATAAGAGATATATCAATAAAAAAATTATTTTAATAACACAGGCTGCCAAAAGATTGCAGACCCTAGAAGTAGGCTATATTTTATTTAAAGATGTCTGATGTGCTGGATACGAGAATTCAAACAGTTCAGCTGAATTGTGTTAGGATTTCTTTTGTATTATATTAAAATAAAAAAATAAATAAAAAATAAGGGTATGTTATTATTATATTCACATTAATTTAAATATTTTAAGCAGCTTTTTTATATTTCAAATTCTCAAATTAATAAGTTTTGCGATAATTTTTCTAGTCATATTGTGAAATAAATAATAAATGAGATAATATAATCCCAAAATTGTGCTACAAATATATTTTGAATTGAATTTAGTCATAAAGAAGACTTAGAATTTATCATGCATAAAAAAGGAAACATGAAGAATTTTCAATCGCAGTGATGCAATCATACAAAAATTCGTTTTATTTCCGCAAATTAAATATTAAATAAAAAAAATTAATTGAATTAAATAAAAAAATAATTGAATTAATTAAAAAAAAAAATAAAATAAAATAAAACAAAAAATAAATTAAAAACTAACGTTGTAGAAATTGGATTAATTTATTATTAACTTGAACGCCTGAAGCTAGGCAACGTTACGTGATGTCTGGTGGTTTTTGGCATGGCTGGTTTTGTTTGCACGAAGCGCTTGTTCTTTTTGACGCTGAATGACGGGCTCGTGCTGCGCGGGTGGAACCTCATGATGATATCCTTTGCTGCGCTTTGCGCGGTGGCTTAATGCGCACTGGAGGAAGTTGTCGGTTTCTACGGTAGGTGCTAGGGCTGTAGCGTTCCGTGTCGACATTGTCTGGAACGCAAAAATGCAAGGGGGAATGTGAACAGTATCTTTGAAAATAAAACATGTATCGGAAGACGACACGAAAAAGAAGTAAGAAAAGGAAATATAAATTATTATTTTTTTTAAATCAAAATTTACCGAGTCAATAAAAGAACTAAAGGTCCAAATCTTTAATCATCAAGCCAAGTATTTTTTTTTTTTTTTTTTTTGAAGTTAGTATGATGAAAACGATGCCAAGACTTTTCATTTTATTTAATAAGCTACAATAATGCTTCTAGAAATGAAAATTTCATACTTTGTATCATAAATTTAATAAATACAGCATTTCGGTCATTACATTTAGCTTAAACTTTTGTATTCTGAAAGTTTAGTAGTAAAAATATGATGTAAAGCTCTAACAGCTTGATCTACAGTGAGCGGTAGCGCCATCTAGCGGACCCTACCTACATTTGAATAGCCTTATATCGAATATTTTAAAGAAATTAATCCTTATTTCGCAAAAGAATCTTATTTATGCTATCTATTTTTGTAAAAACTTTTATTAAGGAAGCTAAAGCGGCTTAGGCATTTTTTGTATGGCGATAAACTAACTCACACGTTTTGAATATTCTATTTCAAATTGTAGACTATTCAAGCTGTGCTCTAATTTATACCTATTTAAAAACAAAATCTCATTACACCGCACATTTTAACTTTTTTGTTAGCTCTAGAACCGATGCTTCATATTTACATACATAAAACAATTATTTACACGTTTCAACATATATTCCACAACATTTATTCAAAAATCTCCCTCCACGCAATGGGATAGGTAAATTTGAATGGCGGTTGACCTCCAATTTGCTTATATGTAAGCTCCCTATTTTCGCGAAAGCAAACATATTAACACACTCGTACATAAATATCGTACATAAAAAATACGACCATTGATAAAGAAATTCATGTGATATGCTAATTTTGTTCGTGTAATTTGCAACTAAATGAATGAATATTCATTTCAGCTTGTATAGGTGTATTTGTGTGTAAATTTCAGATAATATATGTATGTAAATATGTATGAATAACGCAAAATCACTAGCCATTATATACTAGTTGGCTAGGAACTAACAACAAGGCCAGCGATATAAACACTTTCTTCTAAGAAAGGCAAAAAAATCCTTGCAAATCCAAAATGAAAGCTTTCTGAGCAATAAAAAAAAATTAGAAAAACAAAATTCCAACAAATTAAGCTCTTTTTACAACACGTCGCCAAAAAAACACATATACTCGAGCGCATGAGAGAATTTCTGAAAAGAAAAAACTCAATAGACCACAAAGAGCGGAGAGAAATGTAAGCAGCAGTTTACAGCTGTTAACTAACATAGCACTCAAATGTTGTGCCGCTATGAGCGCTGTAAATACAATAGTTGTGAGTTTTATAAATTGTTGGTATCATATTTGAGTTATTCTTTGCAAGTATGTGTGTTAACTTGGCGCCATTGTTAGTGTGTGCGTGTTAAGTGATGTTTAACACGACTCCTACAACTTTATATATATATATAAATATATATATGTATCTGCATATATTCTGGCCGCATATGTCTTGCTATAAATCGCTGCTAATGAGCAAAACATGCCAAATACTTGCCTAACACAGCAAACAAACCAAATGAACAACAACAAAAGTAATTTAAAAATTTTGCAACAGATCTCAGCTGCCAATGCAACAACACCTTGTAGAATAAATGGCGTCAATCAACTCCAATAGCTGACTACCTGCCCACCTGCGCGCCAAACATCGTATATTCCTTTCACACTCAAACAGAATAAAAAACAACAACAGCATCAACAGTCAAATGTCAAAATGCCAAAAACAAAAATTCATAAAAACTCTTTGACGGCGTTATTTTCAGCACGACTCCACGCTTTTGCTGCTTCTAGTTTGCAGCGCCTTCCTTCGGGTTATGTCTATTTGTATATATGTAGATATGTATGTGTAAAGTAAAATCATTTTATTTGCCAGCCAACAACTTCTGCTGCTCTTGCGGTTCTTGGTCTAGCCAAAGCAGCTCATATTTCAAGACATGCAGACGCTCACGTGGTGTTCGCTTTTATCAGTACCCAGAGGCAAGGCAAAAACACCTACTAATGTGCAAACATATAAAAAATTCGTATATACAATACCCTATAGGTATAAATGTATGTGCTATTTTTGCATATTCTTGTTCCTTCTGTTATTTCATTTTATTAGTATTTTCTCTTTTCGGTGCTTTTTTTGTGTTATTGCCCCAAGGCTTTGGTAAAGTTGCTGCCACTTTAGTTCCTACAAATACAAAATTTTCTTTTATTAGAATTTTACTTTCTTCTCCGCGCCACTTACGTACTTGTATTGTGCGCCATCTTTTTGTTGTTCTTGGTATTAATGTTAATGTTATTGTAAATTTTATCAATGGATATTTATCGTAATCGTAGAATTTCCTACAAGAAATTTTTATTGCTCGCTTTATTGTAAGTTGTGTGCATCTACACATACATACTCGTACATATATTTGTATACTAAATACATATATTTATATAGTTTACACGCAATGAAGTTGAAAATTATTTAGAATTGCCTCTTTAGGTTTACGCATATCGAATTATTAGAATGACGTAATCGGCGTGAGGAAAGTCGTCATCGCCAATATCGATCGAAGTTCAAAGAAGTTTTTTTTAATGAATATCAAAAGGAAGCCTGATAAATTTCAAATAAAACAGTTTTGTCAGTAGTAAAGTCAGAAGAAGATTTAACAAAGCATTTATTTATTTAATTGTATACATATAATTGGCGCTTTGTAACCGCTGAAGTGATTATCGGACGAGGAACTAAGTTTTCATCGCAGTTTTATGCCTGTAAAGTATCATAAAAAGAACAAGAACTCCGATGAGTAGACGTGACGGTCACCGAAATAGCTACTTCTACCATTTTTACTGTTGTGTCAATTTAATTTGAAATTTTTGGCTAAATACTACAGATGAGAGGAGCTTGTTCCTCAAAATTTAAAGAATTTCGGTTGACTGAGCATGCAACCCTGCACAGAAGCTAAAATCTCCTTCTACAAAAGAAGAGGTGAGCTCTCTTGAGAGGGGTTCTGTTAACCCCCGTCTCGTTGTGTGTTGCCGTTTTAACCTTTTCTGTTTGTATTCTACATGCACGTACATTCTTTATGTATTAAATATCATAAATTTAAAAACTTGAAGCTTTCTTTTTTCCTTAACATTTGGAGATGGCTTCTTTGATTTCAGCTTTTCACATTGTCTGAAGGATCGGGCCTTATTTCGGCCGCTCGATACCTTCATTCTTACCCCAAAAATCCCCACACGAATACCGATAATAAACGTTGGAGCTTTGGATGGTGTTAATTTAAACCAGGCATCCAAGGGACTGAACAGTAAAGCTAACATAGGAATTATTAGGTGTAGTAGAAAGAAATCCATTATATTTCCAATAGACCGCGTTATTTATCTGTATCTCGTGTTGTCCGATCGGGTTCCGCAAGATGGCGTTAGAAAGATGACATTTCGTACTTTAATAGCGAACGAAGTGTCAAAGCCAAAGCCAAAGAGTTCCCTTCCAATTTGAACAAAGCTAAAGAATTGGCTCAACATCATTCTACATACGAGTAAATGTATGAGTTTTACAACGATCCCAAATGCTGCGTATAGGCAGCTTCGATTATTGCTATCAAATAGGTAGTGTGTGCCAATTTGCTTATTCAAATTCTTTTCCAAGATTTAACCAAATGCAGTCAGTAGGGTTTATCAGGTCTGAAGTAATGCAGATAAGGTGTAATCCACGGATTAATTAAGAGCTTCAATCTTTCACACTGCACTGTTGATAAGACCCTATACTATGTGATGTTAGGAAAACTTATCCTACGGTAGTTAACATAGATAGCAGGATCTCCCTTCTTGTGAATAAGGCAGAGCTCATTAGAATTCCAATCTTCGGGCAAATAAATATTAATCAGTCCAACTTGCGCTTAAGAGCTGGAGCAAGCCCCCACCAGCTCTTCGCCACCAGCTTCGAACTGTCGTCCGACTACCCGATCATTGAAGCGTTACAGCATTGCTATTACGAAGGCAGCAGAGTATATCTGACTCTAGTTCGCTGACAAGGACATTACTATTTTCAGTGGCAATCAAACAGCGATTAAGACGATTTGCAGAGAGGTTGGACTGTTAAAGGGTTCTACGGCAGACGACCAAACAGAACAGCCTGTCTCTCATTTCGGTTCTTGGCCACGAGGGCATACATTGAAATTATACAGCAGATGAACCAATGAAAAGACATCACAAACGTAGCAGGACTTCTCACAGACGGATGATTGATAAGACAATATACACATAGGCTGAGTCAGGAACGATTTTTCATCTTTTCATCGACTGCTCTGCTCGTGAAAATAAAATAACTAATAATATTCATAAGATAATCGAAGATGATGAACAGTAAGGCTTAATTAATGGGTTAAGGTGGTGGATATTGCAATGGGCCTATGTATTTATGCTCCCACATTTTAACTTCTATGTGTTCACTAATTTATTACTTTAAATTTAATATTATATTTTACATTACTATCTTTTTATTTAGTATTCATTACTGAGGGCTTGGAGAGGTCCTTTTGAATGCTGTCAAAGCTATATTCTTCCAAGTGCTTTTTGAGGAACGTTGCGGCAGTGAAAGTCCTTGCGGGAAAATATTTGGAAGTTATTTAATTTTAGTCACCTCAGATGACGGGCAAGCTGGAGCTTGCAATGTTGTGCGGCCTCAACTTACACGAACGTATACGTTTTGTGTTGATACGAAATTCTGAAATAACGGGATAGAGACAACTCTCTTTTGAGTTTTTAAAATTGGAGAAGGGGTTAGGAGTATGGGAAGGGGTTAGTTAATTTTTCAATTGCCTATTCAATCCAAAGTTGCACCTGTTGGCAAAAGTGAATCTGCGTTGGATTTCCAGACTGAAATTGTTGTTAGTGCTAAATCTTGCTCCATGATAGACGAAATTAGCAACGACTTTAAAGTTAGGGCTGTCAACAGTGACGTGAAAGTGATTTCGATGACTGTTTGTTTGGTGACAGGCGATATTTCGTCTGGCCCTCGTCCACTACCAGACCCATTCGCTTCGCTTCTTTATCAAGTCTGGAGAAAGCAGAACTCACGGCGCGGTTGTTGAGGCCAATAATGTCGATACCATCGGCGTACGCCAGCAGCTGTACACTCTTACAGAAGGTTGTACCTTCTCTATTCAGCTCTTCTTCATCTTCTTTATTGGCGTTGGCACCGCTTACGGCTATAATCGAATCAACATAAGAGTGCTATCCTTCTCTTCTTTTCGCTCCCTGGCGCCAGTTGGAAATGCCAAGTGAACCCAGGTCACTCTCCACTTGATCCTTCCAACGGAGTGGAGGTTTTCCTCTTCCTCTGCTTCCACCAGCGGGTACTGCATCAAATACTTTCAAAGCTGGAGTGCTTTCATCCATTCGGACGACATGACCTAGCCAGTGTAGTCGCTGTCTCTTCATTCGCTGAACTATGTCAATATTATCGTGGAGCTCGTACAGCTCATCGTTCCATCGTCTGCGGTATTCGCCGTTGTCAATGCTGCCGCATAAGATTTTTGGGGGATCGCAAGTACAGATATAGCGGCGCATAAATAAGCAGCTCATTTTCGTGCTGTCGAAGACTACTTTAAAATCGGCGAAGTAGTGGGATGTGCCAATCCTCTTTTGACGGGTCTTTTCTAAGATTTGGCACACAGTGGATAACTGGTCAATAAGGATTTACCAGGACTAATAAACTCCAATCAGTTTGTCTTTCACACTATACTCTCGAAAGTACCTTATATACAATATTGCGAGACTTATCCCATGGTAATTGGGAAGAGCACACTTAGGTTACAATCATCGGGCATGTTGCTTTCGTCGTGGTTGACGTATGCATATTGTCAGTCATATTGTTCCTCTTTCAGTTTTTTAATGCAGTCTCTTCCTTAGAGGCAAACATATTTATAACGTAATACCTATGTACGTACTAATCAAAAGTGTAAAATATTTGCTCTTAGTCTTTCTCAAATTAGCCGATTACGACAGATTTTATTTTACGTTGAATTACGCAGCCCAAAGATTATTTGAAAATCGCATTTTATATGCCAATTAAGGAAATGTGCGGAAGCACGTAGCATTTTATAGAGATATTTAAACAAAACTCTGGCATTTATCACCTCAATCAACAGCACACAAAAAACGGCAACCTCGAAAGGGGGCACCATTTTCATTACAGGGTATAAAAGGTTTACCAATTAAACGGGGTTAATTTAGCAATGAATTATGCTTCATTTACCTTATTTATTGCTTTATGGGAGTATTAAGTAAGTAAGTAAGTACGTAAGTAAGTGAGTAGGTATTAAATGGAATATGCCTTTTAATTATGTATTTAGGTATGTATGGTATAAGTCACTGTACGAGTATGTGTGGGTTTACTTAAGCAGACTTATTTGTAACATCACTTCATGTTCTACATACACGCATATAGTATTTATACGTATTTACATTTGTGCGAGTTTATGTTTACGACAGGTACACACGCTCTTCTCTTCTTAGTCCGTTTTGAGTGACGATATTAAATTCACTGACAGATTGGTTGGGACTGAACTTGATGTGCGGCAAGGGTTAGGAAAAGGGCGCAATTTATGGTTTAGCCATTGCGTGCACACAAATTTATATGTATTGTATATATATGGAGTATTTGTAGCTCTATGAAAGCATGATTTGTTAAGAAGAAGACGCAATAAAGCCATTAAATCAATTATGTGCCACAAACAAATCATAAATCATTTATTTCACAATCAACACCTGCGTGTTTAGGTCAGACTAAAAATGGCGCGAGTGAAGCTTTTGAAATAGACGAAAATTATTATTAAATACATTAAGTACAATATTTGTTTTGAAAGCGTTGCACATTGCTGAGAGTGGGGGTATTTTTTATTTGTTTGTAATCACTTTTTGTTGATTATTTAATGATCCGATTGATTTTCTAGGAATAATGCACTAACACACGAAGCTAACAAGAAAAAAAACTGCTAACTACAATATATAAAAACCATCATTTATTATAAAATTATTTTTAATTTATGATTTTATTAGTTGGCTATCGGAGGAGGCTGTCAATGTAGATTGTAGCTCAGTCGCTCTCCTGTCTGTTAATAGCAGCAATTTATTCGATTTGACGAACTATTTTATTGTCTTCCGCTCGTACTTATCTATCTTCGGCTCACTCGGCTGAAAGTAAGAATAAGGCTACCACTTCTATGCAATCCCTCTAATCTACTGATTCCTCTTAACAAAATTTCTAGAGATTATAGTTCAGGAATTAATATCTTGTTAATTTACTCAAAGCTACAGAAAACCTTTACATCTCTGCCTGCTTTTCACCTTTTGGCCACCGCAAGTCCATCCCTCCTTGTTCTGACAATTGTGTATGGTTAGCGCCTTCAGAAAACTCCCTTTACCGAATCAATTTGTTCGTTTTTCGTAATTTCCCTTATACGTTTCCCTATAGCGGAATGTTCATTAAAGTTCTGCTTTGCATCCAACTTTTATATTTATTTGCCTTTTATCGATAACTACTTACAAAGTCTTTTGTAAAGTAGTTCTCAAAGTGCTTACCAAGTCAAGTAAAAATACAAGCTCCTATGGAACGGATCATACAACACAGGTGTAAAGCCAGTACACCAGCATGCATGTAGATCCAATTTAAGGCAATGGTTGCGCTGCTGAAATTCAAAATTTAATTCTGCTTTCAATTTTCCTAAAAGTTTAATTTTTATCAATTTATCTTTTGCTTAATAAATTATACGTTTAGCTTTAGGGAAAATGGATTAAATTGTTGAAATAAAAAAAATTTTTTGTTTGTTTTGTTACCTTCTCTATTCTATCTTCTTCTAATGTCACCTTAGACGTATTGAGTGGCATCTATCGGTGATTCTCCGTAATGTTAAATGTGTGACCACAGGGTTGCAATCAATGTGAGTCTTCATATAGTAGTTCCTGTGTTGATGTGCTATGTTATCGTGTGCTATTAAAATCAGTGCCGTTGGGTAAAAAGGACAGCGCACAATGGACTAAAAATGAAAAGCATGATACTTCTTGTTAATTTTTCTTATTTAACATATATTAGGCACTCAGAAAAGCTTTATAGCGATAAATTCCAGAGGTATGACCACTCAAAGTAGGGTTATGTAGAGTTGAATTTTTTGTTTGTAAATTGTTTGTTTAGTGTCTGTACGAAAATTTCTATAGAAAATAGGTTTGTAATATATTTTTCGGAGATTTTTTAGTTTAGAAAATACACGGTGTGTCCCAAAAATAACCGAACTTTATATTTAAATCATACAACATACAGCGCTATGTATTGAAAATTTGCAGCATTAAATTCATCCTCTTTCAAACGCACCTAACTTCATGTAAGTCGGGTGACAGATGTAAAAGTGACAGCCATTTCAATAAAACCAAAAGTGTGCTAATGGTTCCAAAAAAAATGGAACAAAGAGCAAATATAAAATTTTGTGTCAAACTTGAAAAAAAAATTGAAATTGAAGTTTAAAAAATAAAAAAAAAAATTGAAAAAAATGAAGCAGCCGTAACCGAGGTACTGAAGAACATTTCTATAAATGACATAAAAAATCTATGCATGCGCTAGGTGATCCTTCCAAACGTTGTGTTGAGTCAAATGGAACCTATTTTGAATAAATAATAACTTTCGAAGATAATATAATGTGTATTTTACTATTTTATATCCAAAAGTTCGGTTATTTTTGGGACACACCTGTATAAGCGTTCAAACTTCTTACAAAAAAATTGACCTTTTTGGAAAAAGTACAATTTTCTTTGGATCGAAATTTGCTAAATTGAAAAATTTTATATGAAAATCTGTTGGCATATACTTCTAAAATTTCTTAGTAACCCTTGAACTAATTGCAATTATATATATTTGGCACTTTGAAATTGATGAAACAATTTTTGGGCGAGTCCCTCCTCCAATTTGTGGCGTGCATCTTGATGAGATTTTTAAAGAATTCAGTCGTCGATATGCCAGGAGAGATTCAAGAATTAATAATCTTACCAATATTTGTAATCGTTTCTTAATAATGGCAGACCCAGTTAGAAAATATTTGTATAATAATTTATAAAATGAAGTTAAGCATTTGTTAATAAAGATAAAATCAATTAAAAATGAATATTTTTAAGGTTTATCTATAAGCAGTCTGTATGCCTATTATGAACAGGTAAGCGTATAACGTGATTTTTTGACGTCCTTAACCTCGAATTTCACATGTAAGAAGGATTTATAATATAGTATTCCGATTCTATACGAGCAAGTACTAGTTTTAAATAATCTATGTAGTATGTCAAATTTAGTGCTTTTGCATTTTTTTGGCGGACTTATAACTTAAAATCTGAAAGACAATTATAAAATGTATAATAGTAACAAATGATCAATACAGTAGAAATATAAAAATTTATTGAAATAAATTCATATTCATTTTTATAAAGTTTTTCAAAGAAATATGGTCCTCTTTATTAATGAAATCCATAAAATTTAATTTACATAAAAAGTTTTCATTTAATAATTAAAGATTTTCCATTACCTTTTTTTTATAAAAAGTTTTGTAAGAAATATTAAATTCTGACCGTAGGGTGCCGGTCCCAGAAAGAGTAAATACAAAATATTTAATACTATTCTATTCCTTGAAAAATTTTAAATCAAAAAGTCTAAACTTGAAGAAAATATCAACTATAAAACAATTTACAGCATAAAAAAGCAATGCGCGTGTTTTGAACACTTTTACCCCATTGTGCGACGCTTCAAGTTTGGTAGCCGACAAATACTCGAAAAAAGCCGACGCATAGCTTTTACCGTAACCCGTAGGCGTGAACTGGTGCCGATGCTCAGAATCATTGAACGTGATAACACCACAGTTTTATGCGAACGAGGTATACGAACGAGGGTAGATTTTTTTTTTTGGAAAATAAGTGGAAGAAGGAAGAGAATTTTTTGAAGACTGGCAGATGCAGGGAGATTTCTTATTGAAGATATCTAGTTGAAATAAATAAAGAAATAATTAAATAGCACTTCTTTACACCAAGTCTAATAGTGATACCAGATTTCGATGATTATTTCATTTGGAACACCCATTAATATTTGTATATCTTTTTCTATTGTGCCGAAAATAAAACAGTTTTCGCTATAGTAGTACGAACGGCAACGAAAATATTTCAGTTGAAGCCCATCTCGAGTATATTCCGAAAATATGTTTACAACCTGGAAGGCTAGGATTCGAGTTCTGGTTCGACCAACATCCAAAAATGTAATTATCTAATCCTCTAGCCCACTGAGTGTATTTATAGCATGAAATATCTTTTTATAAAAATCAAACGGTCTTTCAAAGCTTAGAACTGTACATTCCTCCGTTGGAAAAACATCAGGATGCATAACATAAAATTGAGAACGAGCTCGGCCGAAAGTCTTTTCAGCGGTTACCAAACGCCAATGATATACTTTTACTTTTTTTACTCACTAATTTGGCGTTGAAATATCAAACTAATTGCTGTTGTTTTTTATAGTTTTGTTTTTTTATTCTCTCCTGTGTTTTTTTTTTTTTTTTTGATCGCATTGCTCTCCTGCTGTCGGCAGTGATCCGCTGGTCGGTTTTAATTTATTTTTCCAGTAGTATCGTTTTTATATTTGTCGCATTATTCATACAAACTTTCCAAAAATAAAACTTTCATTATTTTTTCCCCAATTTCATCAAAAGCATTTTCATAAATTTATTAATAAAAATCACTGAAAATTTTAAAAGTAAATATGCCACCGCAACTACGCTTCTTTCACATAGTTTCTACCATCTACCACATTCTTACTAATATTCTTGGTTTTAATTCATTCACTTGCATATCTTTCGCATAAATTTATTTTCCATATTTTTCGTTACTTCATCAATCGTTGTGACCTACTTTTGATTACTTTACCAATGTTCGATGAACTTTCACCTTCAGCATCACTTATGGTATGATATTCGTGGATAGATGTACATATTATAAAGTACAAATATATAGATTCATATTTTCTCTTCTGCTCTCAGCCATCACCTCAGTTGCTTAACAATAAAAAAAATACTGAACTTTGGTTGTTGATGATAAAACTGGAGCCGGTTGACTGACTGTTGATTTTACAAATATTTTTATCTAAGCACATACATGCATATGCATATATTAGTGGTTACATTTGTAGCACTTATATATACAACATATTTGGTATCTTGTTAGTATCTAACGGTATTTCAATCTTGACAAAAGAGCTTCGAGGTATGGTTTAGTTATACATGCTGAATTTTATTCAAAAAATGTCCATCCTTCGTATTTTTTTTTATTTTTCTTTTTCCTAAATTTTTGCATATACATCCAACTGCAAAAATATTTTTCTCATGTCCTGATAAACATTTTATGTAAGTTGTAGTTAAAAGCACATGTGCTAATGCAAATGTAAAATGTTCTCTTTTTTGTTTTGCCAGAAAAACAAGTATTTTTTTTCTTTTTGTAGAAATTGTCAGCATTTGTCAGGACGAATTTTATTTCCTTTAATTAACTGGCATTTTTAGAATAAAAAAAAATTGATATTGACCAAATTATCAATATAATTCCTCCTTTACAATATATTTTAAGTTTAATGAAAGTTATGAAGCCCTTGAGAGTTGTTGATATCTAATTTTTTTAATAATGCTCCCAATCTGACAAATATTCATCTCTAATCCTCTCCACGTCTACTCAGCCATTATTCATTTTATGATATCTGTCAATTTGCGGACCTTCAAATACCATACTTCTAGAACTATACGTATTCCACTGCCAACACTATAGGTATTTCTGCTTGCTTAAAATTATATATTGCCTGCAAATATATCGTTGTCCCTTTCGTCGTTTCAAAATACATCCAAGCCAAACTTCCTTTGTTTTCGTCAAAAATGGATCGCGTAACAATAGCAAAATGTGCTAAAATTTGTAAAAACCCACTTTAAAAATGGGTATCCCAGCGGAAAAACGATTCATGCTTTGAGAGGAGATTAAAGTACAAATAATCGTTCAGCTACTCAAGCAATTGGAAAAATTTTGAGAAATTTGAGGAGAGGTGATTGTGAAAAGTTCGATCAGTTAGTGACTTTCAATTTGTTTTTGTTAAATCTAAAAATACCAAATCCTTTGCAATTACTTTATTAGTCTTCCTTTCAAATTTTAGATCGATCGCTTAAAATGGAGACGAGAAAATGCAAGATAGCTGAGGAAAGGTTAGATGAAATTCCACCACCAACGCAAACGGAATTTTGCCAAATGATTCTCTTCGAGTTTCGCCGCAATTTCCAGCCAATACAAGTATTCAGTGAATGCCAAATTGCATATTGAACGATTGCGCCGTCTTTAGAGACTATTTCTAAGTGGTTCCGAAGACTCCAAAGCAGACATTTTTCCGTAGAAGACCAGGCCCGAGAAAGTCGACCAAAATCTTACACCGATTGCGGAACTATAGCTCTGGTGAAGTCCAAAACTAACTAAGCCACAAGAAATGATTGCTAATGAATTGGGCTTGAATGCCATGGCCGTGTCGCGAATATTAAGTAATCATCTGGGATACACAAAGAAATTTGAAGATCAAAATCAGCAGAAAAAGTAATGATGTCAGTTTACTTCACCCGATCATTCATCCAACGCCATATTCCCCGGATATAACACCTTGTGATTTCTGCTTATTTCCAAAAATTAAAAAAAAATTATAAAGAATGGTCTTTAGTAGCAACGAGGAGACAATTAATGTGGTTAATGCTCAACTTGATAAGCTTAAGAAGCAAGGTTTTGAAGACTGTTTTCAGAAGGGAATTTATAGGCCTAAGAAATCCATTAAAATCAATGGCGATTATGTAGAGATTATAAAAAAGGACAAAGATTACGAATAAATACAAAGAGAATTTTTATTTTTATTTTTTTCTGGTCAGCTTACCGAATTTTTGTTAATTCCATTGTAAGTGAATGTGTAGCTGAATACCCGAACGTGTATATTTTTCAGCTGTTGCTTTCGTAAGGCACTTGGACTCTCACCTACCCAGCTCGCAGAATAACTGAAGCCAGTTGACCATACACAACGCCATACATACGTCGATTGTATGCTTGAAGAAGCAGCGGACGGTGATTTTTGAAACAACTTTTTCTTCAGTGATGAGCAAAATTGTCTGATTTGGGACTCCACAAATTCTCTGCTAATTGAAGAGAGACCACTATATCCAAATCCCGGTTGTGTAATGCCTCATCTTGGTGATGTCAATTGGCCACCTACATAAATCGTGCGATTTGACGCAGTTGAGATTGGTGGTCGAAAGTTACATCAAAAATATCGAAGTTTGCGAACATTCGCGAATAGAGTTTTTAATATAAAATTCAAAGATTTAATCTTTATAATAAGATAGAAATTTAATAAAAAAATTATTTTAAATGCATTTTATGCACGTTTATTTTCGAAACTGCGAAATGGATAACCCTGTTTAAAAATAACATTCAAGTAAAGTAGATTTTGCTGAAAAATATTTTATCGTAATTTAAATATATTTACAAGGATACTTCCTACAGGACACAAACCGCACAAATCTATGGATATATGTAAATGTATGCCTTTGGGCGACAGTCGCCAGCTCTACTAACTCTAATTATGTTTAAACATTTCACATATGTAATCGTAAATTTCAACATTCTGATATACATAGTTACATTTATAACAACCCACATACATGTACATAAATAAATATGTTTTATTTTACGACGTATGTAAAAAGTTTTTTGTCTCAACAATAAAATAAACAAAATAAATACAATAAATGAGCATTAGCAGTGTACAGATTTTATGCTTTTATTTGAGACGCTGAAATAAGTGGTGAAGAAATCACAGAGTAGATAAATATGTAACGACATTGGTACACATGTCATAAAACCTTGGAGTTTTTGGAGTGCTTACGTAGTGAATTTAAAGTTATAAAATGGTTGTTGAATATCAAAAATGTAAATAGGACTTCAGAATTATATGGAATCACATATGTATACTTACATATTTTTTTCTGACATCAGAAAAACTGTATTCATTTCAATAAAATACATAAACCTCAATAAAGTGAGTAAGTAAGCCAAAATGGTATTAAAAATTTTAATTATTATATATCACGGTGCATAAATTATTCATTTCGAGGTTCCCTACTTTTTTAAAGAAAAACACAGAAAATTCAAATTAAATGGGAAATGTTTCTAACCATTCGAAAGAACAATATTTGGCATTTATTTCAAATGTTGCCCGCGGCTATGTCTCAGATGATCCATCCGTTGAGTCCAATTTTCGATGACTCCTTCGAACATTTCGACTGGTAACTGGTGAATGACACGAGTGATTTTTTGCTCCAAGGCCTAAATCGAAGCGGGATTGTCCACAGAGACTTTAGACTTTACATATCCCTACAGGATCGTGGCCATTCGACTGGCTCAAAACGTTAAATTATCTGCTCACCGTAGTGTTCTCTCAATAAATCTATTGATTGATGCGATGTGTGGGAAGTGACTCCGTCTTCAGAAGCGAAGATCATGAGCAGGCATCACTAGTCGGTTACTATGGTGCGATAACGTTCGACATTCACGGTTACATTTTCACCGGCATCATTTTTGAAGAAATATGGACCAATGATTCCACCGGCGCATAAACCACACCAAATTACCACATTAATAAAATTTAAAGTTTCATTTCAGTTGCTGCTTTACAGTATAGTCCTTTTTCATTACATACATATTTATGCATATTTTTTTCTATCATATTCATTTTGGTGTTAACAAATTTTTATAATAATAATATTAATCATT
This sequence comes from Ceratitis rosa, assembly GCA_037013455.1. Classification (NCBI taxonomy): domain Eukaryota; kingdom Metazoa; phylum Arthropoda; class Insecta; order Diptera; family Tephritidae; genus Ceratitis; species Ceratitis rosa. The sequence goes on from JAWMAG010000008.1 coordinate 26,319,920, forward strand.
TATAATTATATTTTTATATATTTTAATAGGTTTAAATTATTTAAAAACAAAAACTAAGGAAAAATTAAAAAAAAAATTGGCAGATCATAAATAAATATTATTTCAATTTGAAAAGAAATTAAATAAAATTGAAATTTGGGAATTTTATTGAAATAAGCAAATACGAGCTTTCCAAAAATCATGTAAACCCATTTATATTATAATTAATTTAAAGCATACTTTTAGGCCTATTATATCCCAGATGCTTATTTATTTCGATTATTGAAGCGTGAAATTATTTTTTTTTTTGTTCGCGTGTATAAATTCAAAGGAAAAATGCTCTACTACACAATTTATATGATTGAATTTAATTTAATTTAAACAAATATATAATAAGTATTTTAGAGAAAAATAATTCACATTTATGTCGAAATGATCTAAACACATCAAACCACATGAGAGTAGTCCATATATACAGTTTAATATGAAAATATTGCAGTAAATAAAAGTGATTAAAAATGTGATTTTCAATATGCTTCGGTTTAACTATTTGATGAGCTTCGAAGCAACTGTCGACTAAAGAGAGAATAAACGCCTGCGAGTGAGGGGTTCAAGAATTAACCCGCAATACGGCATGTCAGTTGTGAGAGGGGTACTAAAATCCAACATTTCCCGCGACTGTCCTAAATATTTTTGTGGTTACTACAACAACAATACAAAAGAGAGAAGAAATATCGCCTGCTGTTTTCTCGATATTTTTAATTATTCACTAGATCATAGCTTAAAACAAAAACAAAAACTTAAATTTATAGCTTCACAGTTCCAGAGAATCTCAAAGCTAAAAATGACGATGTGAAAAAATATGTATTTAAACTTTATCTTTACGAAATCAACTCCTTTATCCTTTAACCAGATGGAACGTTAATATTAAATAAAATATATATGAAATTAACAACAAATGTTGGAATGAAATATTGCACAATGATGGGTACTTACGAACACGCTTGCCTTTAAGAACAAGGCATCGTAAATATATACGATAAGTAAATACATATGTATGTACGTACTCATAGTAAGCTCATTAAGCATCTCTCCATATGCATACATAGATGCCTGCTTGAAAACGCAGACCCATTATGAGACTCGATTAAATTTAAAAAAAAAATCTTCAATTTGCCAGAATGTCAGTGCGGTAATGAGAAAGACGTTTGTTTTGTAATTGTATAAACAGCGAAATTAAAAAATTGCAAGTTCTGAAGTTATACAAGGTACTAAGTTGTCGAGTGTTGAAAATAAGAAATATCTAGGGTAGTTGAAATATTTTATTTATTTAAGACTGCCAGCTGTTTAAAATGTATATGGCACAAAATTGTAATTGCAAATAAATTACTGTAATATAGGTAGTAACCTGAAGAATATCTAGAGAGCTTAAAAAGTCATTTTAAAAACCAATAATCGAAATAAATATCGCAAGATCGGCACCCTTTATCAATATTTCTGGTTTGGTTAACACTTCCCCGCGGTGATTTTATTTTTTTCTTGCTTTTTACCGGAGATAATTTGTGCATACACACATACATATCAAGCACTAAATTAGCTCTTGGCGGCTTTTACACTCCGCCAGCTTGTGAGTGCGACACATTAAACATGCGTGTTAATTAATTTATTGCACATTTTAATGGCAACAACAGCAGGCGGCTACCTCTAACAGGTGTGTATGTGGGGTTATTATTTTAAAATGTTGCAGAGTACAGTTACATTGTACGCCAGTGGAGTTTATGAGCCTGAAAGGCTGTAAGTATAATATAAAAAAATTCAGTGTGCTCGGCAGAAACAAAGAATACGATGGGAAGAGTCTAGCTAATAAGTAAAGTAAAGGTAAATTAACACCTCTCCCTTACAATACTAAAATCTTCATTCAAATATTTGTGTGTTCTAATATTTAAATTGACAAGAAGAGTGGCTATAATATTGATAATATTAAATATGGCTGAGTAATGATTTATATGCAAGCTATAATGCATATATGGACGCGGACGCTGCAGTCGAGAGGGGTACCAATTTAATAAAGGGATTTAATAGTATAATAAAAGAGGCAAGTAGATTGTATGTTTTATCATGCACCTAGGCCTGTAGCAAGCCCATTGTGATACCGAATTTCCCTCACACTACCACGTCTTTACGGAACCACCGGGAGAACTTAATAAAGCTATTGAAGTTAGATAGCTTTATATGAGCAATTTTAAACTTATCGTCAACCTTAGAACTCTTCGCTAATAAATTATTAATTTTAAATTTCCATAATCGTCCCGTGCGACCAATATTCAATTCTGTCAATGAATGTACGTACATATATTCGCTCTTTACTCGAATCTAATTGTAACCAGATGCTATTACATCTGCCTCGCAGTTGCCTCGTATATCCTTGTATCCCATTGCAAACACGTTTTCAGTATCTTTGATGTAACCCTGTATGACTTTTTAAGAGCCGCTGTCTGTTTATATTAACATATTAGGTAAAGTAAAAACTTCGTTCGGTTTTTATCTAAGAGATGGCGTTATTATCTATAGTACTAGTGTTACGTGCATCATGTCATACTATACGGCGCTGAAAACGTGTTTATTTTGTCTTTGACAGTTTTTCGATTGATTGACTCAGTACGTTGTGAACGCTCGTCAAAGATGGACACCAGCAAAGAGAAAATTCGCTATGTTTTACAATTTTTCTTCGATCAAGGCGAAAAAGCAGTCAAAGTGGCTGAAAAAATAAATTTAGTTTATGGGTCTGATATTGTAAACGAACGTGTAGCACAAAAGTGGCTTGCTAGATTCCGTTCCGGTTATTTCGATGTCAAAGATGCAAGACGCGTCGGGAGGCATGTCGTCGAAAATTGCGATAAAATCATGGAAATAGTGGAAACAGACCGTCACGTGAGCACTTATTTCATTGCTGAGGAACTAAAGATAAGCCAGAAAACCACTTGCATAAAAAAAACCGAACGAACTTTTTACTTTACCTAGCTCAGCTACAGAGCCCTTTACATTCAAGCCCAGCTTGACTTCTGTTTTTCTGCAGGCCGATATAGATTTAGTTTCCTACGGCTCCTTCGAAGGAGTACCAACTTTTCAGGCTTTTTGTTGTTGTAATTATTCATAGATGGTCTCACAAGTGTAGAAGAAACCAAAATCCGCTTGCGTATAGCCCCCGCTACGTAAGTAATGCTACTTATTACGGAGAAAGACTGGTACCCATAAGCTCTGGGCTATTTAATGATCTCCAGCCAGACTGATCCACGACAACGTACACTTCCCGCCGCGATCCAGCCCTCATGTACACGCTAACATGACAAGGCTTCATTTTTGATTCTGCACTATTGAGGAGCACCGAATACTGTACTATGAAGCCTTGCCTCAGCTAGATATCTCCTGCCTATGCAATGAACAAACTCTTTGCCCAGTTTATACCTTAACCAAGACAACTGGGGTATCTATTTCAGACCGGCACCTTCGGACAGGGTTTAGCAGGGAATCAAAAGAAATGAAAAAAAATAATAAAAATATCAATTTAAAATAATTTTCAAAAATAGAAATAAAACGAAATTTCAGTTTTAAGCGCGACCATATGCACGCAGATATGTATACAATATTATACACCTACAAGCATTCACACCCTCACTAGTATTTGCACAACTCATAACTTCCACTCACTACTCGGTGGCGTGAGTAAACATAACCGTGGCCGTAAGGTCTAATTTTACAGTTCAACGCAATGTGTGATGAGAAGAAAGAGGAAAATAAGAAGGAGGAGGAGAAGAAGAAGAAGCATATATGCATGTTTAGCAAATGAAAATTTCTCTCTTTTGCTACATTAAATAGTGTACATTTTTCACTCTTCTCACCCACACAGTTCGACCTGCTCTTCTTCCTGCCAATTTAATTTCGAATGCCAAGAAATATTTATTCACCGAAATGTAGAATTCACAGCACACTTATCACCTGCTGTGACACCACTGTGGCTTGGAAAGTTTGAGCCTCTGCGCACTTCACTTCTCGACTTACTACTCGAGTACTTTTCGTATACTGCGTCAAATCATTTAAAGTGTTTCTCCACGCGTGCATGCGTATCAATTGTGTTCAAGTTGAAGTCACGTTTCAACTTTGCCTTCCGTTGGGCTCTCTCGGTCGGTATGTCTGTCTTTCTGCCTGTCTCCCTACCTGCCTATCTATCTATTTTACTTTTGGGCCTCCTCATTCAACTGTAAAACCTTTTACTAAACTTTATGTGCTATGAACAGTTTTGAATTGCACACGAGTGAGCATAACTGTGTAGGTATATCCTTTTTCGCTCCTTTTTTACTTTAAATGTTTTTATAACCTTCCATTTTCATTTTCATTTTAACTTTTATTACTTTTATTTTCATTTGTTAAATGTCCGTGAAAAAAGACCAAATTGGTTTATTTACACATAAATACGAGTATGTGTATCTGGCATATTGAAGTTGGGTTGAATAGAAAATTATCTGTAAATTTCTTACGTTTTATTGACTATTTTCTCAGCCTTTTCAGGTGCATCTTCTATGGAAAGTATAATTTCATGTTTATTCAAATATTGGACAACATTCCGGTACGGAATCAATTTGAATATTTTCCATTTTTAATATCTCAAAATCTCTACTCACTCCAGCTCATCTTCGCCCCTGTTCCGGTCACACCGAAGCAGACAAATTCAACTGAAGGTTTGTTCTGCTGTGTTAGACGACTTCGACGAAGTGTTTGTGCCTTTGGTCATTTTTTCTTATGTACAAGGTACAAACTTAACATCTTCTTCTTCTTTACTGGCGTAAACACCACTTGCTTATTTCTTCTTTTCGCTGTTTGGCGCCAGTTGGAGATACCAAGTACAGCCAGTTCCATCTCTACCTGTTATTTCCAACGGCGTGGAGGTTTTCCCCTTCTTCTGCTTCCACCAGCGGGTACTGTATCGAAAACTTTCAAGGCTGTAGTATTCTTATTCATTCGGATCACATGACCTAGCTAGCGCAGCCGCTGTTTCTTGATTCGCTCAACTATGTTTATGTCATCTTTCAATCTAGTCATGAGCGCCGTTGCCAACAAATGATGTTGTCATCGCTCATGCCTCCACATCATATAGCAGGACGAGAAATATGAGTGACTTGTTGAGTTTGGTTTTCGTTCGTCGAGAGAGGACTTTACTTTTCAATTTTCTTCTCAGTCCAAAGTAGCACCTGTTGGCAAAAGTGATTCTGCGTTGGACTTACAGGCTGACAGTGTTGTTGGTGTTAATACTGGTTCCAAGATAGACGAAATTATCTACGACCTCAAATTTATGACGATCAGTGACGAGGGAGCGAAGTCCCGAATGAGATGGGTTATAGTTAAGTTTCTGGGTATGCAGTTATAGTCACGGGGCTATACTCAATCCCTACTCTTGATCATGGGCTATCCTCAATTCCTACTGTTGAATCCACGACCCTACTCTGGGAACGTGAGAAACCCTTGTACGAGATGCGGTAACCAGCCCCGTGTGGAGCCTGCTCCAATCAAGTGTTATAACGCCACGAATGAGATATTCCCCTTTTGATGACGATCACTGCAAACGTATAAAGAACTATGACTTATGGTAAGTGCATGCACCTGGAATGTTCGATCCTTTTATTGGGAGTAGATTTTTGTGACATTTTCTACAGCGGTCATAGAAAGGTTTGCAAATTTCGTACCTCATTCGTGAATTCGTGGTGGGAAAGAGAATTTGTCACCGAGTACTGACACTCCCCGCAGTGGATGAACGTCTCGCCACAATCCATATCAAAGCAAAATTTTTTGACATATCGCTGATATTCATCCTGTTGGAAGAAAGGATGATGTGACTAAGAATGCCTTTAATGAGCGCTGCCCCCGTCACGATGTCAAAAGTGTGCTAGGGTTACTTCAACACCAGAGTGAGCAAAGGAAGCATCTCTGAATTGAGGCAGATCGACTCCGTCGAGGCACGAAATATAGTTGTCTGTAGAACTACCTATGTTATTTATATTATAATTGGCGCTTTATGATCACTTAAGCGATTTTCTGTCGATCTCTCCCTCGAGCGCGTGACGTGAAGTTTTTCCAAAAAATTGCTGAAGGTTTTTTTTCAAACAATATCAAAAGCCTCACAATAAGTTTTCAAATCTTAAAAACTAGATTAAAATATAATAGGCTATTGGCTAGGAATGGACTGCTGGCTCAGTATTGCTCTTTACAAGGGCAGTAAGTCCCTTCTCTTTAGGCGTGTTTGACTTGTTGCGTAGGTCAAGGGGATAGTCAAAGGGTTCGAATGATTGTACAGTTTTGTATATATTTTTGTGTAGCGATTTCAATCTCTTCTTTTATTGTGCGTCTATTTAGGTCCCTATAGATATTTTCATTGCGCATGTACCATGGTACGCTTATTATTAACCTCAATGTTTTCGACTGAAATCTTTGTATTATATCTAGTTTTGTCGTGAAAGCTGTACCCCATAACTGGATTCCATAGATCCATATCGGTTTTATAGTCGCATTATAAAGAAGGACTTTGTTCTCAAGGCTGAGCACAGATTTCTTGCTTAAAAGTCAACATAAACTGAATAATTTGAAATTCAGCTGCATCTTTTAGGCAGAAATGCGTCGCTTCCAAGTTAATCGTCTATCCAAATGAATTACAAGGTATGTGATTTCGTTAGATTGTGGGATAGGCACATTGTTGAGGTTGATGAGAGAGCACATTTTGAGCCTTAATGTAAAGGTTATGTGCTTGCACTTATTTTCATTAAGTTTTATGTGCTGTTTTGCTAGCCATTCCTCAATTAGTTTAAGGTGCTGCTCTAGCACTTTTGTGGCTCTAATGGGACATTTAAGCCGACTTAGTATAGCAGTATCATCCGCAAAAGTTGATGTCATTACTTCGTCACTTGTAGGAATGTGAAAGGTGAACCAAATATACAATATTGGTCCAAGAACACTATTCTGCGGAACACCTGCCGTGTTGGATACTCTTCTTCTCAGACTAGAAGCTTTGACGGAATGGAAATTTCATTTGGTGACAGCATTCTAAGAAGAAGACACTGTAGGAAAGAAACAAAGACTAAGGCAAAACCAAACTAACTATATTGTTTCACAAAAATTTTGCTTTATCCCATCTGCACATGTTTAAAAGTCTACTCTTATACGGTTTTGTATATCCACCATCGCCACGAAAACAAGAAAGACACACTTAAAATACACTTAAGTGAGCTTTAGGTATAATGCTCGTACAAAGTAACAATGAGCTTCTATTCAAGCAATAAAATATGAGCAGAGATATTTATTAAGCACACTAACACAAAGACCGAATTGTGTTCCTATTAGCAATGCATCCGCTCAAATCTGCTGCTTCTGCTACAAATATTCACAACACCAAACACAAGAGCCATACAGTGGCTAAGCTTTACTTGCAGTGCTCCTTGCAGCGGTTACCAAATACATACACACACACACACATACTTACTCATGTGCACAACAAACTAAAATTGAACCACCAGTCGAAGCACAAGAGCACAATCGAACACCAGCGAATAATCTAAGTGAGAATTTATGCAAAATGCGATAATAAATAGTAAGCTGTATATGTATACGTGTAGCTGTTGCATTGGTTTGTATTGGTAAGAGCCTGGTATCCTGATAGAATTAATAAATATTGAATTTAAATCCAAAACAGCAGCTGTGTTCTGTTTGCTTGCTTACTAATAACGAATAATGTGAGTAGCTTTGCAGTCTCGTTGTTGATCTCTATCTCTCTTTCTACCGATTTTCTCATATATTTACTAACGGTGAACACTTTAAAATTCATTCAATACTTTTTTTATTTATAGCGTAAATCTGTTCAACTCTTTTTTAATATGGTTTTACAATAGTTTTTCAATATAATCGCATTGTACATTTCGGCATCATCGGACAAAGAATTTTATCAGCACCAATGGGAACTTCGATTTTGCTATTTTTTATGATATTTGGCATGCTTTACTCATTACACGTACTCTTACCTTGTTTCAGTGGAAGAAACTCATACTCCGATTTAATTTTTGGTCTCTTTATCACGTGGCTGTATTTGGTATTCCGATCTGATGCCATAAATAGTCTCGCCGGAAGCAAGGATTTGTAATTAGCGGTATTTTGAAAACCTTTGAGGTATTGTAAGTTGTAGTACTTGATACCATCTCTCTTGCCTTGTTCATCATAAATATTTTTGGGAAAACACGTTCTTCGGCTTAAGTTTTACGATAATATCGACACTCTATTATATTTGACAGCAAAACCAGAGTCTATTACACAACCTACATCATTGGAAATGTGTATTTAGACAACCTGAATCACAGAAGGCTGGGGATGAGGCTTGTCCCATCCACTTAGTCGCTGGCAGGGCGCAGAGGAGTAATTAAAGTGTGATTGGTTCAGTAAAAAGTAATCCATTATTTTTCCAATAGAAGGCTTTAGTGACCTGTATCTCGGGTTCCATAAGTGCGATTGGATTACGCTGGATATCTTTGAAAGATGATATCTTGTACTAAAGAGATAACGAGAGAAGAGTTAATCACTTAACTCAGTAGTGTCTGAGCGCATGCCAAATATAGACAACAGCATAGAAAAAATATGATATATTCAACAATTTTTCTTCGACATGTCATGCAGCTGAAAATGGGAATTACTGCTATCCCTAAATTGGGGCGTTGAGCGATAAGCAAGTGTCAAAAATCCTCATTGTCATACAATTTGTATGGGACATCCCACAATAACGCGGAGTCAACGTTGAGCAAATGGATTTTGGCACCGCGATATATGATGAAGTTAAAAATGTGAAAGAAAGTAAATAGAAAAATCTGACGAGGAGGAATAGGCACATGAAAGAAAAATTTTACAAAAAAATTGTATTTTGCAAATAAAACGAAAAATATTCAATGAAAAATTAATTCAAATGGTGCAGACGCACTTTTGTCGACCGAACTCCATCTTATTATCTTGTTTAAAATAAATACAACTAATTTATTAAATATTCTCAAAATGGTACGAACTTGAAGAGAATGAGGCCAAAACGTTTGCACTGTTATTTATGGATACCGCGCGTTGCTACTCATTGGCGTTAAGAAACGCAACGCTGAACGCTCCAATTTAGGTATGTCAGTTAGGCTTAACGTGCATTACCGTTCTTATAACGGAGTATCCCTTATTTGATGTTATTCTGTGGTATGCTCCATGCAGACAAAAAAGTAATACAAAATTAACCACAATCGAAACAAAAAATATGGTCTTATTTACATTGCGATAGCCTATGACTGGACCTCATAATCTCTCGCTGCATGACACCCGAGTAATCCATGGATTACATACATGACATACATGACTGACGCAATGTCTTTTCACACATTTTCTGAGGTAAAAATCGTATTGTGCACATGCAGCTTCGTTCAGTAATTGTGATCGTTAAAACACGAGCAATCATCGGCTAACAACAGCATGGTAGCGGGACACAAGTTGATCCAATAGTTGGAGACGAGAATTAGTTTTAGGGACCATATGTCCTATAATTTTTTGCAGGACCAGATATATTTGTAATGAGAGTCAAATAGACAGCTAGTGAGCTTTCCCTATCGATGGCAGTTTTTCATCACTTAAGTTCTCTTACTTACAATTTATTATTGGTTACTTCGATCCCTCTAATAATGATGCTTTTGACACAGACACATTTCAAATTGTTATCAAGTGTTTTTTTTTAGTTTAGTAATACAATACCACTGCGTCACTTCTCATAAATTAAAGAGTAACTTACTTTTTTGTTTTTCTTTCTTTCTTTTTACAAAATTAAAAAAAAAAAAACAAATCAAACTAAATCTCTGAAGGAATACCCAGACCATGCCACAATCCACTTCGGTAGGATGAAAATGATGATTATTTTGGATCTATGAAAAATTACTCAACACATATAGTTAAGGCATTTCAATTAAATTTCGAACCGAACCCGAGAAAGAAAATATATTCTTAATTCAAAAATAGCTAAAAAAAGTTTTTACTAATTTTATATGTCTCCTCAAGCGACAAATATTTATGAGATTTCTTAGTTCTTAAAGCCAACATTATGTTCACATTAGGGTTTCAAGTTATAATTTATTGTAAGTCCAGTCTACTTGTGAAATTTTTCAGAGCACATAAATTTTGTAAATTTAGTTTATGATGACATACAGACACAAGTATGTAAATACTTCACTTAACCTAACGCGTACTCAAAATCTTCTAAGCACCAAAGCTACTTATGTGGCCATCTTTTGTCATAAACGATTCATTTTATTTTATGTGCCTGCACTAATGGAGTTTCAGTTTTTATTGACAAAGTTTCTGGGCTGATTTAAATGACATCGCGCCTAATGGCAAAGTCAAAGTTAGTAAGCAAATAAAAAATGGATTTACAAAATTAAAGGTACGCTCACAAGTTTAGTGACAATATGATAAGCAAACAATGTTTTCATAATAGTGTTACAACAAACGAGTTTAAGTGAGTAAGACATTTTCATTACATAAATATATTAAAGATTGTTTGTTTCCACTGATCTCTGCAACTACCAGGCAGATTATATTGAAAATTTGCCACTTTGTTTTCATAGTCCATGGAAAGGTTTATGCAAAAATTTTTTTCCGAAAGTGAACCAGGGACTAACCTATTCGGATATAACTTATTTATGATTCGATTTAGTTGAAACTCGGTACATAGGTGACTTTTTGCTTAGCATAGGAAGAATACGAGATAAGATACTGACATATTCGAAAAGTTCTACTTAATTTTTTTAAAATTCTTATTTTACGGAAAGTGGTCGAATATATTTAAAAAATAAATACATTCAGTGTTTTACTTAAATTTTTGGATGATATGCCTAAATGGAATATTTTTGTTTTCCAGAAATGGACCTGTAACCAGGAACCAAGTTACAATTGCTTAAAATTTAATAATACTTTCTTTTCGGGAAAGAGATCATCAACAGATTGATTGAAAAATAGTATAATTTGGGTATAGGGAAAGATTGTTCGCTTCGCATTTTTATTATCCTACGGCTGTGGTCTCAATTTGAAAGCGAATAAGCATAGATCCAAATAGTGTTTCAGACTTAGAGCAGCAGTATAAAAGGCCCACACATACAAATGACTAATTAGATCAATAACATAATGAAACACTTGGTAACCATAAAGCGATTTCAAACTGAGCTTCTTCTCCAATTTGTGGCTTAGCGACTTGATGTTTTTCCAACAAATGAAAGGATCTACAGTTTATACTAAGCCGCATAAGTACGGCAGATAGTTTTTTTATGAGGAGCTTTTATTTCATGTCAGAAAAATACTTTCGGAGGGTTTGATATTCTGTACTAAAAAAAAATATGGAAATCTTATCGTTGAAATGCTTTTTTTTATAAATAAATATTTAAATAAATTTCTTACTATTTAATGATTCTCTGCCGAATAAAAAAGGTGTTAAGGGAATATTATTTCAAGAAGCATATAACACAAAAAAACCATTTAAATACGAACTTAAAGTAAGCACACAAAAGCATTATTTGTTGAAGGTTTTTGTTTCCCACACTAAAATTCAGATCCTTTACATTGAGAATCATATCAATTGTTATTCCTATTTCTTAAAATTGGCTTTTGTCTGAGTTACATCGATAATCTTAATTTGATTTATATTATAAATTGTATTTATGTATATTGTGTTATTTTTGCATGCCCTTTAAAAATTTCAATTTTCTTTTAACTTTTTAATTTTTTTTAAGTATTTGTCATGGAAAAGCAAATGCCTTTTATACTTTGTATTAAAAAGTGATCCATTTCAAGGTTCCCTACTTTTGTAAATGAAAAAAAAAAACACAGAAAATTTAAACTTAGTGAAGAATGTTTCTTATCATTTGAAAGAACGTTCTTTGGCATTTATTTTTTGAAGATTATCTTTTTCAAACGTTGGCCGCGGCTACGTCTCAGATGGTCCATCCGTTGAGTCCAATTTTCGAAGACTTGTTCGAGCATTTCGACTGGTAACTAGCGAACGACACGCGTGATATTTTTCTCCAAGGCTTAAGTCGAAACGGGATTGTCCGCATAGACCTTAGACTTTACATATCCCCACAGGACAAAGTATAACGGTGGGATATCACACGATCTTGGTGGCCAGTCGACTGGCTCAAAACGAAATGTTTTCTCTATAAATACATTGATTGTTGCGATGTGTGGGAAATGGTGCCATATTGTTGATACCAGCCTTATTTCGTGTCAGAAATTCACTCGGAGGGATTTACATTCCCTGCGGAGGGTGACTGCAGTTAGGAAATTTAACTTAATTTTTTATTTAAATTAATTTTCTATATATTTTAAATCTTACAACGACACCGGGATATGAACCCGCACCTTCCGAATGGCAATCCGCAATACTAACCACTCAACTACCGCGGCCGCCACATGATAAAATCTTACATTAATAAAATTACAATAAAAGTTTCGTTACTTACGCGTCAAAATTGTTAAAACCTACTAAAAAAAATGCTGATGTAAACTTCGCCCTGTTTCATGCTTTAAGAAAATTTATGGTGCACAATTGCTAAAATTTTTAAGAAATTTTAAAAGTCGGTTATAAATACAGCAAGGTTTATGCATCATCGCTTTTCTTGTCCCACTGAAACTTTCTTAAGACACATTATGGTGTATTTTGTACTTGGACTTACACCTACACACATACAAACTCCAGCTCACACAAAACTGAAGCTAGTTGATCATTCACAACAACGCACATACGTCGATTGGACACTTGAACAACAATTATATTTTTTGAATAAAACTTTCTTTAGTGGCGAGGCACAAAAAAACTCTCTTTGGTCCGGAGTTGTGATTGGACCTTATTTCTTTGAGAACGTCAGCGGCGAAACTGTCACTGTCATTGCGGATCGTTAGGGTCATATAATAATTTTATTGCTGAATAAATTTCCCACACGCACAATCTCTTGCCTTGACGATATAAATTGGCCACCGAAAACGGTGTTGGATTTCTTTTGTTTTTATGTGGATAAACCCTTAACCACTTAGAGCACTTGAAAGCCGATATTCTTCAACTTATACCTGAGATACCGGCCCATCCGTACCAAAAAGTGGTTGGAAACGGATCAAGGTTGCGAGAATTCGTGAGGCGTTCAATTGACTGAGATCTGAGATTGATTTGGCAATTCAAAACCTCTCTACTGCTTTCGCGTCTGGTAGATTTTGACAAACATTTTGTAGTGATTTTATTAAATTTACTATTTTAATTTCATATTTAAAAACTTAAACGCTGGATTCAGCTAGATTTCTACATTTTATTTCTTAATTCTCTTGTTGTTCTATGCACTGTGACCTTTTAGGCCGGCAATAAATCTTAAAACCAGCTTTAGGTGTAGATCTATAGAACAGAGGCTAAAATTTGTTCACTATTTTGATGACCCAAGTAAAAAAAGATAGGGAAACTTATTTACATACAACTATACACGCATTCATTATTAAGCCACTTGCTATAAACAATAACACATAAAATAAATTATTTACCTTTAAATAAAAGTGTCAAGCCACTTATGTGAACCCCTTGGTGAAGTAGTGGATGCGAAAATAAGCCTGAGAATAAAAGAAAATACCTTATCTCATACATACATGTATATGTACCTATGTATATGTTATGTATATTAGTATAAAGCTGTTAGATAAATGGATGAATAGCTTAATGCGAAAAAAGTGTTCAACCAATTACGACAGCATACAAAGCTACTTGAAATATATACGAAAAAGATGAGAAAAATACAACAACAGAAACCCTCTAAAATACAATATTTGCATCTGTATTTGGGAACTTAAACATTTAGGGCTGTATTTGGGCGTGTGTGTTTACCTATAGCACGCTCACGCTTTAAAAACACACGCAGAAAACAAAGAGATAAAAACCGAAAACAAAAAAATAAAATAAAATAAATGAAAATATGCAAACAAAAGGCGCGAAGCAGTAAATGAGCTAAGAGTGGCGGGAAGCTACGGAGAATATCCTACGGCGTAGTGCGAGAGAACACCCGGATAAAAGTAAGCTTGCGGTGCTGTAAAGTGTGTTTGGTTTGTTTATACGAATGCATATACAAAAAAGATGTGCGTGTGTATCGTATAACGGTAAACGTGGCATACTTATATTCAAATTAGGCCGTTATGATAATGACACTCGAGTATTTTGGGTTTCTGAGCAGCAGCAGCACTGAGGTGTATATTAGGCTTGCTTTACATACTGGCATATGCAGCCGCGAAGCTCTTAGGGAACCAAACTAAGCATTTTAGGGGCGGCGGAGTATGAAAATTGGTTGGATAAAACTTTAGTGCGTAGGTGGAAAGGAAATTTTGTTGGAAAATTTATTTTCCAACTGTGCACAGCTTTAAAACGCAATTCCAACAGAAGTCTATTCGACCGCGACGGCGTTTAACTAGCTTTTGGCGCGTAGGCAATGCCGTGACGGCTGCGGTAGAATGGCGGGGCCGGTCGCGCGGCTTTCGGCTTTCGACTGGTGGCTAGTGGCTGGCGGCTGGCAAACGTGCGCCAGGCGCAAGTTGGTTCCGATAGAAAGTTTACAATTTCCCGACAAAGTATGTATGTGTGTGTGTGTGCTTCTGCAATACAGCTGTTGTTGTTGATGTTATTGTTTTTACTATTATTGTTTTAGTTTCATTGCATACTTTCGTTAGCCTTGAGCGGACACGGAAATCAGACCGGGAAATTTATACAATTTGTGCTATTTTTTCATTTTGTTACTCGCCTGCTGTTGTTTGGTGATTTTCTTTCATATTTTTTTTTTTTTTTCATTTCTCTTCGTATGCTCTCCAACGACTTACCGATACAATAAATGGCTTTTGTTGTTATAGTTTTTTTTTTCTTAAACAATTTTTGCTTGAGCAACATTTTCATTCGACCAGAACAGCTTTCTTGTTCGTTACAACTTTTTAACAACGAATTTTTGGAAAAGTTTAAATAAAGGCAAGCTTTAGACGGCGGAAATCCGCAAAAAGTACTTTGTTGAATAAATTCATAAATTGATTTAAGCCGTTACATTGTGACGTCAATGAGGATAGCGGTAAGGATTGAAGACCTGAAAAGTGCCAAAACGAATCTGGAGATCATGCACATTTTAGCGCACTGCTTGCCGATCTCAGATGATATCTCTAGACATAAAGACTACAGTTGGCCAGAGGCGTTACTACTCTTCCCTTCGCTTACTAACATTATTCAAGAGATAGATTTTCCTAAGCCAATCAGGCTTGCAGTTACCAAATAATCCTTTCACCGACACCCAAACAGCATTATCAAAAAATATACCTGCGCAATGAAAGAAAAGAGATTAAACTTGCATTACTAGGGTTTAGTGCACCATAAATGCATCCAACGTCAATATACAATAGTTTCCAAGCAATTGAATTAAATGACTATTTCCTCAACCAAATTAGCGCCCTCTAGCGGCAGCTTCATCGCTCGATTGAGTGCAGCCAATTGAAGAGCACTAAACTGATCAGGTAGTCTGAATTTGTGGCCGATTGTGAGCTAAAGCTAGAAAATTTAACTCACGGACACACGCACCTTTGATACAGTCATGAAAGTGAGTAATACAGACGATAGATTTTGCATGCCCATACCTCCAGCCGCTATTTTTTATTATACTGTTTTGCAGTTATCCCGTGACTTACTCCGCTCCCTTGATAATAATGATGGTCACTCCTCAGCGCCTCCTCAACTATGGTTTCAAGAAAGCAAGTAGTGTTTAGATGATGAAACCCAGCAATTTCAGTAACCGTTACTATAGTAAAATACACAATATGCTATTTGGAATGAGAATCCTCTTAGATATCAGCTGCACTCTCCTCACATTTCGCGTCACACTACAAGGTGCCCAGTTAAAGTACTTTTGGGTCTTATAAATTTATAAACATTTTTTCTTAGATCTATTCTAAAACTATCCAAGAAGATGTCTTCCAAATTTCAGTGGTCATTTCGATATATTTTAGAAACTAGAGCAGTTTTAGCGGTCGATCTACAATATGAAACGCGTTTTTCGAATTTTCATTTTTACAATCCTTTAAAAACCGTGCCGGTGTCAGCAAAAAGAATATATGTCCGATCGAAAAAGTCAAAGTGATCTAGCTTCAATATTGAATTATGTTCTATTTGAACTAAAAAAGTTGGACAAAAGTATTACTTAAACTACTTTTTTCTTACAACTTGCATTACCGAATTAATTTCCTTCCGTTTCTATGCTGAAAAACGCTCTTTTTCGAGTTCTAAAGAAGACTACTGCCTTAAGGTATTATATCAACTTGTAATTTACAAGAAATCCATATTTTTTTAATTATATGTATATGCATATTATATTTGAGAATAGTTTCCGAACATCTGAAGTTAATCCGACAAACAGTCTCGGAGATATGATCGTATCATTAAGGACGTGGCATTCGAAAACAAGCCAAGCGCAAGCAAGTTAAATTACTCCAACTTAGTGTAAAGCTGTTTTCAGAGTCGGTCACGAAAACTCCTCTGAAACGGCTGAACCGATCAGCTTAGAGTTTTCACTTCTAAGACATATTTGTTAGGTAATGATAGGAAGAATAAAATTTTTGACAATAATTTCGATATTTTAAGTCACTTTAAAGTGTAGAATTTTTCACTAAAAAATTTTTTTTTTTTTGAAGTCGCCATTTTGTCAGAAACCAAAATTTTCAGTATTCCTTCGCTCATTCATTGTATTCATGTATTATAATACTAATTTTTTATGTTTTTCGGGTTTCAGATAATTTGATGTAGAAATACCTTCTTACCGCCAGCCAACTTCTTATGGAGATCGGCTACAGTAACAAGAGAATCCAGTATTTTTTTAAATTAATTATTTACTTTTAAACTACATTAAATTCTGTCAATAAACGTTTTTTCTATTAATTTATAGAACAAAAGCCTCTCAAAAAATATTAACAAAGAAAAAACTTTTATTTTGTTTTGCAAGTGGATGTAACCCCTTAATTAAACCAGCCCAAATCACAAGAGAAAGGGCGGGGAAAATTTCGAAATTGGCGTATTCGTCGGAGTTCAGGAATATCTCTTTGATACCTCTAGGTTACCTCTGATGACGCACTTTATTTGATGGAAAGTATTGTACTTTTTGGCTCACAACAAGCAAAGAATATAGATTTTAAAATTATCACTAATTTTTTATTTTTTGTATTTTTAGTAGCTAAAAGATTTGATAATTTCTTTAGACTTAATAATCGGTAGCATTGATAAAACTAGATCTAAATTAATTATATTAAAATTTGTTTTTAAATCTAAAACATTCTTCTTAAGCCAACAGAAAAACGCCGCAGATGCTAAAACCAAACTAAAGAATGAAGAGCGGGGCTTTACGTCATAGCTATTTAGTCCTATGTTTTGTTACTTAAACTGGTTGACTCTGGGAAGTTTCATATAATTTTCATAATATTCAGAAGCTGCAGCTCTGGCATAAAAATATTACTAAAAGACCAACTAACATATACAAAAAGAAACTAAAAAAATATATAAAAATACGTCTCACTCTTTGTCTGCCAAATTAATGTTGCAGAAAACTGATTTTCATTATCAATTGTTAACAACTCTTTAGCAAACTGTCAGAAAAGCGACAAAGAGTTGTTTATGATTTCCTACTAAAAAAGGAACTTACTCTACAAACACATAAACAATTCGTAAAAACTCAAAATTGCAAAATAAAAGTACAAAAATTAACATATGCCAAGAGAGAGAGAGAGAGAGAGAGAAAAGACGTGATTTAAAAACCTTTTGCAGCGTCAACTCTTTGTCATTATCAAGGTTCTTTCACAGCTGCTAAAAATTGCAAAAAAAACTGCTGCTAACTCAAAATTATTTAAATCTTTCTGCATAATAATCAGATGCCATACATTTTGCCAGTCAAAATCAATTCGAGTCAACAACTGGAAAAGTTAAAATCACTTTGCCTGCGCATTCAACATGCCTTATTACCGTTGGGCATTTTTAACAGCAATTTTTCTTACGCTACTACATTTTTGGTTTTCCAAAACAAAAAAAAAACGAAAAAAGTTTCCTTTGTGTCTTTGTGGCGCCACCATCAGCGGCTGATGGCTAATAGCCAACAAGAACTACTACAACAACAATTAAAACAAACCAATCACCAAGATGACGATCAAAAAATGTTTCTTTTTCAAACAAAGTACATACCTACCTACTCACATATTACAGTTAGAAAAATATCAAGAGAGCGGGACACAAAAGAAACGAGCAGAAGGCAAAGCAAAGGACGATAGAAATGTCAACATAAAGACAAGTGATTTAAAAATGTGTAAAGTGAAAAGTTTAATTTTTGTTCGAAAGGAGGAGGTGATAGGAGAATAGTAATAGTCAATCGCAGTGCTTTTATATATGCATACACATATATACATATAATTTATGCGTGATTATGTACTGTGACTTGTGGTACTGATGATTTTATTATGATTTTTAAGTTGAAATATTTTCATACAATTTTAATAAGATATATACCAAAATTTAAGGTTTCACAGAATTTATGAAAACTATATATGTTTTAAAAAATAGAGAAAAAATTATTCTTTTAATCTTCTCTAAATATAATTACTTTTAATTTTGAAATCAAACAACAAAAAAGAGTATATAATACTCGTATATTCATATATGCATGCGTGTCTACATATATGTAACAGTTTTTAGAAACCACCAAAAATGCTTTTCATGTGTCTGCTATTTTTAAACTTATATTTAATGTAGGTAGCTCTAAGGAGTAAAAATGAGCCAAGTCTTCATCACTCATACGCCATGGTGTACCTTTTAGTTGGAAACAAAATTCTTTGTGGGAACGATACACCATAAAAGCAAACCGCATGTGGTATGTGCAAGTAGAGTAAAGTAGTTGTTGTAGCAGAGTATAAGGCATACCAACAACAAATCACACACACACACTCTGGTCACGCATACATTTACAAACCGTACCCAATATCAACTCATATCAATTGCCTTGTGCCTAAGGTCAATAGATACTGATTACCACTCAAAATACACCAAATATTGCTGCTATTTACTCAAATGGCATAGTTTAATTGGCTCGAGTGATTGGTTAGATTGTTGGCTGCTACAATAAAGTGCAAGCAAAAAACCGCAATTGGCATGTAATGGCAAAAAGGCAAAGTAAAGTGAAAGGCATTACTTAAATTGTAATTGAATAAAAGAATTTTATCGAGTACTTTCGGTTGTCATTTTGAAGAAAACATTTTAAAATGTTCAGGAAATATTTATTCGAATTGTGTTCTTGTACTATTGTATGAAATACTCTTCAAAATACGACATAGGTTAAGCAATTGTGCTGATTTGAACAGAATTTTTGTTATTTTCTGCTAAAAAAGCCAAATAAATGAATACAATCAACATAAATGGAACGTAGCTTTTTATATACTTGATAAAAATGAAATATTTATAATAAGAAAGAAAAAAAATTATCTAACAAATATAATCAAATAAAAAAATAAAATAACTTAATCTGAAAGAAAATAAAAGAAAACTAAATTAAAAAAAAATAAAATAAGGTAAAATAATAAAATTATATTAAAATAAATTAAATTGAAAAATTAAATAAAATATAATCATCTAAAATCACACAAAACAAAATATAAAATAATTCCAAATAAATAAATTCAATATCCTTAAATAAAAAAAAACTAATGTATTAAAATCGAATTCAAAAATATGTATTAAATAAAAAATAGCAGCTATAGCTTCTACCGTCCAAAACTATTGTTGTAATTTTTCACTATATCCAAAAGATATATGACCTGAAACAGTTCCATTTAAACGAAAACCCAATTCTAATCTAATACTATTACTATCACATTAAATTAAATTTAGTTAAAAAAAACAAAAAAGAATTTATTCAATTTAATAAAATGTTAATATATTAAAATAAAATAAAATTACACAATATGAATCCAAACCTAATTAATTGAAAGAAAACTAACGCAAATTAAATAAAAATTCACTAATAATAATAATAAATACGTAACATAAAATAACAGAAATCAAAAGGAAAAACAATAAAACAAACTTAAATAAAATTATATTAAAATAAAGTAAAAAAAAATAAATAAATCAAAATAAAATTAAATGAAAAAACAAATAAGCTAACAAAAAAACATAGAATAAAATGAAGGTAAAATAAAAAAACTTAATATAACAAAATTAAATGAAATAAAATGAAAAAAATTTAATTAAATATAAGAAAATAAAATAAAATAGTATAAAATATAAATAAAATGAAGTTAAAAATTAAAGAAACTTAAAATAAACTAGAATAAAAATATCAAATAATATTAAATTATATAACAAAAAAACTGTATTAAATGAAAAATATTAAGTGAAACAAAATAAAATAACGACATACATATAATAAAAATTAAAATAAAAAATAGCAAATTAAGGTAAAATAAAATAAATAAAATAAAAGTATGTAAATTAGCACAACATAAAGTAAAATGAAATACTAAAAATCTAGTAAAATAACCTTTTTTTAAAACAATGAAATATGAAGTAAATGGAAATAAATTTAACCAAAGTGATATAAAAAATTAAAGACGGTAAATTAATTAAAATTAAATAAAATTTAATTATTTTTTGGGTTTTCATTTAAATGGAACTGTTTCAGACCATATATTTTTTTGGAAAAGGTGAAAAAATTACAACAATAGCTTTGGACGGTAGAAGTTATAGCTGCTATTTCGGAAACCACCACGTTTCCTCATCAGACTTCTTTTTCCAGACACCTTTTGTTCGAATGGAATTCGAACTTGGGATGCCCACAGCACGAGCCAATGGTAATCCCATTAAGCTACATGTGTGCCGCTTTCACATATTGTTGTTTTTCACTTTTTTCCTTTTACCTACATATCCACGATCAAGTGCTCAGATATTCTGTAGCTGTAAACTTGACGCGATGTAGTTGTTTTTGCGAAGAATTTACCAACAAATATTTTAAAGCAACGCCTTTTTTATTATTGGAAAATTTCATTCGCACGGCAAGGCTCTTCCGTAATTCCTAGATGCTTTTTCAGGTCATTATTGTGTTGAATTGTTTTTGGGTTTTCATTTAAATGGAACTGTTTCAGACCATATATTTTTTTGGAAATAGTGAAAAAATTACAACAATAGCTTTGGACGGTAGAAGTTATAGCTGCTATTTCGGAAACCACCACGTTTCCTCATCAGACTTCTTTTTCCAGACACCTTTTGTTCGAATGGAATTCGAACTTGGGATGCCCACAGCACGAGCCAATGGTAATCCCATTAATTATATTATATAATATAGAACAAGATAAGATAAAATAAAGTAAGATAAAATAAAGTAAATATATTGATTTAAAAAAATTAAAATGAGACACAATAAAATAAAATAAAATAATTTATTGGAAGAAAATAACATATAATAAAATAGAACAAAATAAAATCAAATTCAACTAAATTAAATAAATAAATAAAGTTAATAATAATTATTACTCCTCCTCGAAATTGTGGAATGTATTGCTGTTTTTTAACGAATGGAGTGCCTAAAGTTTTTCTAGGCCGCCTCCGAATGGCCAATGGATTTTTATTAGGAGTTTTTTTTTTGCGTCTGCAATTGGAAATATAATTTTTCTATAATTTTTGATGTTAAACAAACCATGACTAGAACCCTGGAAATCAGCTATAAATAGAATGAGTCAAACTTAAAATAAAACAAAATGAAAAAAAATCAGATATCAAAAACTCTAAGAACCATTTTATAAACTCCATGTATTTATGACAAGCTCCGCTATTCTCAACATTTAAATGTAATAGTGTAGTAAGAAAACTACATCCATCAAACGGTAAATGAACAAAACTGTAAATGTTCCCAAAAAAAAAGAAAAACCAGACAAATAAAGACACAGCATTGCCTAAAGATAATGGGAAATAAATGGTTCTTCAGTGCAAACCATCTACTCGCATAAGCAACAACAAAATCATTAACAACCTGCAAAGCGCCTCAAAGTGCGCAAGATAAACTTAATGAATGTCGCTGATTTAATAAATGACGAGCTGCAAATGAAACCAATTGCTTTTAATGTCACTTGCGGACAAAATTTTACCGGCAACAACAGCATTGGTATATATATACCTATATATATTAAAGAAAGACGAGATGTTAATGAAATGAATAAAAGTGAAATTAAATTTTCAATTTTGTAATTTCCAACCAAAGCATTGAAATGGCAAAGATCTCCGCACGAACGGGATAGCGGTGAAGTAACTGCACGTGCTTTGCATCTATTGCCACAGTACTCAAGTGTCTGCCAGTCGAATGATGGCGCTAATCGCCCAACATCCGCCGCACTACATTTCCATTTATATTAAAATCTTATTTTTTTACTCTTAACTTCTTCATATGCTTATTTCACCTTTTTTTTCATTTGCTTGCGCATTATGCATCTTGCACTTGAGCACTGGTTTGAGCGTCATTGCCTGGAGTGTTTAATCGAAATCTCAGCAATTCTATCAATTTTATTACTCCACTGTGCGGTTTCGCCCTCACAAAAAAAAACAAGAAATGGAAATGAAAAGAGAAAAGCAAAGAGGAATCTAAAACCAAATTTTATTTTGATTCTTTACATTTTTACGCTTTACCAAAGTTTATCATCAGCAACGTTCTACTCTTTATTTGCCTGAATGAGTGAAAGTCAAGTGCAACTTTTGGTATATTTTTCATTGCTTTTGTTGTTGGTTTTATTATTGCAATCATAAAGCCGCTCATAACAACTTGTTCGCTGTTTTATTTAATGCCTCATGCATTCGGCAGCTTATCTGCTGTTCTTCATTTTCATACTATTTTATTTTGTGATTTTTTTTTTGGCTTCTGGCGCGCCAACATTTCAAAATGTTGTTAATTTTATGACCTCCCATGAGCGTTAAGTATCTTGAGGAGTCAGTTTCTTATATGCTCGGTAATAGACAAAAAACATTCTTCGCTGCACAAGAGAAACGCGACTACAAATGTTGCTGCTGTAAAATATTTGTCTTTAGTTTGGTGTCTTTTATGCTTGGTTGTACTGAGCCACCTTCCTTTTATGTGCCCGTTTGTGCAGTTTGCATGCAAGCATTTATTCCGAAGTCTTTTTCCAATAACTACTCTTTATCGATAATGATTGGCACTTAAAAGTGTATTGATCATAAATTTTATGTTTTTAACATTATCTTTATAGGAAGTGAAAGTAACTACTTTGAATAAAGGAAATATAGCAGAGTCGTTTGCTAATCGCACATCCGAGCGAATTAAGAGATAGAGTATATTAACAGCTATTGAAATTGGTAGAGAATAATGTTACTTAGTATTACTTTATCCTAAAGTTTGAACGCATGATTAGTGTGATGATTGAGCCTCTAAGTGTTTAAGTGATCCGTGATAATGCAACTACCAAGATCTGTTAACTCACTTATGAAAACCTCAGCCTCAGACCAAACAACTACTTAAATGGGTATTCGCCTTTTGGTGGACAACAGCCAGTTAGAAATCACAAGAGGAGATTTTAAAAGATATGCCTCTCTTTGATTTTCTATCTATCTCTCTATCGCTCTCTCTATCTCTCTCTTTCTCTCTCTCTCTCTCCCTCTCTCCTCTCTCTCTATATCTCTCTCTCTGTATCTCTCTCTCTATCTCTCTTTCTCTCTCTATCTCTCTCTTTCTCTCTCTCTATACCTCTATCCTCTCTCTCTGTATCTCTCTCTCTCTGTAATGAATCCTGTTCGCAAGCATTCTGATGTCGGAAGCCCTAAAAGACTACCGGAGTATGTTTTAAGCTTGCAAAACACATAATTTTCCTCAAAATATACGAGGGTATTAACAAAAGCTGGGTCAGTTGGTAACTTTCAACTTGTTTTTGTTAAATCTAAAAATACCAAATCCTTTACAATTACTTTATTAATCTTCCTTTCAAATTTTAGAAGGATCGGTTAAAATGGAGACGAGAAAACGCAAGATAGCGGAGGAAACGTCAGACGAAATTCCACCACCAACGAAAACAGAAATTTGCCACGTGATTCTATTCGAGTGAATTCCAAATTGCATATAGAAGGATTACACCCTGTTTAGAGACTGGTTTTGAAGATTCCAGATCAGATATTTTTCTGTAGAGCGCGAGCCCCGAGAAGGTCGACCAAAATCTTCCACTGATGACGTCACTGTAGCTCTTCCAGGAGGAGACGTAGTCTAAACATTTTATTTCTTTCAAGTGTTTCTGTTTCCCATTCGCAGATGTTATACACAGACAGATCAAAAGCCGCAAACAAGCTCATCAACAATCAATATGCTAGTGGCATATTCTAAGTGTAAGTATTCTCCACCACCTAAAGAGGAACAAATAATCAGCACACAGTAATTTGCAATGATAGACAAGCTGCAATTATGGCAGTATCATCGTATATAGTTCGCCTCAGAAAGACGGTATAGTAAATTCACCTATCGAACTCTCTTCTTTCTACTTGGGACATCAGATCATAAAATAAGGATTTAGAATTAATAGAGAAGAAATCTGAGGACTAGGACAATGGAACTGGATCAGAATCATTCAATAAACCCTCTAAGCCTTCATTTCGAAAATTGATTTAAAATTAAACAAAATGTATGTATTTTTCTTTAACTAGTTGGAACACTCTCAAAATATATATTTTTGAGATGAAAATACAAAAAAATCATCACCGTTAACTTCAAAGAGTTCAAAATATCTACTTCATAAATACGAAGAATTGAAACTTCATAAAAATATAAAAAAAATTGCATTTGAATATTTTAACACTTAAAGTGACAGTAAGCTGAAGGGATTTCATTTGGGAAACATTAAGACAAAATTACCAAAGTAGAACCATTGTTAGATCGTGCTTATTGTTCAAAACCTATGGCGCTTTTTTATCCTAGGGGTTCTGTTATTAATAATAAGAGTTTTCATTTTTCCAAGCTTAGAAATAGAATACCCACAGTTATTCTCGATAGCTTTTTGCCATTAAAAATTGGCTTCTCGTGCGGTCAAATCTTCACCAGCTAAAGCATTCGCCATAGACAGAAATATATGGTAATCACTTGGCGCTAGGTCTGGACTATAAAGTGAATGCATAAGAATCTCCTAATCAAGCTTCTGGCAAGTCACTATCGATGTGTGTGGTCTCATGTTGTGCTGATGAAACCCATTTCCTCTTCTGTTGATCAAAGCTATGATCATAGTGGGTGATTCCTTACCAATCCCGTCAAACAAACAACAAAACCCTGACAGTCAATCCTGGCTCGAAAACCATTCTAAGTGATCCATTTTTTAACACCAGTCACCACACAGATACATTTCTAAATCTATTTTTTACGATTCGGCAGCGATTCGAAGATTGAAATTCGGTCCATGAGCTTTTTTCACGCAAACTCATGGGGCACCTATACAACGAGCTTCTTTGTATGTCCAGCATTTTTCAAATTGCCCCAGTTGTGTAATGTTTAGCTTCTGATCAATCCAAACAGTGCTCATATGGTGGTCAGTCTCAACGATTTCCATTACTTTATTAACATTTTCGACGATTGGCTTTTCACAACGTGGAGCATCTTTTACAATCGTAATAAATTTGTAGAATATAGTGTATCTTCTTCTTGCTGTTGTCCAGCTCCAGAAATGCTCAAACACTTCCGAGCTAAGTAATCATTACTTCTTTCGTGATCTTATTTAGGAAAAAATATCTTCTTTCTAGCGCCATCTAGCGTAGTGCAATCGCTCTCATAGAACGTGAAATACAGATAACTAAAGTCATTTTTTGCTAATATAATGGATTACTTTTTACTGGAACTATTTTAATTATAATTATAATAATATAACAAATACGTATAGAATTATTAGAAAAACTCAATTTAGCTAGCGCTAATAAAACCATACCCAATTTTAATCGTATTTTATGCAAGATTACTTTTCTCATGCCTTTTAGTTTTTAATAATTATTTTTGTTTACAATGTTTTCATCTACATATATTAAATAAATGTTAATATAAAACAATAAATCTATGTGGAAATAAAATTAAATTATTTTTTGCTTGCAGTATTTTTATCGAATAAACCCAGCCATCACGCAGATTTCCCACTACCAGATCTAACACATCACACCTGCACTTTAAGCGCTCAAAGGCTTATTTATCTAATTGACGTTATTTATTTGTGTATTTATTTGCTAAAAGGCATATTTCTTACGACAATAACAAAATAACAAAAAAACTGTAACGAGCGATTTGTTTTGCTTTAGTTCGTGGGCAGAATAACTTAACGTTGGAAGCTGTGATGCTGGCGACAACAGGCTAATCGGCTTGAATGTCACCGAAATGGCAAAAAAAATGCCCGCCAATCCAGCTAAACGAAGCAAGGTGAGGTAAGATAAGGTGAATTGAGATAAGCAACAAAAAAGGATGAAGACGAGGAAAAAATCGTAAGCAGCGCCACTGTCATCAGATTAGCAAAATAGCCATTTCAGCAAGACCAGGAGCAAAGGGCAAAAACACAATTTACTGAACTTATATACCTATGTGCATATACGAGTGTGTGTATATTTAAGTATGCATCACGCTTGGCTGTAGTGTTTTTTGCTCGCCATATTTTGTATGCAAGTCGACACAATGGCTGGCGAATGCTAAAATTACCCAGCATTTTCAATTTCTGAAATTATTCATTATGATGGCGGTGGTGACAATAACAAGGCATATCAGCAGCAACAACAACAACAACAATAAGAGCAACAACAACGTACATAGACTATCGGAATGCTGCTGATGTTGGCGTGACGATAATGGTAATTGGAATGCTAGAGCTGATGTTGATGTTAACGCTGATGCTGATGCTGATGTTGGTGGTCAGCGAGTTGAGTGCGATACAAAGTGAAAGAGTGCCAGAAAAGTGAAAACACAGCAACAACAAAAATACTGTAGTTACACAAACAACATAGCTTAACACATCACATTGATATGTACTCGTATCTAATGTAACTGATGAATTTGCTTTCGACTTTGCTCTTGCCTCTGCTTTGCGCTGCTGACGATGACGATGATGAATAGCTGTCCTTTGGTTAGACCAGAACAAGCAAGTCCATGTTTTATAGCCAAGCGAAAACAAATTACAAAAAAAGCAAATAAGGAAGAGCTAGATCGAGCAGAAATTTCAAAATAAAAATGCCAAAAGTCTATTAAGGACTCTTCAAATACTTTCAGCCGAAAAATGGGATTTTTTTGTCTACGTAGTAAAGTTCAATAAATTGATTTATTAAAATATTCACAGTTAAAATCAAGAATGTCACAAATTTTTTTCAACAACATTTTTCCAGTAACAGGAAGGTTTCACTTCATTTCAGAAATGCTCGCTTATAATATCCAAAGCGTGGAGCTTAAACTTTCGAAAAATCTTTACAATTGCTAATTGCTCAAGTTGTTAAGGTTGTTAACTGTAATCAACTCCTTTTAAACGCCGAGCATCAACTGAAAAAATATCTGAAGATTTCATGTTATTCCTCGTATGATGATACGCGCAATCTCTCTGCCCTCGTACACAATAGAATAAATACTGTAAGAAGACTTTTAGCTGTAGTTATCTGTTGCTGTTGTGGTTGTAACCAAAAAATATTCTCCTTTTTGATTTTCGGGAGTGACAGTCCTTTGCCAGATAAAAAGCCGTGTCGTTCCGGTATGAAAACCGACTGTCGCGGGAACTATTAAATTTTAGTCGCCTCTTACAACAGGCATGCCTTACCGCAGGTAAATTCTTGAGCCCCTTACCCGTAGGTGTAGCTGTGGTTATCTCCTTTTATCCTCTGCCAGCCATACTATCCAGATATCATGACAATAACCGGGCCTCGTTCCTCTTGTGTTAGTATCTGTGTCGAATAACTCTCTTATAATGAGCTCGCAGGTGGAGAACGAAATGTCAAAAATATTCTTGAATCAGAACTGGAAAGTGTCATTTCTTGAAAATATTATAAAATTCAGTTACGCATAACAGATTCCGGAAAAACGCATTTGACATCAACTTAAGTTACCTGTGATGATTTTCTCTTTTCAGATTCTAGGCATTTTAGCGCCATCTGGTTCTCAGAGAAAAATAATATAAGAATAATTTACGGAAAATATGATAAATTTACAGCACCGTGCATGGTTCGTCTTCGCTGCAGATATCCAGGAGGTCGAAGGACCTGCTTCTTTGAGTATAAAAACAAATCAAATCTTCATATACTGGTATTAAACTATCTCATTAGTTCCTTTCCTGAAAAATCATATTATTATATAATCTCTCATGACGCCAGTGAAGGTTAAGCAATATAGTCTATGACTTCCCGGTGTAGTACCTTCTTAAAATATTTCATTTACCGTTTAACCATTCGGTCACCTTTCGAAGTATTACCCCAGCGGCATCTGCAAGATCGATATAGGTCCTATTTGTTATCAATATTCTAAAGCATATTTGGTATGTAAACTGATCGATTCTCAAGATACTGAGGTAATCTATTTTTGCTTACTCTTGGTGTATTTTTTTTATTCTGAAACGATGAAAGAGTGTAATCTAGAAACCTAACTATCAAAGTATCTTTTTGGTAACCAAACTTCCTTATCTGAATAGCTTTAAGTTCTTCTGGAGCCATATTTGTCGTCCTATTATAGAATCATATAATACTAAAATTGCTAATCGAAAAGAAAAACGATGCAGCAGGTTGCAGTATTCCATTATGTCGACTCAATTTCCCAATACATTTTTGATTATTTGGATCTCTATGGCTGAAATTGCAAGTTCAATTTCATGTTTCGAGCCATTAATCGTCTCTGCATGGTTAGTATAGCACATATCCTTAACGAATTCCTACAAAACATTACCCCACGGAGTCAAATCGCAACTGCGAGGCGATCATTTGACGTGACTCTTCCAACGGAGTGGAGGTCTTCCTCTTCCTCCGCTTTCACCAGCGGGTACTGCATCGAAAACTTTCAAAGCTGGGGTATTCTTATCCATTCATCGTTCCATCGTCTGCGGTATTCGCCGTTGCCAATGCGCAAAGGGCTATAAATCGTTCGCAACACTTTTCTCTCGAGGACTCCCAAAGCCGCCGCATCAGTTGTTGACTTCGTCCACACTTCTGCACCTTGTAGTAGGACCAGTATGATGAGCGTCTTGTACAGTTTTCAGTCCAAAGTAGCACCTGTTGGCAAGAGTGATTCTGCTTTGGATTTCAAGGTTAACATTATTACTAGTGTACGTACTGGTCCCTATATATAGACGAAATTATTTACTACCTCAAAGTTATGACTGTCAACAGTGACGTGGGAGCCAAGTCGCGAATGCGATGACTATTTGTTTGAAGACAGGAGATATTTTCACTATCAGATCCATTCGCTTCGCTTCTTTATATAGTCTGCAGAAAGCAGAACTCACGGCGCGGTTATTGAGGCCAATAATGTCAATATCATTGGCGTACGGTAGCAGCTGTACACTCTTATAGAAGATTGTAGCTTCCCTAGTCAGCTCTGCAGCTCGTATTATTTCCTTCAACAAAAGTCATACGATAAGGAATCACCCTATCTGAAACCTCGTTTGGTAGTGAACGGCTCGGAGAGATCCTTCCAGTTCCTGACGATTACATTGCCATAAAAGTTTTGCGGGGAGATCGAACCAAACAATTACTCGTTAGGGTATCTTATCATAGCTACTGAAGTGAAAATGAGCTTCAATCGAAAAGACGATTTATCTTTAAAAATTATCAACTTCTGCCAAGTGATCTTCAGTCAACTGAGGGAAGTGAAATCGCATCGGACGGTCATGATGCTTAAGTTCTTGGAACAATTTGACTTATAAGCCTTAACACTGAGATATGCAAATTCATGATCAAAGAACTGCGCGAAATGTTTAATTCCTGAAAATGTTGTAGAGCAGGTGTTGATGACTGTTCGAACTCGCATTTCAGAGTTATTTTGTCTGACAATGCCTACCTGCCCAAACAGAACAGACTGTCACTCACGTAGATCCCTGATCCCAGGGTCATCGAGGAAAACTGTAAGGCGGATGAACTTGCTTGGCAAGGTACGACCAAGTAGATTTTTCTCGATAAAGATCGAAGCCTTTCAAGGAATTTACAAATGAACAAACCACGTAAAGGTGGAATAATACCACAATCTGCCGCATATCCAGACACACCTGGCCGAAGTGGAATAAGAAGAGATCACAAGGTATGTACACCTTAAAAAGAGAGGAAAGTTCAATGTGACTGGGTTTCTGACAGGACAAAACCTAACTTAACCTAAAGCAGGATAATTGCTATATATTTAACATAATTTTTTGAAACAGGTCTCCGCTGCAATAGAAATCAGTGTCATAATTTTTATCGGGAAATAAATTCATTTGGGAGTACTCGTGAAATAATAAGACTGTACGAGCACCGAATCTCATGACGGTACTTCAAATATTATAGTTTTTAGAGTTTTTTTTTTAATTAAAAATAATTAATTTTATCATTCTAAAATTAATATCTTTTTTTTTTTGGTTTGCTTATTCTACAACCTGTTACAGCCACTAGACGAACGAAGCCAAAACACCTTTTAAAAATAGTTACATTTGGGTTTAGAGACACAAATAGTGTGTCAGTTTCATAGAATGACATTTAATGGTTCGAAAAGAATAATTGCAGCTTAGCTGGTCAAGTCAAGAGATGCAGAAGCGATGCAGGCTGTGGGTCAAGAGATTAAGTTATGGCTAAGAGTAGTTGATGATTTTTGTTTTTCTTCTTCCCTTTCTTTTTTTTGGAAGCAAAGAACATTTGCATTTAAGCAGATTAGCGCATCAATTTACTGTTATCTGCTTGGCTACCATTTGGCACGGGTTAAGTGCCTTGAGGTGACTGCGTGTCATTTGCCACAAGCCAACCGGCTGCTATACCATATAAGGCTGTCTGTTAATGTATGTGTGTACACATACTCGTATGTATTTGAACGAATGTGACTATAAATAACTCCCCTTACCATTGAAACCCAAAGCAGGTAAAATGAGTTAATAGAAATGAGTAAGTGTACTCTTATCTGTTTAAGAGTGTAAGAGGGAGAGAGTGTGTGTATGTGTATTTCAAAAGGATTGCGGCAAACGCTCTGTCTGTGGAAGTGAAAAACAAACTTCTTTCAGCTTACATAAATATCCAAACATACATACATACATGCATACATATGTATAAGTGTGTACAAAATGTGTAAATTTGTGTTTTATTGTTCTTTTCTTATGGTCCAACTTCCATTTGCTGTTATGCCAAAAGCACATAAATTTTAGCACTCAAATGCATTTTAAAACTCTTTTACTCTTAGTGAGTAAGCATCCAGAGACATGCAGACCATTTGTGGTAGATCTGAAGTGGTGCTTGTAGATATATTAAACAGTAAAATTAAAAGAAAGATGTTTTCTGAGTTACTTTAAATTTAAATCTAAAGCTAAATGATAAAGTTAAACATGGCCCTGATACTGATGGAGAACCGGTTCAGAAAAATTATATTTCTTGACCTCTTTGCGCTTAGAGCTAGCCAGATGGGACTTAATAACACCGTTTCATTGGGCATATCATATTGGTATTTTTAGTGAGTTTTAGACATGTTTTAACGTGAATTGAGATATATCCGAATTTTGTTCACGCACCAGGGAACTCGCGACTTCTGTCTTCTTGATTGGCGGCTGGCCTTTTATACTATTATCCTAGCCATGGACAGTTATAGCGTATCCTTCAAGTTCTATATGTGAATCGACTATTACCTATATATCATACAGGTATATCATATGTTACCACTGTATGATGCCCTCTGATCTCACAAAATGACTTGTTGATGTTATTGGCTGCTGCCATGATTTCAGTAAATTCTGCTGGGAAAACACTGCAGTGATCCGGTGTTCTCATACTCAAGTTAAGTGCGTGTTCTGAAGAGTGGATGCCGCAGCCGATTCTGTCATTGAGTATTGGGGCATCTATAAGATCAACAATTTTTAAATTTTCCCAGTCGTTACTCTCAAGGATACTTGCGAGAATGCAATTATCGGAACATAATTTAGAAGGTTTTTAGGACACCTCTTACGTAATTTGTTGAGATTGCCCTCTACTTGGGCCTATTCATAGCTGAGCTTGCTTTTCAACTCCCTTGAAGTTTATTGTAAAAATCCGGTGAAAGAAAGTTTAGAAGAGCTTGTCGTACCTTCATGGAAGAACTACCTATTATAAGGATAACTGCAGGCTGCCGAGAACTGTTCAGTTTTCTCCTAAAAGTGATTTTATCTAACGCCCGACACTGGAAAATGACACTGTAGAAGAAGATGGATCTACCTACTGCTTTATACATATATCTAATAAAATCTTTCTACACATTTTTCGCCACTAGCCGCTTTATAGGCGTATAATAAAATTTGCTATATGAAATTTTTCTGAGGTACTTTACTTCAGTAGAGAGATTGATCTTCATGCCTTTTATTATGGGAGGCTTAAACGAAAGTGGTTTGTATCTTCTGGTGAAGAGTATCTCCCATGACCACTCTGATTCCTTCATTAGCAACTTGATAAATGATCTAAATTGATATTTCGCCCATATTTCTTAAATTTTCTGGGAATATCAGCTAGTTAAGCTTGATTGTTGAATAAAATACGAAAGAACAACAATTTAAAGTTATAAATTTTATAATAAACGCTTTATTCAGAATTTTTAATAATTATTAAATTCATGACATTAAATTTATGTTTTGAAAAAAAAAAATAAAAATTTGTATAGAGACAAAAACTTCTAAAGCCACAAATATCACTCATACGCCCTGTCGCACTAATTCAAATACATGTGAAATTAGTTTTCCTGTAAATTTCATGGATCACCACTTAATTAGCCAAAAAATATATGTATTTCCATCGACATAAAGACTGAGTACATAAAAAGTGTCGTGTACACATACAAACATAATTACATGCATATGTATACATAAAAATATATATCCCAAAATTGTGCTCAATTAATGCAACAATTTGAGTTTGCAGAAAAGTTAAAAGAATTTTAATAATCAACATTGGAATGCAGCAACCAAAATTCGATAGTAACAAACAAATTAATAGCCAACAAACAACCACTGTAATCGCACAATAATATTTTATAATAGCATTATGCATACATATATACATATATACATACTACAATACATTTCCAATTATAAAAGCAAATATTACAATCGATTCAACTCATTTATGTTAAGTGGCAAAATGTGCGCTTAAAAACCACAAAACAACCAAAATCCACAGAATTTGACCAACGCATGTAGACTAATTAAATTATGAATAATGAATGATGGGGGGGTCGGGGAGGTTGATCGGTTTGGCTGGTTGTTTGGTTATTTGGTTGATTGGACTAAATATGTAAATGTTATAGATCTATATGGACTTTTAAGTGCTAATAAGTGAGCTTTAAGTGTTAAAGTAGTGCAAAACTAAATGTGTATAAAAAATTACAAATAAATGTACATATGGGCAGTCACATAAACTTCTATTAAACCAACACACAAAATGATAAATTTTGAGAAAAAAAACTTCCCGTCTATATGCCAAATAATAAATAAATTAAACAGCTTATGACAAACGTTTTTTACGTAATGTCACTCGGAAGGCCAGGGTCATTGGATATATTTTCATCATAATTTTATTTACTCAGTCCTTGTGTGTATACAACCATCTGCCACGCAAATAAAAAGTTAATAAAGTCATAGAACATGCAACATGTAACATACAATTTTCCATGTGCGAAGAAATCCATATCTATATGTAGACCACACAATTCTAAAGATTGACCCTGAGCTTTATTGATAGTTATTGCAAACACTAGTGGACTAGGGAACTGTTTTCGCTGGAATTGATAGAGAGTATCGGAAGTAATATTTTTGTTAAATTTCAGGGTATGTACATGTTGCCACAATGTTGAGTATTTTAAACAAGCACTAATCTCGTTCGCTGGTGTTGTTAGAGGAAGAACAAGCTTTGTTTTTGTGTAAAAATTTCAGTCGGTCGGTAACTTGCGAGATATGTGGATCTCTACAAAGTAACGTAAAATTTATATACATATATAATGATGTATCTACCTACTTATTTCTATGTATGGGTCTCTTTTTCGCTGCTCAAATCATTTCACGAAAATATCAATATGAATGCCTCGAAGTTAGCCAAGTAACCATTCCCGTCCCTGATTATTCGTAAACAAGTTGAATTCGCTGTCACAAAATAAAAAACAATGCGAAGCAAACATATCTAAACAATCTAAACATGATCCAAGCTATATTATGCTAGTTTTTGTCAATCTTGTTGGTAAAAACAATAAGATGCATACCACCAATTGGTGGAGGAGCACGACCGAAAATTTTTTCAGTGGTTACATAGTGCCTATCACATTTCGAGGTTCCCTACATTTGTATGGAAAAAAACACAGAAAAATCTATTTAAGTGAAACATATTTATGAACATTCGAAAGAACATTTTTTGGCATTTATTTTTTAAAGATTATCTCTTTCAAATGTTGGCCGCAACTACATCTGAGATGGTGCATCCGTTGAGTCCAATTTTCGATAACTTGTTAAAACATTTTGACTGGTAATTGACAAATGACACGCGTGATATTTTTCAATGCCCTGACTCCAGACTTTACATATCTTCACAGAAAAAGGTCTAACGGTGTGATATGACACGATCTTGGTGGCCAATCGACCGGTCAAAAATTTTAAATTATCTCCTCACCGAACTGGTATCCCAATAAGTGTGGGAAGTGGCGCCGTCTTGTTAAAACCAAATGTCGAAGAGTTCACGAACTTCAATTTCAGGCATCAAATAGTCGGTTATCATGGCGCGATAATGGTTGCCATTGACGGTTACATTCTCACCGGCATAATTTTTGAAGAAATATGGACCGATGAAATGCTCTTGATCTTTGTCCTGAACGCTTGTTTACATATCCATTGTGCCAGAAATGGTCCTCAGTGGTGAACAAAATTTTGCTCGAAAACGTCGGATCTTCTAGGAATTTTTCAAGAGCACATAGGGCGGAGTGATGTTGCTTGGGAAGGTCGAGTTCTTCAGTTCTTACCCAAGCTGTATTTTATACGCTTTCAATTTAAGTCGTTCCATATGTCAATCCGAATAGCTGCGAACGGCACCGAATCGACTACCCACGGTCTTCGTGTACACCCTCAGTTAAGGCCGTGATATTTTGTTCAGTGCGCGCTGGACGTGGTCTTTTCGGTTAAATAGTATGCTCAGTATGCCGATTATGTTCACCATATTTTGAACGAAGCTCACAAAACATATTCTTTACATTACAGAATGAGAGTTGAATGATTTATAACCGTTGTTCAGATGTTAGTCTTTCCCTGATGAAATGCGAATTAATATTGGATCACCGTTATATGCAATTAAAACCATTCATTTGATAATATATCTAAACATTAATTTCCAATTTAAAAATTTAATGCGAATTATTTAAAAATAAAAAAATATCCAATATTAAATTCTCAATGCAATAAATTTCTACAATTTTCGCATATAAACATTAATGTATTTCTCTCAAAAAACAAACACCTTTTATGCATTTAAATTATCTACAATGTACATAAACAAACCCACTAAGTGGTTCATAAGCTTCAATTAAATTTTCACTTTAAAAATTCACTATTTCATACGCTTTACACATTCTCTCTGCTCTACTCGGCGTTTCACTGTTCAGTTCTGTTGCGTTTTAGCGCTTTTCAACACCATCAACGTGTTATGTGCCCCACGGCCGCCAACAAATCTAATTAATTAGCCAACATTTTTGTGGTAAATTACAGTATTCACTGCTTGCTTACAGTTTTTTTGCAAATTGTTTTTTTTTTCTTCTTCATTTTATGTTTTCTAAATTCACCTTTATTTTATCTCGATTTTTCTTTTTAACTTGCTCTGTATTAGCCTGCATCTCTGTTAATTAATTCCATTTATTCATACTACCATTTTACTTTTTCCAAATGTCCCAAGTCCGAAACTAAAGGGGGAGAGAGTGTAATTTATTTGTATGTTTGTAATTTGTATTACACTGTCTGGCTTAGTTACGGATGCCGTTCTGTTGACAAATTGTAAACCGCAAAAGGACATCGACCACATTTTGGTTGCCTTAGGATTAAATACTTGTTTGTACGGTAGGGAAAGGAAAAAATGTTGTTGGCGAATGGACAAGAAAACTTTATTGATTAATTTAAATTTTAGAAAATAATTAAAGAAGCTTTGAACTAATGTTTTATGTATTTTTAATCATTTTTGTTTTCAAATTTTATTAAAAATACTTTATTAATATTTTTTCTTAATTGTATAACATATATTGCATTTAGTAAAATACTTGTGACAGTGAAGACATATTTTCCATAATTGTTTTTTCGATGCTTCAAAAAATTTTGAAAATTAAGACCAAAGAAATCAATGAAAAATGAGTTAGTAAAAATAAATTTAAAAAAATGTAACAAAACATGCATCAATATCAATGGTTAAGAAGTAGTGACGCCGAACGTCCAGGCCGCCCAAAAGAGGTCGTCACGCCAGAAATCGTTGGTAAAGTCCG
This sequence comes from Ceratitis rosa, assembly GCA_037013455.1. Taxonomy (NCBI): domain Eukaryota; kingdom Metazoa; phylum Arthropoda; class Insecta; order Diptera; family Tephritidae; genus Ceratitis; species Ceratitis rosa. The sequence goes on from JAWMAG010000008.1 coordinate 26,356,690, forward strand.
TGGAGTTATATTGGAGGGTTGGCTACACAAAAGTATCCCACTTTCATTGCTTATTGTATCTAAACGGGTGGACCGATTTAATTAATTTATGATGGAGTTGATAGACAATCAATTAAACTTTTGTTCACTATTTGTTTTATTTATTTATGTGCTGTAGTTTTTCTAAAATAGTCTACCAAAAATTGCATATTTTCACCCTTTTGCAATTTATGTTGTACTTCTTTCATTAATTTTAGTATGTAAAACACACTCAATTTAATAAATTTATGTTGGATAGGAAACATAATAAACAATCATTAAATTATGAAATTTTTATTTATTGTTCATATTGAGGACATTTTGTTTGGGTTTTTTAGTCACAAGAAATACAGCAGATGTTGGTATTTTTACACTCACATACAATTTAATTATTAAAATTAAATATTGAAATTAAAATTATGTGTTTTATATTATTATTTAATTCACATTTTAAAAATAAATTATCAGTTTAAAAGCGGCACTTCATATGAAAATGTATTCATGTATTTCATTTCAACTGTCAAATTACGAAGAACATAAAAGCAAAACAAAAGCAAGATAACCCAACAAGCATAAAATAATGGTGATGGGTTAAAATAACAATATTTAATAAATTTATGTTTTTCAAATTAATATATGTTTGTTGTTTATATTACAAAAGAGTTTCACTTAAGAATACTGTGCAAGGCGAAGCCGGTGTTGGTCCGGCCCAGGGTTACAATCCAAAACGCGGCCGAAGGCCTCCAATTTACAAAAGAGTTTCACTTAAGAATACTGTGCAAGGCGAAGCCGGTGTTGGTCCGGCCCAGGGTTACAATCCAAAACGCGGCCGAAGGCCGCCAATTTACAAAAGAGTTTCACTTAAGAATACTGTGCAAGGCGAAGCCTACTAGTAATAACAACTTTGATAGGTTACTTTAAAAAAATATTAACACAAATGTAAACGATCGCTGGGTTACAAGTATACTTTCCACTTCCAACATAAATGCATTTCAAATCGGTATGAGATTTTAAGTTTTTGTTATTTTTTTTATTAAAGTGCAGTTTTTTGGTCTTTTTATATTTGAAACATTTAAGGAGACAGATTACTATTAAGTTTGAGTATTTATTTTATTAAATATTTCTCTAATTTGGGCAAAATAAGCTAAAAAAGCAAAAAACTTCCCCCTTTTCAAAAGCTTTTCTAGAGTTTCCTAGAAGACCCAGGAGGGGTATAGATATATAAATCAAAAGTTTAATTCATTGACTTTCGAATAGGGTAGGTGGGAAGTGCCCCGCCCCCTCCGTTCGCGCCCTACACCCCTTCAAAGTGGGATACTTAAATATAGATTCCCCATATTGGACGATCGGAAAATAAAAGTGTGCGATGTGGCTGAAGATGTAGGTATCTCAACGACTATACATTTTGTATGAATATTTGGACATGAAATGGCCATCCGCACGATAAGAGCCGCGATTGCTCACACATGACCATACGCCCAACCGTGTAGTTACTTGAAAAGAGTGTTTGGCGATGCTCAAAAACTGCAATCAACACGAATGTTTGTGCGCTTTCGGTACTGTAGATGAAACAGGGATCCACCACACCACATCAGAGACCAAAAACTAATCCAAACAATGGATTTCTTCAGGTGAGCGTGCACCAAAGAGAGCCAAGATGGTCTAACAAAGTCATGGCCACAGTTTCTCGGGATGCCCAACACCTCGGGCATTCGATTACCGGGTAAAACGATTACCGGGTACCGGATACAACGATCACCGGCGAATATTATTCAGGGCTATTGGATAGATTCGATATGACCATCAGGATAATGCACGAATGCACACGTGTGCTGTCACCATTGCAAAAATTCATAAATTAAGCTACGAACTGCTACCTCATCCAACATGTTCTCCATACTAAGCTCCCTGCAACTGTTTCTTCCTTCCAAACCTTGGCTGGTCAGTAAGAGATACGGGTCGAACGAAGAGGTCATCACAGAAACGAACTCCTATTTTGAGAGCCTAGGAATCCACTATTATTATTTATAAAGTTCAAAGTTTGTTGAAGAAAAAAATACACAAGGAAACGAACTTTATGTATCCGAACAATAACTATTTTTTCAAGCAGTCATACTAAATAATTTTGTTTTCCTTTGAGAACAGTTAATGCTGGACTGATAAAAATACACGGTCATTTTTAGTACAAATTATTTTCTGTATTAAACTGGTCTAATTTTAAATCCGGTTGCAACCGTGCACCCATAAAAGTGTAAGCTAAAATGAGAACCCAAGACTTCAGACTTATGTCGTACCATCATTAATAATAATGCTGACATAAACAGCCTTCATAAAAACTGTAGTATGTTATTTTAGGTAGTTTGATCACATTTATGAATACTTCCCAATAAAAGGGTAACAAATTTTAAACTTTTCACTTGAACTTTCAGTGGATTTTTCATTAAAAAGCATTTAAACTGGTGATCTTTCATTATTTTACGAATTTGAAACAATAATTTTTTCAAAAAAGACGAGAAACTAGCAGAAAAATCACACTACGAAACGTAACAGCAAAAGCTGAAACCCTAGGAACTAAAAAAAAGTTCTCATGAAGATATTTCCGTAGTGGGATAGTGGGATATTGGATTTCTTAAAAGCAAGATAGATTCAGCTGCTAGACACTTACTTTCCAGGAAAATCACGGGTACCAACGAGGTTTTTCTATACTTCTAGATCTATGGATATTTCAATATCAAAATATAACAAAGTTAATTAAACCTTATAGTCCTCTGCTCTTGATGACTTAACAAAAATAAATAAAACCGTTTTCTTTGGAAATACCAGCACACTTATTAGAAAGGTAAATGAACCAATTTAACTTTCCATGGCCTAATTGCATTTATTGAGAAATCTTCCAGCAAAAGGGAATTCTGAATTTTTGCCTTCTGGTAAATACAGAGCTCTTTCAATGATATTTTACCGGATGCTGTTAAATTTTCCCTGAAAAATTCTGCAATCTTACGGTTAACTCGCTTCTGACAGGAACTGATTTGGAAGAGCTAGAATCGATGTATATCCTGATTATATAGGTAGCCTATAGCGCAGAGTATCTGACTGCTCTACCAGTTTCTGCTGGGCATAGTTTTGGACAAGATACTTAGTTGGAAAGCCAACACAGTTATTAGACATAAAAAGAGCGGCATCACCTTCTGCAAGTACCCATAAGCTATTCGTAGGAAAAGGCGTTTATGTCGGACCGCTAAAACTTTATTGAAAAAAATTCAAATATGAGTTGTCATTAGTATAAATTTTGAACTGAAGACCTGATCAAATGAAGCCCTAAAAGTAACGTTAATATCTTTCCACTGGACTTAATAGACTCTTAGGAAATTAATAAATACTGAAATGATTAGTAATCAACGAAATGGACCTTCGAAAACCTTTGGAAGGTACATTTTCATACCAGCCATCACAGATCGTTGCCGTTTAACTCTTGTAATAACTGTGACATACATACTATAAGGAAGAATGGAGCAATAAATTTGACACTACAGTCTACAGTATTGAGCTTGATGGAAGAATCGGCCCTGAGCTCTCTTTAAGTCTATCCGACCAAAGCTGTGTTTATCAAGCTTTCGAACTGAAATTTCAGTTGTGGGAAGACAACGCATTAACTCATGAAAAAAGTACAATTATTTTTAGCTATAGTAAAGCATCAGCTAAATCGCTTGGTTAGCTTCAAAAATTGTTCTCGACTCTCCCCTATCACTACGGGAGAGATGCAAACCGAACAGACTATCTGTGATGGCCACAAATACAGAGAGGGAAATCGTAAAGCAGATTAATTAATTAAGGAATGACTAAGCAGATTCTTTCCTACAAAAAATGAATCGGTATATTTGTCCCCACATGCAAGCCACTGGCCAAAGAACATACGAGGGGCGGCTGATAAGTTCGTGATCTAAGATAAATAGAGTTGACACATCACCTTGTTACTGATAATACTAATTGCGGAACTCATTATTAGTATAAATAGCATAATTTTTATTATTCGGTTATTAACATTATGTTCCTGGAATAAACAGCAACACCGCGCTGTGATTAAATTCCTTCTAAAAAAGATCAAGGTCACCGAAAGAAATTTTTAAAGGGACATCATCGGTTCTTCGGAACTCTGCCCCTTCATATAATATGGCGAAAAAATGGGCTCGGCTGTTTCGACAAGGAAGAGATTCCTGTGAAGATAACTCCCGCCCGGGGTGCCCATTGACGGCCGAAAAAAATGTTCAGAAAGTCGAGAAATTATTACTGGCTGAACGAAGAATTAAATTGTGGCAGATAGCAGAAGGATTACAGTTCAGCAAAGAATGAGCTAGAGAGATTTTGGGTGAATATCTGGACAAGAAAAAAATACCAAGATGATTTGGATGAAATCTGGAACCGCATTGTAACAGTTGATGAAACTTGGATTCGTCAGCATGATCACGAGCTCAAAACAGGAGTCGATGCAGTGGATAAAAAAAGAGGAAAGGCCATCAAAAAAAATCAAAGTCGACGTCGAATATTATAGCTATGTTTTGTTTCAACATTTTCTAGAACTATCTCTCAACACTGCAATTGCGACGTATGCATGTTATACTTATATGACTGAGAGGAAATTAGAATGAATTGATTCGTATGCGATTGCACACATACACATGAATGTATGGTATGTATATATTTATTAATATTTTTATGGGAATTTATTTTCTATTACTATCGTAACTACGACTGTATTTCCGGCCAAACCAAGCACATAATGCGGCATTTTATCAACTATACACATAAATGTAGGTATGTATGTAGGTATATATTAAACATTAATAAAAAATTTGCATGTGGCCATATTGAAATCTACAAACCCACATATTAAGGAATAAATGCATGAATGAATCATTCAAGAATTATCATTTCTTCGAGCAAACGGTCAGTCAGTCAGTGTAGTGGAGTGTGACCTCCAACTCTATACAGTGAGAAAATCAGTGAAGCAGCAAGTGAGCATAGCCCATTAATGTTCGTGAGTTCATGGATCAGCATAATAATGATGTCACCATCAACCACAACTGTTGTTCATATTGATGTTGCCACCACCACTGTGACCAAGAAAAGAAAATCTAAAAGCGTAGAAAACATTTGATTTTGAATATAATTTTCCAAAAGAAAGAACAACTAAAACGCTTAGCTGGCTTAAGTCAATGCAGGGGAGTTGTATGTCTGTTTGTCTGACTTAGTTTGTTGGTTGTGGGCGGCAGGGTACGTCATTGCCTTGGCTACTCTTCGCTACAGGATGATACGCATAACAGAAGCTATAAAAAGCGCAATTTGAATAATTTACTCTGATTGTGTAGGCGGTAAGCTAATACAAAAATATTTGTATGTGCGACTTAAAGACTATGCAGAGAGTTTACTCACCTCGTAAGGATCCGTAAAATAATGGAAATGCAGAGAGTAGGATTTCAGAAAGTCTTTTTTGTAATAAATTTTTTCAAAACAATTTTTTTTTTTTACCAAAAGATGAGTGCTTATGGTAACAGTAGATGACAAACTTCATTGTTACGACAAACAAATTTCGGATTTTAATTCTTTATTTTATATAAATACATATACATATATAAAAAGTGTTTTCGTAAGCATGTGGTTTTCCATGAGGCAATACACTTAATACAATAACCGCGTAAGCGGTGTCCACGCCAGTAAAGAAGAAGAAGAAGAAGAAGAAGAAATATACTATTGCTGCTGAGCCCAAACATTTTATGGCAGATTTTGCGGAAGGATCTGGATTTGCGGGGCTTCAAAATCCATCTCGTACAACAATTGCAGCCGAACGACCATCAAACCCGCACGCACGATCGGTGAAGAGATGGCCACAGATCCCGATTTTCACAAGAGAACTTTTTTCAACAACAGAAAATTAATTGGATACGTTAAGAAACAAAATTTCACGCATTTACCGTGATTATAATACACAAGCCATTGTTGAGACACACGTTAAATCCTAAAAAGTCACAGTTTCGTGTGCTCTATTGCCAGAAGGAATCATAGGTCCAAGTATTTCCTCAAAAATAAAGCCGGTCATAAAGTTACAAAGTCAATGAGGAATGCTATAGCGCTACGCGCAATGAGTTTTGCATTCATGCCTGACTTTTTCTTGCCTGAATTGATGAAAGTAGATGTAGACGACCTATGTTTCCAGCAAAATGGCGCTACATGCCATACAGCCAACGAAACAATCAATTTATTGAAAAAACCTTTTGACTAGCGCCTGTGGCATGGTCTCCACGTGGATTGACGACTTGGAAAAGAAGCTTCAACGCGTTAATGCTGATATACGGCCCTAATGATTGCTAAAAGTGGTCGGAAATTGGGTCTCTCGGCTGGAATTGATTCGAGCCTGCCGCGGCGGTCACTTGCTTAGCAAGTAAAGCTACACGTAAACTCTTTACCATAATATCAAGCAATTTTTGGCAACTTTTTAAAAAACGTTTGAAAATTATTTTTAGTCAGCAAAACTAAGAAAAAAATTTCCTTAGCATAGAATTTTAAATATTTTTAATTTGTATACATATTTATATAGATACTTGTGGGGAAATGAAAACTTTCTAGTAGAAAATATTTTCAATTTTGTATTGATAACCTTGTAGTAGACCTGAAGAAGTATTTTCTTTCCTAAAAGATCTACTCAGCTTCTTGCTTCCGCTTGACTTTTTATACCTTCTGCTCAAATATAAACGAGACTTTATCCATAACTCGACAAGGACAAGACTTATGGCCATACTTTTTTTTTTGCTTAGGTTGGCAGGACTGTTATATGTTTACATGTCAAATTTGAGCGCGATCTGTCACATAGTTTTTTTTTACGGCACTATAAACAAGTCAACCTCGAGTGTGTTTTTCGAATTTTACTATGGAAATTAACGTTGAGCAAAGATGTTTGTTTGAAATTTTGTTATTCCAATGGAATAAGTGCGACGGACGCAACGAAAATGTTGCAGAAGGCATATGGGGAGTCTTGCCTATCACGTGCATGTATTTTTGATTGGTATAAGTCGTTCAAGGACGGCCGTACATCGCTGGAGAACTTACCCCATGATCGTCGTCCAGCAACGTCAATAAACGAAGAAAACGTCGAAAAAGTAAAGAAAATTGTGTTGGAAAATCGTCGTGTGACTGAAAGAGAGATAGCTAGTGGACTCAACATATCAAATGGATCCGCTCATAGCATTATTCACGAAGTTTTGGGCATGAGACGTGTGTCTGCTCGACTTGTTCCAAAATTGTTGCTCATACGCCTCGTCTTGTACGCGATTATTTGACCAAAAACAACGTAAATATTGTTCCGCAAGCACCGTATTCACCCGACATGGCACCGTGTGACTTTTTTCTTTTCCCTAAACTCAAATTGCCGCTTCGTGGAAAGCATTTTCAGTCGATTGAAGTCATAAAAGAGAATTCGAAGAAGGAAAGCGGCCTACCAGAAGTGTTATGAAGATTGGAAAAAAAGGTGGTATATGTGTATCGCCTCTAATGGTGACTATTTTGAAGGGGATAAAATAAATATTGAAGAATAATTAACCGTTTTTGTTTTAATGAGCCAGTCTCGTTTATGTTTGAGCAGAAGGTATAAGAGAATAAAATTATGAAAAAGAAATTTGACTATTTCATTTTATATTGGGATTTGCATGCATAAAAACAGATTTAGTGAGGATGTTTATATTTCTAAACTCAATCCTCATTTCCCTCACTGTCAGTGAACCGTAATTTAGATGAATATGCCACAAAGGTAGCCACATGGGCGGTGAAGCCACATTTTTCTATATTTATTTTAATTTTTTGTTTTTTTTTTCTGTTTTTTTTTTTGCCTTTCCACAACATTCCCATATTCAATAAGCAATTTCCGTCGTTTTTTTGTTGTTGTTTTTATTTTTTCGTAATTTTCTTTCTATCATTTTTCTTTTTCGTCTGCTACTTTATTATTTTTGTAATTTATGAAACTCTACGACCGATTTACGTTCACAGCAAATAAATTTATTTTGGCATAAACAGCCAGCCCACAGGAGCAGCAATGATTTGAAAGCAGCATGAGTGAGCGTTTTCTTTTTCTTTCTATTTTTTTTTCTCTTTTTTATTATTACATCAAATCGTTTTTGTAGTCAAACTTCGTATGAAAGCCTATAACAAAATGCAGTAATATAATATTTACGCACCCGTGCACATATAGATATACATACATATGTATATACAATATGTTTATAGGACTGAAAGGAAATTAGAATGAATGAATTTCCCAAAGATATTTATATGCATTTAAATGTATATATTTACTAATATTTTTATGGCGATTTGATATTTTGCTATATTTATGCGCGCTTTCATGGCAACTATAATAAATCATGAAAATGGCCTTTGCCAAAATTCACTTAATTAAGTAATAAAGAGAGGCTTTGGTTTGTTCCAAAAATAGGCACATTATATTTATTAATTTCGTATCAAATACAACAATAGATATTGAGCAGTGATAAGGCTTTAAGCCTCTCAAATACTAGAAATAGATGAGAATCTTAGGTGGGTAAAAGGAAGACATACATATGTATATGTTATATTTTCAAAGTGGCCGAAGAGTAGTTTATTAATTAATAAAAAAACTAGATGTACCCTACAACGCTTCCCTGTCGCACATACTCAATGAATGCATGAAAAATTAATCATGGGATATCTTTTTATGATAAATTTTACTCAATACTTGTGGGAATACAATAATTTTGGCTTAACAATTGACATTGGAGCACTTTTCCTGTTAATCTAAGCAATAACCCACCCATATAATTTCAAGTAAATCAAGCCATAAATACACTTTTTTCGAATGGTCCACTTTGCGTAACAACCTTCCCAGGAATCATAGAAGCAACCTGACGAAATTTCAAGTCAATCGGCCGGTAACTTTAGGAGATTTTTGGATTATCAGATTTTTCCAAACGGATATAAGATTTTTATGTAAAAGATAGTATTGATAATATTAGGTCAATTAACAACTCATCCATTAATTTTGCATTAAATTGAAGGCTTTATTTATCATAGTAAGATTTATGTCAAATATGCAACGTTTTGAACGAAAACTTTTTGCCATTTTCAAGATAATGTCATTATACCCCTCTTATAGAAACCCTTACCACTATTAGCAAGAAATTGGTACAAGCGATTTTCATAGGTTTGAGGCCAATTCTTCACCAGCCAAACTATTCGCCATAGACAGGAATAGATGGTAATCACTTGGTGCGAGATCTGGACTATAAGGTGGATGCATAAGAACCTCCCAACCAAGCTTTTGTAGCTTCTGATGAGTCAGTATCGATGTGTGTGGCCTGGCATTGTCCTAATGATGAACACAATTCCCCCCAGTTGTGCAAAGCTGTACGCTTCTCTGCAATTTGAGTCAATCCTGGATTGGATACCGTTTGTGTCGGTTCACTACGCTTCGACCACGACCTTTTTCATTTCATGATTCACTTTTACAGTATCAGAAGCACAAACACTAATCACATTTTCAGCTTACACTTGCGTTCTCCTCTTTTTCGAAGAAAAATTTTAAAGTATAGCGTATTATCTCTTTGCTATTGGTCAATGTTAGGTTTGGAGAAAAAGTAATCGGTATTCCGTAAAATATCGATCAATAAATTTATATATGTTTTTAAGTGGACATTAAACAATATTTGTTTGCCCTTTTTGGCTTTGTTCAATCAGGTGTGGTGAGAAGTGCATAACATCATGCGTAGGTTAATAAGTTAGAGCCATGGTCACAGCAAGATTCAGAGGTGGTTTAGAATGATCTGTAAGCTCCTCGATTTATTGGAAAAAGTATTACACAATTTGGATGAGGAGCTCGGCTGAAAACCGCTTCAACGATTATATTCTATATATTAGGTCAAGTAATTGATTCGTTCAGTTTTTAATTGATTTTTCAAAATATGATAACTTTGTCCACATTTGTTCGATTTCAGTCAAATATGCGCCGTTTTGTTCGTAAACTTGTACCCATCTCGAAAGAAGGCTTCGTCCCTATTGGCAAAAAAATCGGAGAGACAATTTTCACAGGCCTCTCTTGAGGCCAACCTCTCACCATTAAGCGCGTTCGCCATGGACAGGAAAAGATGTTAGTCACTTGGTGCCAGGTCCGGACTATAAGGTGGGTGCATTAGGATCTCCTAGCCGAGCTCCTGGAGCTTCTGGCTACCCACCAAAGACGTGATTGGCCTGGCGTTGTCCTGATGGAAAACAATTCGCCCTCTGTTGATCAAAGATGGCTTCTTCTGGATGAGTGCTGCCTTTACGCGGTCCAGTTGTTGGCAGTAGAGGGCCGAATTGAGCATTTGGCTATAAGGGAGCAGCTCGTAGTTGATGATTCCTTGCCAATCCCACCAAACACACAGCAAAATCTTCCTGGCCGTCAATCTTGGTTTGGCCACCGTTTCCGCTGGCTCACTGCGTTTCGACCACGACCGATTTCGCTTGACGTTGTTGTAAGTAATCCACTTTTCATCGCCAGTCACCAAACTCTTCAGAAATAGGTATATTTTTTTGCGATTCAGCAGCGATTCGCAGATGGAAATTCAGTCCAACATGTTTTTTGCATTAGTTCTTGTGGCATCCAAACATCGAATTTCTTTTTGAATCCAAGGTTATGCAAATGGTTTCAAACGGTTTTCTGGCTTATCTTTAGTCCCTCAGTAATTAAATAAGTGCTCACGTGACGGCCTATTTCCATGATTTTATCGCAATTTTCGACGACAGGCCTCCCGACGCGTGGTGCATCTTTGACATCGAAATTACCGGAACGGAACCTAGCAAACCACTTTTGTGCTACACGTTCGTTTGCAGTATCGGTCCCATAAACTTAATTAATTTTTTCAGTCGCTTTGGCTGCTTTTTCGCCTTGATCGAAGAAAAATTGTAAAATATACCGAATTTTCTCTTTGCTGGTGTCTATCTTTGACGAGCGCTCACAACGTACTGAGTCAATTAATCGAAAAACTGTCAAAGACAAACTTTTAGCGCGAATAAACATGTTTTCAGCGCCGCATAGTATGACATGATTCGACACGTAAAACTACTACTGTGGACAATAACGCCATCTCTTAGCTAAAAACCGAATGAACTTTTTAGTTTACCTAAGATATATTGGGCATAAAGCACGTGGCAGCGAAATTCCTTTCATTTTGAGGTTATGCGTCCTTGACAGAGTTAATTTCCCGAACCTTAAAACACCTCAATTAAAACAAGCAGCATGTAGGTATATGAAATACAGACTCCTTTGACGACGACGCTAAGCGACAAGACTTGATCAGGTGGAATCTCTCATATAATAACCAAACGAATGGGTTTGCTTTTACATACTACTTTTTACTCCTCACTGCACTGCACTGATTCTTAAGGCTATTTGGTGATCACTGGTCCTAACAGTTGATCCCAGTTGCTAAGAGTGAATTTTTTGTTATTTATTGAATTTTGCATCCTCGTAATCTGACGATGTTTTCCAGCCTCCTCTTTCAGATAAGCCACAATTACAGTTTCGTTGGTTACAGTACCTGCTGTTTGGACATCTAGTTTGAGGACACCTGCCAACGCTTTTTGGCACAGTACTGTCAATCCAATTTTGTTCGACGTGCATGCAGGTTTGGGTACAAGATTGGAGCCTGTAGAATTCGTGCCATAGTCGAAACTTCAACCAGAATTTCCGTTTGGACCAACGCTTAGTTTTTTCTCAAGACTTTCTTAGAGGAAAAAGCCAATCCGAGCCCGCCATCCAGCTCTACTGCTCTTAAAATGAAGACTTTGGACCACCCATGCGTACAATTACTAGGCTTTTTTAAAAAACTTCGGAATTCGTAAAGAAAGTCCAAGGTTTTTGTAGGATAACACTTCTGCCTAAAGAGTAGTGAAGTTTACTGCCTACTGCATTCACAAAATTTGTCCCATGCAACTTTTTCCTAAACTCAAGAGTAAAGGGCGCAGATATATCTCGACGCTTCGAAGAGCTCCAGCACATAGCAAAAAATGCATATTAAATTTGCTTGAAATTAATAAATATATTTAAATATTTTAACAATCAAAAATTGCTCATTGCTGAATATTCATTTCAAATTCACTTATTGCGAGTATTATTATATTTTACCCATTTTTGCAAACAAATAGATACTTCTTGTGCCACACTCAACAAAACATAACTACTTAAGTGTCAACAAAATGCTGTTACGAGAAAAAGATTGAAATGCAATAACGGCAAATAAATTGTGTCCACCAACTAACCAAACAAAAATGATAGTTTATAAACCACTTCCCCACCACAAAAGCTGGACTCTACCAAATTGCAGCAAATTTCCGGCGATCCACCACGTTGGCGCTAATGCGTGACTGAAGCGAAATAGTTGGTACTCCAAGTGGCGGAAATAAGCGAAACCGGTTCTTGTTTGCACAGCATTCCAAATGAAGAGTAAAAGCGTGCACTAAAGGCGAAAATTTGAAAGAGACCCAATGTGGTATGAAGAAGAAGAAGAAGAAGGAGTAGAAGAACAGGAAGCAGCAAGGCGCTGCATACTCCTCAGCGGTTGACCCAAATTGCGTGTGATTTAAGTAGAGAATTTAGAGTAGCTTGCTTCCTCACCAACCAGCAGAGTGCTAACGATGCGCTGGCTGTCCGCCTCTACTGGCAGTGTCAGTGGACGCCGCCAACGAAGTTACTGCTTACTTGCGGTTGTGTCACGAGGGCATGTAAGTTGGTTGCACTGGCACTCACACTCACCACATGAAATACACACTGCGCATTGGATTGACAAACGACGTTGGTCATGGCTTACTGCTGCTGCCAAGACTTGAGAAGTTTGTGATTGCGTTTGTTGATTGGTGTGGGTGGAATATTTAGTTACTTGTATTTGTTGACAGGATGCAGTTTTTGTTTTGATTTTTTTTTGCTTTTCTTTGGTCGCTCTTGTCAAACTTTCGAAAAAATTAGTTTACATAGAAATGAGCTTACAGGTGATACTTGTAAGAGAGACCTTAATGCCATTAAGGGAAATGATATTTAAAAGGATTTTATTTTATTCGTTTTTCTAAACGCGTAATAATGAAATTTGGAAAGAAAAAATATAAAGTAAAAATTAAAATCATATTTGATTGAATTAAAATATGTAAATTTTCCTAAAAAAAATATTTTCTGCGGTAAAGTGCTCGGGAATTTTCCTGGTATAAATTTTTCTTATCGGTCTAACCTTTTTTGTTTACCTGTTGATCAAATCATTTAAAAAATATTTTCTCAAATAGGATGTTTAATTTTCTAAAATCGAAGTCATCAATTTTACAAAATATGGTGTGTTTCAGAATCATAAGATACCAGGTGCTTTTAGAATATTTTGACCAATAGTTTTAAATGAAAAGTAGTATTTTAGCGAAAATTATGTTTGGAATAAAATAAATAAATAAAAATTTTTATATTTATTTATTATGTATTAAAGATATTTTGGAACAAAAATGTTTTACTAATTGTTTCAAAATGATTAGACACTCTCCACACTCGTTAAAATTATCTAAGTAAACATTTTACCATGATTTATTTCTAGTTAACAACTAACAGATGCTATTCTGGGTCTTGTCATGCAAAACAATCACTTTTTCATCGATTCAATTAGTTTCTAATTATTTTCTGCAAAATTGGATTATTGTATTAAGATTATTTGAGTAAACCCTTCTCACTAATATGTCCCACGCGTTCTCTGTGGGATATAAGTATGGAGAGCAGACCGGCACCTCCCTGTAAGGTCGTCAAAAGGAAGAAGGATGCTTTCCAACACTTGAATGTAGTCTCTGCTTTTCATTAGAGACGATAAGAACTGAAATTCGGTCGTCGCCTTGTATGTATAAGCTCCCCAACACCATTACGGAAATCTCTCCAATAAAACTGAAAATCATCTGGACCAGCAATATTCCATTTTTTTTTTTTTAATTTTTTATGTAAGAAAAGGAACAGAAAGAAATTAAAATAAGAAAAGCTGAAATTTATATGCAATTACTCCAGCAATAAATTTTTTTCAAAGGTGTACATACGTAAATATGCCCCACTATAGACATGTCCAAATATAACCCTTAACAGTAATAATTTACCATGTCCGAATTAGTGTATATGTGTCCTTATGCAACTTCCAACTGGAAATTCTAAGTGCAGCTAGGTCCCTCTCGAAGTGGTCTTTCAAATGGAGTGGAAGTCTCCTTCTTCCTCTGCTTCACTGGCGGGTACTGCAACGAAAACTTTCAAAGCTAGAGTATTCTTATCCATCTGGACCACATGACCTGGACGGCGTAGGCACTGTATTCTGATTTGCTGAACAATGTCAATATCGTTCCACCGGCTGCGGTATGCACGGCACAATCAATATAATCGGCGTATGCCAGCAGCTATAGACTCTTATAGAAGACGGTACCTTTTCTATTCAGCTCTGCAGCTCGTATTATTTTCTCCGGCAATAAATTAGAGAAGTCACACGAAAATTCGTCACATTTGTTTTGGTTTTGGTTTGGGTCGGTTTACTCTGTGTATAAGTTTTACGGGGATACCGAAATCAGATCGTGCTGTCGAAAGCAGCTTTGAAATCGACAAATAGGCGGAGTGTGTCAATCCTCTTTTCTCGGTACTTTTCCGAAACTTGGCGCATAACGAATATCTGGTCAATGGTGGTTTTGCCTGTTTTAAGCCACGCTGATAACATCAGTTTGTTGACGCTGGGCTTTAGTCCTTTACATAATACGCTCGATAGGACATTATATGTGATATTTAAGAGCTTAGCTCATGGTAATTGGCGCAGACTGTGGCATCACTCATTTCGTGGAATGGCAAGAATAAACTTTGGTTCCAACAGTCGACAATGCAGTTTGCAAAGAGCTTATGAATACACCTTGTCATCTCCTCACCGCCGTATTTGAATTGCTCATCGACTCCAGCCTCTTTGATGTTCTTTAATCTAATCGGATCTCATGTTAGTGGGGTTTGGTTTATAAATCACTTAACACTTGAATAAAAATCTCGAATATCGCTATAGGCTCATTAAAAGCTAATTTTGGAATTCTGTCTCATCAATATAAAGTAATGAGAAGTGCAGCAAATGGACAAAAAGGATTCTATAATGAAAAGTAACGCCAATAACAATATGGCAAGAGCAGAGGAATACAATAGTACATAAGATTACAAAAAAAGTAAACACAGAGTTTTTTATTGATTTCAAATTTCTAGCAGAATTATTGAAGTGTCTTATGATTCTGAAACATATCTCATATGCAGACCTACCTATCTGAGTAAGCTGTTTATTATATCTATCGTCCATGCCGTCGAAAAAATACAAATGTAATACATATATATAATGATATACGGAAATATTTTTGTGAGTCTAATGTTAAGAAAAGATCTTATTCTATCTGCTTACTGCACATTTAACGATGGAGGAAATTAAATACTTAAAGATGGTCTTTAAATAAATATAATATGTTAAAGAAAACAAAAACAATATTTAAAATATAAGTTAAGAATCAACTGCCCACTTTATAAGACTTTCACTTTCTATGCAAAATATCTTTCTAGAATTTTTTGTCTTATTTAAGGATATCCCACAATCATTTACAGTTCAATGAGACTTTCCATATAATCGACATCCTTGTTTTGGTGAAGATTAAAACAAAACACACAAGCAATTTCCACATCCATATATAGAAGTAAATAAACTGCTGTTGGCTACAAACCTTGAAAGTCGTCAACTTTTTAAACGCGTACCCATCTCGAATTCATGTAACTCATCTGCCACCAACGCAATCAAAAGAAAAAATCATAAGAATCTAAAAACCAAAAAGAACTTGAAAAGCATATCATGACAACGGAAAGCGTGACTCTGCCAAAAAAGTAGAACAAAGAATAATTAGAAACGAAAGTGTCAGCTCAGCAGTAAACGAGCAGTGAATAAAGAATGAAAAGCTGAAGAAAAACAAGAATTCACCAAACGAAAGAAAAATAATAACATGTGACATACAAAAAATGACAGCTAAAAGTTTCAAATTTATTTTCTTCATCTTTCTTTTTCAACTTTAGCTCTCTATTTCTTATTTTTCCCAGAACGCCGGTGCTTTTTACACTAATTAGAGTTTAAATGCGGCACGAGCGTGCACGACAACAGCAAGGTATATACTTGTATATATATAGATATATATAAATGTATGTATGTCTGTTGTCTGTTTGTGTCCCACTGAGCGGATGAGTAATTTCATAATTAGACTTTTGGCAGTTTACATTCACCCGCTGCTTTTAAGAAGCTTAGTGAATTAGAATTAGAAGAAGAGCGATTAAATATACATTTTTTGTGAAATGCATTACAGCATGATAGTTGTAAATGAAAAGAAAACATTAAATGAAACTTAAGCTGTGTGTTAAATTAATATTAATTAAAAATGAAATAAAAAAAAAATAAATCAAATAAAATACAATGAAACATTAATATAATTTAAAAAAATATGAAACTAAAAATAAGTAAGAAATAAAATATAACCATATAAAATAAATAAAATAAAGCAAAAACAAAACCTAAAATACAATAATATTATAATTAAAAAAATTATAATATTAAACTAATTACAATTAAAAATATAAATTATAAATATACAAAAATAAATTAAAATAAAATGAAATAAGTTAAAATCAAATAAAGCAAAAAGAAATAAATTAAAAGAGAATAATATATAATATAATATATTCGAAAAAATTGAATTAAATTAAATTCAACAAAAAAAATAAATGAATAAACAAACGAAAAAAAATTAAATTAAAGCCATTAAAATAAAAAAATTTCCTTAAATTAAATTATCTAAAATAATATTGATTGAATTGAATTAAGCTAAACTAAATAAAGTAAAAAAATTTATAGAATAAATTTAATTAAACAAATGTAAATTTAAAAAATTAAATAAAATAATATAAAATACCATAAAATAAATTAATTAAAATAAATAAAATAAAACAAAGAAAAATAAATAAGATAAACAAGATTTAAATTAAGAAAAATTATACTAAACTAAATAAAATAAAACGAAATCAAGTTAGATTAAATTAATGTAACTAAAATTAAATGAAACTAAATAAAGTAAAATAAAATAAAATAAAACAATAAAATATAAAAACTAAAAACAATAAAAATAAATAAAATTAATTAAAAAAATAAAATAACATCAAACAAAATATAATATATTATAATAAAACAAAATGAAATAAAAAAATATAATAAAGTCAAAAAAAGTAAAAAAATAAAAGTAAAATAAAACGAAACAGATTAAACAAAACAAACTAAAATAAAATCAAACAGAGTAAAAAAATAAAATAATGTAAAATTAAGTAAAACAAACAAGACCAATTAAATATAATAAATTCAATTAAATTAAACTATATTAATTTTAATTAAGCGAAATAAATTAAAATAATATAAAACATCGTTAAATAAATTAAGTTAAAATATCCAAATTAAATAAAATAAAAGAAGATAAAATTAAATTTAAAATATTAAAATTAAATTTAATCAAACGAAATGAAATAAAACAAAATAAATAAAATAAAACAAGAAACAAAAATTAAATGAAACGATTGAGAAAAAATTAAATTAAATAAAGTATATCATAACAAAAAAAAATAAAATAATTTAAAAATAGTGAAATAAAATTAAATAAAATTAATTTAACTTAAATAATAAATAAAGAAAATTAAGCAAAATAAAATAAAGTAAAAGAAAATAAAACCAAAAATTTAAATAAAATAAATTTAAAATAAAATGAAACGGTTAAGAAAAAAAATAAAACAAGTAAAGAGAAATAATATAAATGGATTTTAAATTAAACAAAATTAAATAATATTAAATGAAATGAAACAAAATATAACAAAAGAAATAAAATCAAATAAAGCAAAATAAAACAAAAGAAAATAAAATGAAGTAAAAAAAAATAAAAGGAAAAAATAAAAATAAAATAAAAATAAATTAAAACAAAATAAAATAAAACAATTTAATTTAATTAAATTAAAATTATATAAAATAATTATAAATAAAATTAACCAAAATAGAACAAAATAAACCACAAAATAATATATAATAAAATGAAATGATTATGAAAAAAATAAAAATAAAGCATTTATAAAAAGTAAACTAAATCGAAATAAAATTAAATTTAATAAAACTAAATTGAATAATATTAAATGAAGAGAAACAAAATAACATGAAGTTTAATTTAATTGATTAAAGTGAGAAAAAATTAAATAAAATATATTAAATCTAAATTAAATTAAATAATTAATAGGGTAAATTATCTTCTGCTTTGTAGTTTTTCTTTTAAATTAAATTTTTTAACCAAATAAACCTAAAAAGTTATGCAAAGTTTAAAATATCTTCACTCTTGTAGTCTCCAATTATTCCAAAACCTCTGCTTTGCTTTCCCAGCATATATCTTTCTACTTTCCACACTTCTTACCTACATTTACATCACAACTGGTAACTGGTAAAATTCAATGCGAATTCAAAATAATGTAAACAGAAAATCAGTGAATAATTGAACGTATCTCACGGTACCACATACAACAAGTTGAAGCCATTTCTAGCTCTGCTCAAGAGTTTTTGGTAGAAACTGTAGTCTATGATAAGCTTCCTGTATCTTCCCAACTCGTAAATTGCTTTGGCTTCTCAAACCAGTATTTAATATTCATAGCCAATCTCCACGTAAATTTTACTGGAATAATTACAACTGCAATACAGCAGCCAGTCAATTACTTGGCTCTACGTGCAAGTGAATGTTGGCTGAGGAAGAGAGTCGATAGAGTCAGGGAGAGGGGTAACGGTGAATAACATCAACTGTTGTTATATTCTATTGTTTATCCTGAATATATGACTTGGATAGAGTCGAAATGCAAATTCAAAAATCCTTTAGCCATTAATGAAGTCAAATTGAAGAGTGTGGAAGTACAAGTTGTTCTTAATTGAATACCAAACAAGTTAAGCGAAATGAGTTTTTTGTCTTAAACTGATTCTTTCTTCTCTCTATGATTTTTACGTAATTGCATTCGTACCATCGACTTGGTATTTTCAACTGGCACAAAACAGCGAAGAAACGAACTGAAATGCTCGCTGACGCGGTACTCGCCGGTGGAAAAAGAGGAGAGAATGACCTCCACACCTTTACTATGCTATGGCTATCAAATCTACCAGTGGAGACACTTCACTCCATTGGAAAGATCCTGTGGAGAAGGATCCAGCATCATATGATGTCTGCAATGAGCGCCAAGAGGTTAAGAAAAAAAGAAGGTTGCGTCCATATAGTTTGTGGCTGAAGAATCTGAACTCTTTATTTCATTTTATTTAGTTCAAGCTCATTCTACATTTCCCATCACATAAAAAAAAATTTCAATAAAAATAGCAACATAACTCAAAATCATTTGATGATATCTTGGCATACGCACATAAACGCTTCATCAATATGCACAACAACAACTCTGTACAGTTATTTTGCATGCCCTCTTTCTGACATTTTCTCCACTTCAATTGAACCGAAAATGGCATCAAAACTTGAATGTCCTTAATTCACTAACAAACTACATATTCGAAACGATAAACGACAGATGGTCACTTAGTTCTTACATACATATGTGCATATGTATTTAGGTATATGATACGAACGGTACTTATGAGTTTAGAATGGCACGAAGTGAGCATTTCAGCAAATAAGCACTCAAATATCGACTCTATGATTTGTATGAAGTGAAGGGAGTATCTGAACTCACTACGTGTACTGTAGAACAACAACAACTGGAGTAAGGCAAATTCAAAAATCAACCAAAAACAAAAAAATGAAAAAAGCAACAACAACAACCTCAGCTGTTGCATGGCAAGTGCATGACTAAAGATGCATGAAAATTGCATCAAATAAATGTCAATTAGCTTTCACTTGCCTTGACAGCAAACTGCTTGTGCTGTACGCAGAGTGATTGAGATTTTTTTATGAGGTGTTTAAAATGTGGCAAGTCTCTAGCTTGTGTGCTGTTGTTGCACACACCCTATTCAACAGTAAGTTTCCTTATGCTACTTCAGGCAACAGTTGACCCTCAAGGTTATTAAATACTACTTTAAAGCTTTCTTTCAGCACACGACGTAATAAAAAAAGCAACAGCAACAAACAGGGAAATACTATATGGTATATGGCAAAACTTCATGAACTCGCCAACAACCTTCAAACTTAATCTGCATGCATACACAAACACACACACACCCATATTTACATTCATTTAAATGCATATAAAATTATCTAGAAACTTTCCAGCAATTCATAAAACTTTACTCGCGCCCCTTGTCCGCGTTGCATAATTTTCAGCGCGGTTGCTATAGTTTCTTTAGCTGACCCTCGGGCAGTGGCTAAAAGTACAATATACATCGTGCAATATGCAAATGTGCAGCTTAAATGTGTTTGTGTGTGTGTATACAATTATGTGTACAAGCTTTTCCTCCATCCTCAGCGTAATTGTGCACATAATTAACGCATTAATTCACCACACCCCACTGCGTCCTCTCTCTCACTCTCCATCTACCTCTCCCTCCCCCTATCTTCGCAAATAAACAAACTAAACTCGGAAATTGCACTTTAGCGCCATCCAACGGACTTTTGCTTGAGGCGGAGGAAGGCAGGAAGAAAAAACAAACAACAAAATAAGTACATTAAGCTGGAAGATTTAGAGTTTTGCTCACTTCATCATCAGCTCAGCACAAAGCGTTTTAAATGGTCAATTTAATATATTGTGCAACAACAAAGCGTTTTTGTTGACTTTTATGACTTAGCTATTTAGTTTCCGTAAAAAGGATGGCTAGAGGAAGAGGGTAAAATGTATTTCATATCATTTAACACCTCACACCACTGTGTTTATGCTTTGAATTTCTTTTGTATTATCCTTTGGCGATACCTTTGTTGAACAATAGCTCAATACTGATTGCCTTTCTGTGGTTGAAATCACTAAATCAGCAGTATTCGAAATAATCTACGTCATATAAACTCTCTTTACATTTTTAATCAACTACATCTATAACTACTTATAGGTTGGGTTAGATTTAACTGGTTACCTTCTTTGGGAGTGAGGTAAACTTTTTTCTATTCCGAGAGTACTCCCTCTTTAGTCAGCCGTTATGTCTTTATGCCTTTATGGCTGCTTGGCTGTCTACATAGATATGTATGTATTTCTCTCTTATGAGGGTCTACCCACAGCTAGCCGAGCTACTGCAGGACGACATTTTTAGTGTAAATGTGTCGACTTGTCGAACACACGCCTGCCTATGTGCAGCAAATAACGCTCGTTAACAAAACACAAGGCAGGTTCGAGGTCGAAAAGATGCAGTCACGGACAGACAGTCAAAAGGTTTCCTCCTCGACTTGCACTCCTGATCTCTGAGAGCACCCTTTAGTAACTAGATATATGTAAATGTACTGTGGGACGGAACTTCAAGCTCTGCAAACGAAACTATCGTGTTTCGAAAAGGTCGAAAAAACAACAATGAGGGTAACTGTGTCGCATTGGGGAGCAAGCTGGCTGCCTATCTCGCAACCCAAAGAACGAGAACTGCATGTGCGGGGTAGATTAGATAACGAGAATTGAAAAAGGAACCAAAATACATTTGCAGACAAACAAGTAAGAGGCCGAGATGCATGAGTATGAAGAGCTTGAAAAGCTGGTCTACAAGGTTAATGCTAGAAAATTCTACGAAGAGATACGACGACTTACAGAATATTTCCAGAGCAGAGCTGACACTTGTAGGACACAAAGATGTGATCTAGTGAATATATTTATAACAGGGCAATACCCGCAGATGTCGAGCCTGAAACCCGACTATGACGAGGTTCGAAAAACGATTGCCCGCTTAAAGGTCTGCGCCAAATACCGTGGAATTAGCCTCTGAAATAACGCAAATGTATAGTACTATCGAGCGTATTGCGTAAAAGACTAAAGCCCACCGTCAAAAAATTGATTGGACCTCATCAGTGGGGCTTTAGACCTGGTAAGTCAAATCATGCGCCAAATTTTGAAAAGACCCAAGAAAAGAGAATCGACACACGCCATCTCTTCGTCGATTTTAAACCAGACTTCGGCAACACGAAAAGGAGCTGCTTCTATGCCGCTTTGTCTGAATTTGGTATCTCCGCAAATCTTGTATGGCTGTGTAAGCTGACGCTAGCAGCAACAAAGGCTCCATCAGGGACGGAAAGGACCTCTGCGAAGAGTTCGATACCAAACGAGAAGCGAGCTTGTGGGCTTGGTAGTGAACGAAGGCAAGACGAAATTTCTGCTGTCATCAAACCAACAGTCATCGCATTCGCCATTCGGCTTCCACGTCACGGTTGACAGTCATAACTTTGAGGTCGTAGATGATTTACCCTAACTAGTTGCTTACAGGTGCTACTTTGGACAATTGAAAAGTAAAGCCCACTTACGACGAACGAAAACCAAACTCTACAAGATCCTCATCATACCCGTCCTGGTATATGATGCAGAAGTATGGACGATAACAACCCTTTATGTGACCTCCTTTGGGATCAAAATACACGGAGAGGTCCTTTTTAATTCTGGCGCACGGTTAGGTTCCAATCCTCAAGCATTTCGTATACCTCAATTAATAGAAAATTCGAACAAATACTCTTAAACCCATATTTAAATTCTAAGTGTTGTTTGCAGAAAATTTAAAGTAGTGAACACTCTGTCTAAAAATCTGTATACACGTACAACTTAGCAAAAAAAAAAATACCTCGAAAATATCAATATAAAAATGCCAAAAAAAAACTCAAAAATGCTCCTTTTTCCCTCAAACAATTTGGCAGGCTGCTGACATGACTTTGAAAAAGTTTTTGAACTAAGTAACAGTAACATATATTAAATATTACACTCATACACACATTCCAAAAGCTACACATTCAGATATACATACAAATAAACATAGTTACGTTCAAACACTTTAAGCCATTTGGCAATCACTGCACGTAATGTGCAACACATTTTCAATGCTCAGACAGCAGCCGCAGCAGCAGCAGTAGAGAGGAGCAGCAGTAAATAAGTAGCAGCAACAACCCACACAATTATACGAATGCAAAGTTAATGGCAGCATAAGCCAGTGGTGAAAATGACAAGGCTTAAGACATAAGGTTTTCAAGAAGAAATAAATCGCATATAACTTGATGTTAAGGCCAGGAAATCAGCTTTATTATAAAGATCAGGGTTCGTCATTATTTTTTAAAACTGACTTAAATAAAATCCAGTCGAGAGAGCTAATTTTCGATCACTTTTTGCAGCAATTAAGGACGTTTGTCAGCAGTAACCCACCAAATCTCTTCCAAGGCATCAATCGTCGCTGGCTTATTGGCACAAACTTGGAGGCCTACTATGAGAGACAATGCGCTCACCAAAAGTTTACTTCAATATATTGATTGTTTCATTGACTGAATGGCATGTAGCATCGTCTTTTTGGAACCAAATCAGGCACGAACGACTGTTACATTATGGCCGGCAATTCTCAAGTGGACAGTAAGGCAATAAACTTAAAGTGTCTATTAGATTTAATCTCAGGGTACTTGGTAAGACGCTCGAAAGCTGCCTTTTGTGCTTACTTAGACGCTTAACAGTATCAGGAACTTCTAAACCCCACAGTTCCTAAGTGGTCTAAGCTTGGTTTTGAAAGCCTTGGAGTACACTCTTCACCATCTCCACAATTTTTGAAAAGCCACAGCGCTCAAATAAATTCCACTTGAAACAAATGGAATAATCACATCGCACCATCTACGAACTCCTCATCTGGAGCTCACTTCCGAACTCCACTCAAATAAATTCATAGAAGGAGTAATGGTCATCCCACACTACCTCTAATTTTTTAATGCGAGGTTCATCCCCGAAATCTTAAACATCCTCTCCCTCTTATCCCCAAAGCTCAGAAAAGAGAGTTGCCTCATTGAAAACCACTCGTCTAACACCCTTAGAAGTTCTGTATTGCATCGTATAATATAAGTATATATGTACGCATGTAGATACTCGCAACAAATATCCAAACTAGAAGATCAAAAATTTTACAATTTAAAAAAAATATAAGTAAATTTATGAAACAATTAATTTCTAATTTATTTTGTTTTAATCTACTTGATTTGGCCAGCGTTTATATAGATATGTATGTGAGTTTATGTACACAATTGTTCTACGCTGAACCACTCAGTTATTATACAAGACCTATCGTTTTTACTATCTGGTTGTACTTTTGTTATGCTAGCGGTAAATGTATGTACGTCAACGCCTACATTGACATAGTCCTGTCCAAGTTGAAGGACAAGTACATACCAGCAGCAGCAGCAGTCAGTCAGTCAGTCAGTTGCTACTTGCCCAAGCGCAGACATTAAACACAGCTCAGACATTGCAAGTAAACACTCAACCACAACTATACAAATACATATATAGGTAGATTAACAAACACATATACACTCAAAATTATATAAATTTACAAACTTATGAGCGAACATACATACGTACATGCAAACACACATGCATATACGAGTATTTTATAAAAAGTTTTGGCATTGATTAAGCCTTAACATTGATAGCTTGCCGCAAAGCTTATAAAAAATATGTACATGTAGGTAAGTATGTATGTATAGGAAAATAAAAAAAGTTCGGCATAAAATTAACTTTTTTTCTTCGTCGATTAATCCGCAAACAGACGACGCTCAATGAACTGCTTCGGCTGCCATCTAACAGTAAAGTCAATAAAAAGCAAAACTTTAAAACGTTTTATGACCAGATACTCAAGCTACTTAATCCCTATGCTAGTGCATACTCGTATATACCTACGTGTATGTATGCATGTGTGTATATGTAAAATACATAAACTTCTTACACTCATTCTTTACCACTCTGCTACTCCAAATATTTGTGCTAAATACATATGTAACAGTTTCTGATTTCTTTTTTCATTCTCTGTAACCACTTTTGGCGTTGGCGCCATATTTGTGCTGCTTTTACGTTCTAATGACCCGCAACGAGCAAACAAATTTACTTTATAGCCACAAGCATGTAAAGCGAATCACATACTACATATTCAAGTAAACGCATTAAAATCTTAGTTGTTGTAGGCATACACACATATACAACACATACATATATGTACATACTTATAAGTAGGAATATTCAAATTGATTTCTTTATGATTTTTACTTTTTTGCATACACACATATGGCGCAGCTTATTGTAGTTGGTCATTTTTTATTTTTCCACTAGGTCTGCAAATTTACTTTGAAGATGACAAATGCAAATGTTGACTTGACTACTTTATTAAATCTATTTTTCTGTCGAAAAAAGGTAAAAATTCTTATTTGCCAATGAAAGAAAATCTTGAAAATATTTCATTATCGTAATAAACCAGGAAAAGGTTATTCTTCTTATGTTTTTATTTTTGTTAAATATTCTCATTCAGGTGAAATACACTTCTCACATCGTAAATACATTAACTTTATACCACTGAAACAATATTCTTTAGATGTCTCTTCAAAATGGTTTTCTACGGCCGCTTTCATCTCACTGCCGTCTGAAAATCTTCGTCCCCGTAACTCCTTCTTTAAATTTGAAAAAAAAAGTAAAAAGTCCTTGGCAACCACGACCGGACTGTAGGGTAGATGGTCAATTTCAAGGCATCCCTCGCAACCCGAGAGGTGTGAACGGGTAAGTTGTTTTGAAGAAACAGCACTCCGCGCGGTAACACACGCGCCTGACTTAACAAGTTAGCGTAATACCGGGCATTTATTATAGTTCCCTTTCCCTAAGTAATCAATCAATACTATTCCCTCGCTATCCCAGAAAATGGTAGCGGTTGTGCTTAGAGTTTGAGATTCACCACAAAAAAAACGTAATCCAATGCAAAATTTAGACAAGCCTCCTTGTAAATATTGTACCAAATTTCCAGTACAAAAAAAATCATCATGACTGTCCCCGGATCGAAAGACAACTACTTTGCAGAATATGATCGGACGGAAGCATGCTTTGTGGTGATTCTCCTAGTTTCAGTTTTTCTGTCCACCTTGTCGAAAACCAAAAATTTGACGAATATACGTGGGTAGTTTGAGGTGCAGTTCCGCAATTCACTAATAACTAGTTCTCTTTGGGAGTGGGGAGCAGGAGTAAAAGTTTGTTTGTTGAGAATATTATGCTTACTAGAATAGACTACCAACATTTTTCCTACATTAGCTACTACTATATTTATATATAATTGGCGCTTTGTAACCGCTGATGCGAATTTCGGCCGAGCTCCTCCTCCAATTTATGGTAGAAATTTGTGTAAGAAATATACACAGGGAGTTTATAATAATTATAAAAATTTAATTTGATTGATATAAATAAATTCTTATTTATGAAACTTTTCTAAAAACTGTAGTTGACTTGTTTACTTCGGTATTTATTTTATTTTCTACTTTTCCCTTAAATGCCTGAAATTTCAATTTATCGAAGCTATTACTTTTTAGCGATTTCAACTATGAAGTTTCTTCAATTCGATGAAAAATTGTGCTTGATGAGGTGTAAAATTACTAGACTAAATTCATTTCAATACCAAAGTGATTGCACATAATAGCCGCATAAAAGATTAATGGAGTAAAATATGTCGGCATTTAGCATTTAATTTTTTTGAATTTATAAAATTACATTTTTATGAATTTATAAAATTACATTTTTACTACTTGTGGGAAAATGAAAATAAACTTTAACTATGATAGCAATTTATCCTTTATTAGCGACCATTAAGAAAAATCTACAAAAAGTTCCAAAATTAATTAAAAAAATTATAATTTTTCTTGCAAATCATTAACTCTCAGCATTTAGAAGATGAAGAAACTATGGGATATTAATATTTGTGTTGCATGCTATCTGAATGCCCAACTCTTACAACTTTTTCGTTGTCAAAATTATTTCCATACCCAAGAACCTAGCTGAACGAGATGTGGAGTTGACCTGCCAGCAAGTTTAGAGCCTTCCTAAAATTGTTGGGTGTCACTTGAACCTATTACAATACAATATCATCTGTATATCTGTTTGTATAACTGCCTTCATTGTCCTCCCATAATTGTCATTAGACATCTAGAAGCCTTTCCTATACCTAGTACTTCTACTTGCAAGTATCCGCAAAGCATGATTGATTCTTTATGATCAGCTAGAAAAGTTTCCAATAGCAAGCACCCGCGATATTAGGCAAAAAAAAACGTAGAGTCTTCCCTTTCACTTACTTTTCACAATATCCCACCACCCTGCTGAAAATAGCTAGCTTTCACCATTGTTCTTCAGCGAGAAATTTGACTCTGTACAATACCATTACAGAATTTTAGCAAAAATCGTCAACGACAACTGTTGAACACAATGTCATAATTCGTGACAAGATACGAGTACATTGACCGACATTATGTGCTAAACAATAAAACATTACGCACATACATACAATACAAATACACTACACGTCCTGCACAAATTGATTTTCGCCATTCACAATGGTCATTTCACAGCATTCCAATCAGCAAAACCAATCAGAATGTCACATCTCGCGCCATTTCAGTTTCATGAATAATGTGTACCCACCGGACCGCTCAACAACACCCCACCGCTCAACAATGTTCTGCTACACCTTTCCACCAAACATACCGCCACGCCACCCACAATCCACAACCCACAGTAAGCTGTCAGCATAAGTGATGCGCTTTAGCAAAACATCTAGCTCAGCGCAGTGATTTGACGTGGTTAACGGTTCATTGCAATGTTTTCAACTCAACACTAACTTGGCGCATGTTGTATGTGAGTTAGGTAGATGATGCCTGTAGCAACATTCAGTGATAATAAGATGAGTAAGTGTTCGCGAGAGATAAGTCGTAAATGAGTCGTTGCCTTGTTGTCGTCCTTCTATTCTGCTTACTCCTACATAGGTATAAAGGACAAAAAGGAAATGAGCAACATTTTTTATGTACCAATTTGTTTTGTCTTCGAAATCGCAATCTTTTTTGGATTTATTTTTTTGCGTGCTTCTTGAAAGCTTTGTGCTTTTTGACGTTTTCTAACTTTAAAGAGTATGAGAAAGTGTGAACTGAATTACAAAATTTCTAATTCATTCTTTGTTGGCACTTGACTGGTGACTTTTTATTTTGCTGCTGATAATTTGTTGTTGCTGATTTTTATTAGTAAAGATTTTATTTCTTGAATATATTCTTTCATATGCTCTCACTAATCGACGGTTGCAAAATTTTTAGCTATATATATATATATATAATGGTTTTGAAGATCCTGTAATTACTGCAGCCAAAAATTTTTGAGATTAATTTTTACTAATGGTTAGTAGAAGGGTTTTCAGAAATCTCCTAGATACCTTATGAACATGTCTACTAGCCATTAAGACAGAAATGGAGGTGATTAGTTGTATGTTTCTTTAAACAAAAGAAATTGAATAGCCTACCAAGTATCCTATGAGGTCTACTATAAGAAGCGGAACTTCAATCAACACTTCTCTACCGAAAATGTGGCGTCATAAAAACCTATAGAAAGTCTTGAATGAAACTTCTACTTTGGTATCAACCGTGTTACGTTACATCCGATTATAGTCTTCACTTAAAAAACCGAAAACTGAATATTGATCCGATCTACTATCTTGCCAGAGCCAGCTTCAACAATTAAGGTTAAAAATAGAAGATCTGTTAAGTAGTTCTGTTTCTAAATCTATTCCCATTTTTAGCAGAACTTTAGTCCCCATTAATAGTAGATAACCACCAAGTTTGGTTGAGTTTTGTTGATTAATGACCTAAATAGTCGATCTTGAGTCAAGTGAGTAAGAAAAATAAAAAGATCCGTGGAACGAGGTGTGACAATTAAGTAATGAGACTGATTATATTGTCGCGTTTGTGGTAACCCTGTGACCTTGAAATTGTGTGTTCGTGGTGCTCGTCACGAAAATGGAATAACGAAACCAAGAGCAACGGGTTGCGATAAAATTTTGCGCCAAATTGGGCGAATTTCTTCCACCGGGGCAAACCGTAAATCAAGTCTACTATCACCAAGTACTCGAAAGATTGCGAAAACGAGTCAACAGGGTGCGCCCAGATATCGCTCGTAACTGGATCCTTCATCACGACGACGTGCCGTGCCACACCGCTCTCAGCGTGTCCCAGTATTTGGCCTCTAAAGAGATCGCCTTGTTGCAACAACCGCCTTATTCGCCCGATATGTCACCCTGTGACTTTTTTGTTCCCTAAAAAAAAAATCGGTGGTGAAAGGAACCCATTTTGAGTCGGTTGAGGACATCCAGTACAGTGGAAACGTTCCAGAAATGTTACGAAGCCTGGAAAACGCGCTGGAATCGTTGTATTGCTGTCCAAGGGGACTACTTTGAAGGGGATGGCAGAGTTGTAGAATAATTTTGAAATATACGGTTTTTATGGAATCAGTCTCATTACTTAATTGTCACACCTCGTATCCATCCATGATTCAATTCACATTCGATCGACAGAAGTCGAGACGTTGCATCTTCCGAAGTTGGCTCTGAGATGGTTTTTAATTTTAGACATTTTTAATATGCTCAGCAATCAATATAATTATTTGTGTGGTCCGAAGACACGTTTAATACCAGTCATATCTTCTATTTTGGCGTCTGAGTTTCATCCATTTGCAATAAGAACCGCACATGTGGCAAAAGGAATGTGTGAACCAAGTTTCATCAAAATATACCAATCCTTACTTGAAAGGTCATGTATACATAGCTAAATGGATTCGTCTTGTCATTCCATAAAGTTTCATATTTCAATGGGTCTGCTCCCGACAAGCTTTTATAACTTTTAGTTGAGAATCGAGTCTAAGACGCAAGACGCATTTGATACGTCCAGTTGGCGAACTCAAACACCTAATCGATAGCAATAAACATCAATTTCATGAATTAAGGTTGTCCACTTTTGCTTAAAAGATCTGAATTATACGCGGTACTGAACTTCTTTATCATGACTTCAGGTCCGGTTATTGCAGTCCCCACTCGTTTATCGCTTCCAGGTAAATCTTAAAAAGAAGGCAACAAGCTGCCTAACACTGATTTGAGGTCATTCGGTAGTATAATAGCTGTTAATCAAAATTTCAGACGAAAAATAGTCTTAAGAATTCTATTACTAAATAAAAAAAATTTGGATTTGAAGCGAAAACCCCTGGAAAACATATACCCGTATACAGTTTAAAAGACAATTTTCACAGTTTTGAGAATTCCTGAGCTCGTCACTGGCTTTAACAGTTATCTCACAATTTTTCACTGCCTTCCAGTCTTCCAGTCTTCGCTTACATACATTACTAACGTTGTAACCCTTACTAAAATCGACAGCTCGTTCACTCATGTCTCTACAAAAAGTTCTTCATATATTCCTCTGTTTTCATTTTTGCCACAACCATTTTTACCACAATCCACAGCCATATCTAAGATGTATTCCAAACCAAATCAACTTATATTTCACAACAGCGTCACTCTTGGCGCCATTTAGACGCGCAGAAATGAAAAATAAACATCAATACAACAATTTTTATATTGCAAAACATACTCGTATATATACATATACATATGTATATGTACAGACAGATGATGATGAGTACTTGCTTAGCACAGATTTTTCACTTTTTCAACTTCCCTGGTAACTGCACGTGCTGCTAAATTTAACGCACAAAGACAACTCGAAGGATTTATGTTTGTTTTCGTTACTCGGCTTCTACGCTGGGTACGTACGAGGGGACTAACAAACGTTCGGTAAGTTGACCAGAGAAAAAAAATAATTTTTTTGTATTTATTTATAACTTCGTCCATTTTTTTTATTTCCTCTATATAATCGCAATTGATTTCAATCCATTTCTTAAGCCTATAAATCCACTTCTGAAAACAAACAGTCTTCAAAATCTTGCTTTTTAAGCTTATCAAGCTGAGCATTAACCGCATTAATTACCCCCTTGTTACTCTTAAAGACCTTTCATTTTCAATTTTTTATATTTTTTGGAAATAACCAAAAATCGCAAGGTGCTACATCCGGTGAATATGGTGCTGGACTTATATCTTCGATCCCATAGATCGCAATAAATTACTCTTTATTACAGCAGTGTCGGTTGGCACGTTGTCATGATGTAAAAAGTTGCGCCACAAGTACTCTTTCTTCCGGTTTTCCAACAAATTTTTTTTAAACTTTTCGGTGTACCATTTTGCAGTTACCGTCTGACCCTTTCCAGTGGAATATCAGCTACGATTTTAGATCTGCTGAGGTAAACTAACATCATTACTTTTGCTGCTGATTTTTGTTGCTAAGATTTTAAGGGTGGGCTTGTTGGGCTCCATACCATGGACGGCTATTTGGTTTCTGGATCGTACTTATAGAACCAAGATTTGTCACCAATAACGACTTTACTAAAGTTGCTAGACTGACCTTTTTCGAATTTGTTTAGGAAAAATTGAGCATAATGCACTCGAGCATCTTTTTGGGCCTTATTAAAAATTCGTAGCAGATTTCTTGGTGTATCCCAGATGATTACTTAATATTTGCGATGCAGTCATGGCATTCAGGTCCAATTCATTAGCAATCATTTCTTGTATCAATCGTGGGTCTTCGTCAATGTTGGACTTCACCAGAGCTACATTGACGTCATCAGTAGAAGATTTTAGTCGACCTTCTCGGGGCTCGTCTTCTACGGCAAAATATCTGGTTTGGGATCTTCGGAACCATATATAAATAGTCTTTGAAGTCGTTGGAATTGGTCCATATGCAATTAGGCATTCACTGATAATATTTATTGGCTGTAAATTAAGCTGAAACTCGAAGAGAATCACATGGCGAATTTCTGTTTGCGTTGGTGGTGGAATTTCGTCTGACCTATCCTCAGCTGTTTTGCGTTTTCTCATCTGCATTTTAGCCGATCGTTCTAAAATTTGATAGGAAGACTAATAAAGTAATTGGATTTGGTATTTTTAGATTTAACAAATAAAAATTGAAAATCACCAACTGACCGAACATTTTTTAATCCCCTCGTATGTCAATATGTTGGATTATATACTCGTATATTGCATATATGTAATATATGTATACATTTGGCTGGTTTAAATGGGGGTGGTACATTTTTCACATACAAAAAAATTAAGAAAACAGAACGTAAAATTTTCTGATTTATTTGGCTTGAAAGAGTGTGACTTCTTTGTGCTTCTTACTTGTGAAACGTATTTGAAGAACTAGATTACGAATTCGGAAACGTGTCATTGCTAAGAGCAACAGTTATCAATTTAACACTATAAATACCTATTAGCAGATTGACTACACTGTACTGCCATGAAACAAAGGATACCCAATCTCACCAACAGTTTACTTTCCCAAAATCTTCGCACTAAGCTATAAAATTAGATTTTTTCAATCTTTCAAAAATTGCAAGATTATTTAGAATCCCGCTCACTTTTGTTTCTGATTAGATGACGGGAATGATGGAACTTGTAGAGTTTGGTTTTCAATTGCCTACTCAGTCCAAAGTAGCACCTGTTGGCAAGAGTGATTCTCTGTTGGATTTCAAGGCTGACGTTATTATTGGTGTTGACGAAAAAAACAGAACTTTACAAGTCGTTCTTCATTCACGTCCTCCTGCCGGCGAAATCAATATATTTTAGTACAGTAAGAAACAGCGGCTAGGCTCCCTCGGCTATATTGGCCGAAGAACAAACATATGGCGCCGTAGAGCCCTTAAGAAGAAAACTTTACAGAAAATACTGCCTCTAATTTGGATTGCTCCTCACAGGGATTTGCATAGGTGAAAAGCTCACTTGTTAAGCCAAAATCAAATAGATTATTTCGTTCAAAGATCGTCTAAATGCTAATCACTTATAAAAGACGGGTTATTCAGCAATCTCCTCAATGAAGAAGGTAGCTTCGAACACAATGACTGAAACTTTGTCTTCCAAACGGAGGTGTTGGGATTTATTTAAGGTGCCCAATAGGTATCCAGTTCATCTTCAAAATTTATTAGATTTCTTGTAAGCAGCCGAAGCAATTAAATAATGAGAACATTCAAGTCACATAAAAAAGTTTTCTTACAAAATCACAGTGATTACCAATTCACTTTTTAGGTCAAAGAGTTTTATAAAGCAACGATAACTCAGACGAGTTGAGTCGCGCTCTCACAATGGTGTACCTATATGTCACCATTAACTGTCTCATAGCGTTAAATTCAACACTTAAGATCCTCATGCAATTCTAAACTAAATCTTTGGAGATAACGTAATTTTTCTATCCATGAGCTAAGACGCCGGAAGAGGATTTCCGGGGCATTCGCCGTGAGTTTCTTTTATATTTATTTGGAAAATATGTTTCTCCGAATTTTATTTTACTTAAATATCTTCTACTTTTTAGCTCACTTGTAGCTAATACATCAATTTATGTAAAACTTGATCTGATAAAAAATTTTTTGCCCTTTCTTACTACTCTGTTAATATATTTTAGCTTTCTACTATGTACTTCAAAATTCTTGGTAAACTTATTAAATAACCTACATACATAAATATTTACAATACTAACCCCCAACTATTTTTACACATTTTTCTATCCACACTTCCCTTCATTTGATCATTTATTCCTCAAGTCTTAGTTTGAAAATAAGAAATATTAGCAATTTGTTTTTGTTGTTATTCTCATTTACTTTTTTGCTTTACTGTTATTATTTTTGGTCATCGAAACGTAATAGCATTAACAACTCAGGCGTTTAACTGAGCAAGGCGAACATATTTTGGGGAGTGATAGTTCCTTAATAGCGCACACTAATCCCAACTCATCAGCCATGTTTTTGTGAAACTCACTCTTCCCGCCTCTTACATCGCCTTCGCATTTATCTTCGTTTATTTGTGGCTACGTAGAGTAGAGTAGAGTAGAGAAGAGCAATAAAATTGATGTCACGTTTTTATGATGTTGTTGATGAGTTGTTATCTTTGATTTCATTTTAGAGAGTCTGCAACGATACAAACACTCCATCGCCATCCGCGCTGACGTACCTACTCAGTATATACACCTACTCAAAGTAGACCGCCCATTCGCCTCTTTGAAACTCTTTCCTACTAACAGAAGTAGGGAAAAAAGTTCGCTGTGTGTGCTCCTGCAGAATTTTCGGTTTTCCCTTCGAATTTGTCTCTTAAGTATCTCAATATCTCGGGTTTACTTTTCTTGTCACTTTCCTTTAATTTTACTAGTGCTCATAGCACACTTCACGTTGTCGCTTTGTGGTGCTTTGTGTCGTGTTGATTTCATATTTGTTTGCTTTTTCTTGGCTTCTTCATCGTCTTATTTGTTTATTTTACGCTCTTAAGTTTTTCTCCTTAAAAGCCTCAACTCAAGTGCAGTCATCAATTTTTTTATGTCAACATTTCTCTCCGTTTCACGTGCTCTCGTGTGAACATTTAATATTATATGACACTTCAAAATATTAGAAGGAAAATTATTTAGTGGAACTAATTTTGCTTGTCATCTTTCATCCTCTCAATTTCAATTATATTCCTAATTAGCTTCTGAGTGTGTATGAGCATGAGTTTATATTTATTATGATTAGTTGAAGTTCAGTTTTTACGTTGAAGTTATGACAAGAGTGTTTGCTAGTAAATGCATATATGTATTTGTGGGTGTGTAGGAGGAAACTCAACAAGTTCTCTTACAACTAATAAAGAATAATATTAATACAGATGAAAATTTTCTAAAATCCGTTTAGACTCACGGAGGTACTCTTGTAACAGGATTAGGAGTTGTAAGAGAACTACCTCCTACACACCCATAAGCATACGCATTCTATAGTTATCGTCATTGAAATAAATTTGCACTCCTATTTCATCGAATCCGGTCTGGTACTGGACTGGTATCCCCCGACTATTATTTCTTCAAATTTATTTTTCGGTCACAGTACGTGTGATCAGAACCTCAACCGCGTAGCGCTAGCTGATTTCCCTTCATGCACAATTAAGTTATTTACAAATTGAGATCTGTCCAAATTTTCATCAACAACTTTCGATTATCACTTTTTATATGTTACCTCAGTACATTCGATTCTTATCGAGCCTGCTCAAGTCCAACGAAAATGAAATAGCCGTAGATGTCGAACCCGATTGATGAAAATGATATAAGTGTTCCATAATTTGACTATAATGAAGTTCAAATAGCTCAAATAATATCAAAGCGATGGCTGAGCTATTCGATCGACAAAAAGTGGGACCCCACACTTTGTGCAAACTATCGTGGGATACATTTTTTCAATAAGAAATAAAAGGTCTTATCGAGCGTAAAGGAATAAAGACTAAAGCCCGCCGTCAAGAAACTGATCGGATCTTATCAGTGTGGCTTCAGATCTTTCAAATCTACCCTTGGAAATTATCCTTAAGAAAATATCGGGTCACGCTACTTGTTCATCATTTTTCAAGATGGATGTATTTGGATTTAATATCCCCAAAAAACTTATACGACTGTATAAACTGACGTTAAGTAACGTCAAAAGCTTCATAAGGATCCGAGCCGTTCGGTTACGACAGAATGGCTCTATTTCGTATGACTTCTTCAAATAGAGGAGGTATAATCAAAAACCTCTTTTCCAAACTGGATTGGTAAACAGGACTTTCTTTCATTGAGGACACGATGAAATATCTCCTGTGATCAAAGAAACAGCCAAAGCTTTCGTCTTTTGCCTCCAACGCCACTATTAATAGTATAACTTTGTAGCTTTAGATGATTTCGTGTATCTAGGAACAAGCCTCAATTCAGTTCAAACTCTACAAGTAGCTCATCATTCCTGGTCTACTTTGTGGTGGTGCAAAAGTATGAACGATAACTATATTTGATATGTCGACTTTAGTAGTCTAGTCTCCGAGAGAAAGGACTTGGGAGGAAATATATTATCATTCGCTCCAGACTGTTAATAGCAGTACAGTTTTGATCGTATGTAAAGTATCTGGTAACACCATGGACGTAGCAACGTCAACCGGTTCAACCTAACCTAAGGTCATTTATTTCAGCATATACCGTAAACGATGGAGCGATATATACGAGATATACGAGAACATTGACATAATTCAGTGCATAAAGAGACAGCAGCGGCTACTCTGTATAGGTCATGTCGCGTGAATGGATGAAAGCACTCCAGCTTTGAATGTACTACCCACTGGTGGAAGTAAAGGAAGAAAAACGACATCCACTCCTTTGGAAAAACCAAGTGGATAAGGATCTATCTTCTTGGGCCGAATGGCTAACGACTCTTCTGCTATTGTTTATTCGACTATAATCGCGTAAGCCGAATATGAAAAAACAGAGGATATCGACACGTTCGTTGACTCATGCCATATGCGATTTTTACAGAAAGTTTGAGCATGAGGAATGTTTCAAAAGAAATTCAAAATCAAGTCAGTAGGGAACTTGAATCAAAAACTTATGGTTATGATACCGAAATCAAATCCTAATTATCCCAAATGAAGGAGAACCATGCCGAAAAAATCACTCAAAATAAAGAGCAAATGTTGAAGTTTTTCTCACTCTTTACCTCGGTTATCATGAAAAAAAATAAAATTTTTATTGGAAGGTCGTAAAGTAAGTGGTTTGGACGAAGCAATAAAAAAATACTCGGAATTGTGAAAAAACATTTTCATGTCTTTTCCTTCACGTCATTCATCATAGCTCGAAAGAAAGACTTTTTGTGACTAAAATTGTAGCCTTGAAAGGACTTGAGGGCATACCAAATTATGCATATCCATACTGATTCGAAGTTTAGAATAAATCCTGATGCAAGTGCAATTTATCTGAGGAAGAAATATGTGTAGGGAAACAATTTGACTGATCTTTGTTTTTATATTTTTTTCTAGAATCTTTGTAAACTACCTGGCGTGTTATGATGAATTTTTTTCTGTGTGATGCCGTAATGCCCGGAAAGGTTAAAAATTTTATCTGAGAAGTTAAAAAAAAAATTGTTTATAGTTTGATTTACTTGAAGTACTTTTATTTGCCGGAATGGGATACCAATCTATTTTAAAAAAATAGCTTTTATTATTCGATTAGGTTAAATCAAGAGGGAATTTATTTCTCTGGGGAGACATATGAAATACTTTTTTTCCTGGAAACAGACATTGGACCAAGCAGTAAGCTCAGTTTGCTCGAAATTTAGTCCCCAGGTAGCGTTTGCTTAGGCCATGAGAACTCTTTTGATGCCACCATTTATTTTCTTGATTCCCTTCTGTAGACGTGGGACTAAGAATTTTATTGATGTATCCTTTTTTCTGTCTTTATTGTCAGAATTACCTGATTAAAATTTTTGATTAATTGTCATTGTGTTTTGTAGGACTTTCAATGTGCCCAATAAATAAATATTATTGTAAATTTCAATAATAATCGAATATTAACAATTGTTAAATAAATAGTATAAAACTTAAAATTCCTTTTAGATCTCTTTGTATACTCTTTTGTTGAATGTCTTCCGGTTTGGCTTGCATATAAATACGAAAACAATTCAGTTTGGTTTCAGAATCTCTACTCGTTTTTCCACCATCCATACTATATTATGGCGAATTTTCTGTACGCAAAAGCAATTTTGTTATTATTATTTATAGCTCTAGTAAGAGGTAAATAAACTTACGTTTTTGTTCAAAACAAGTTCTTTTAATCTCTCTCTCTATATTTTTAGCTCAAAATTGTCGACCCATGTCAGTGCGTGTGCTTGCTCGCCATAACTTTTGTATAACCAGTTGTCCACCGGAGAAAAATAAGTGCATTATACCATCCCAAGACACTTGGTTATTGGTTTGTCCACCCAACTGTTGTCTATCTGGCAGAAGCTGTGTTCCTTTGAAAAGACAAGGATAATTAAGAAAAATTTGTATATGTCAATTGATGTGTGTTTTTTATATACGTGTATTTTAAATAAAGAAACTTGTTGTTAATTTTTAAACAGATTAAATTTAGAGTAAATCAACCGAGTTGCTATGAGACGTTGTCATATCGTAAAGTTCCATAAATCGTTCACTCGAATACTTCTAGAGCCGAATCATGGGATGTCATATCTACGGATAGGGAATACCTGTCATAAAAGACGGCAAAAATCTAAAAGTTCTCACGGCAGTCGGAAGCGTCACTCCCTCAGGAGGATATCAAACCCCAACAAGGTGGCAAAAAGGCAGTTCTTTTTCATGCTATCGAAGGCATTTTAAAATCATAATAGTTTATTGGTGGCTTTGGTCATTCACATTGTTCTTTCGATAAGACTTCGTATGTGGCATTGAGAAGGCTTCTCCCATATAGCTTAAGATACTTAGATCCCAATCGCTAGGACTGCAATCAACCGAAAAGATTTTGCAAAGAAGTTGTGGCACTTACTTGAACATTTTTTTAGTCAGGCAAG
The DNA here is from genome assembly GCA_037013455.1 of Ceratitis rosa. NCBI lineage: Eukaryota > Metazoa > Arthropoda > Insecta > Diptera > Tephritidae > Ceratitis > Ceratitis rosa. Next base: position 26,395,217 of record JAWMAG010000008.1, read on the forward strand.
TATACAGTTAGTCAATGAAAACCATAGGTTCCTCTCCTTCAAGCCGAATTTCTCCTTCAGGTTTGTCCTGCTCCGTCATCCATCAGTAACCTACTCGCTTGTAACGGCAAAATAAAAAAATATTTATTATAATAAAAATATATGTATTGCTCTCACAGAACAAAGACGGCTTTTTGGCTTTTGAAATAACAATAATGAAGAGGAAGTGTGAGAAATACCTAAAAAATGATGAATCACTGAAAAGCGACGAGAAATGAGAAATTGAAATAAAAAAATGTAATTTTTTGCTGATACAAAGAGGAGTCGCACCAAACTGAGCCGTGCCACGTCATTCTAAATAAAGTAACGATTTATGTAAATGTTAAAAATAATTTATATGTATATGGAAAAAAACGCGATTTTGAAGTTTTTTTACATACACCAAATAAAAATTTAAAATTCTATACAGTGAGCCATTCAGTAGCATCTCCACTTATTATATTATACTTACATATATACTCTAACCTGCCTTGACAGCTTTTTGAATGTAACTGAGTCGTCTCTTACCTCTACTGACGCCAGACTTATACACGTTTAGATATGCGTACTGTTATCAAATCTCAGCAAGTGAATGACGACAAAAAAAGCTACAAAGCCAAGATAAGTAAGTAAAGGTTATTGAAACAAGGCAAAAATAAATGGAAAGGAGGAATTACCAAGAAAAAAGTTAAAAAATAAAAGAAAATCAAACGCAAAAAGTTGTGAGCATGTATGAAAATCACCGAGCAGGTGCACACGTACAATTGAAAAAGTCGCCTTGAGATGTGATGAAAATGATTTATTTATCTCGAAATGGTTTTTCACTCTAAACCAATGCCGTTAGACGCACCGCGAAAAAAACGCAACAACTCCACCCGCTTATTTAGATATTAAAATTGATTGCTTCAACATTTTTATGCCACAACAAGAAGACGTAGAAGCTATTTGGCATACACGTAAGTAAAAGCCAAGTTAATTATTCATGTGCGATAACAGTATGTTAGAAAAAAACTGTAGTCAATTTTCGCGGAGAAAAACTCAATGTATGCTTTTAAAATATATGTAAGTATTGCCGATGTGGTATGTAAGAATTTGTGTATGTGTTTTGTCTGCAAATTGAATTCTTTGCTCTCTTTATGAAGCATTTAATAAGGTAGGACTTTTACTCGGTTGGCAAAAATATAACAAGACTCTAGAAGCTCACGATAAGCAGTTGGAAATTTTAGATGGAAAATGTACATATTTATACTTTTCCAAACTAATGGAAGAACTTACAATTTCTACTATGTCGCTTTCAAACAGCTGATGGATTTCTATGAGGAGGTTTTCATTCCATGTGAGAAATATACTTGGAGAGATTGACATTGCCTGCCGTAGGGCGACCGCAATAAACACAATTTTTTTATATATATTTTTTTATAATTGTTATAATTTTAAATGTTGGTACAGCCAGAATGTAAGCCCATTATCCACTTCATAATTATCCGACTGCTCCGTCATATCCACCTATATTAAAAAGTTGATAATTTCAATTGGTTTGTGAACAAATAACATTTGATTCGACCCAAGTTCTTCTTTAAAATTGAATTTCGGAGACGATCCCAATATACGGTTCCCGGCCTTTCGAACATAGTTAGTTGTGCACCTAGTCTTACTGGACCGTTGTGATACCAGTGTTTTGTCGCGTGCAAAAAAGCTCCCTTCCTAGATGCTCAAACCATTTAATATATACTACTTTCTGAAACCCACTGACACTTGCTGAAGCAAAATTTGAAAAACAGTCGAAATAAAAAGTTTCAAGGTAGCAATGTCGGGCCGCACTGATGGCTCGACCGAGGCGGAAGTAGTGCTTACCGACTTCACCTCAGCTATGACATTGCAATTGCAACAGAAGTTATTAGAGAGTTTCAATATCCTCCTACTGTATGTCCCCGTATTAAAGTGTCCGTTTAATATGCAAATATAGAACCGGTTGATAAAGAGTAGAGACTTTATTCTCTTCCCTTCGATCATTCGGCGGTTCTGTCAGTTCAAATTACTTATGCTTGCTACCCCCCTCTGGTACTAGCCTTGTTGATGACGACCGATCTTAGCAGTTATTTTGCCGAGGAAAAAGGCAAACCCACTTCATTTGCCATATGTATTGTGTTTAGGGTAGTTCCTCTTACAGTTAGCTCGTCGGGCACCCGATTTCCTGAAATATTCCTATGAAAAGAAATTTATCAACCACAAATCTTTTGCATAAAGTGGAGCGTTTTTTGGAAATCTTTTTTAGTACACAATGATAATCACTCGACTATTGCGTCCGGAGTATACCCGGGGACATATTCAGTTTAGGATCCACCGGTATAAATTGAGTTGGTGTCCTCTTCTTCTACAAAGTCTATTCTACCTTGTCATCTAAAAGGTATCCTCATTTCGAAGCAACTATTCGAAACAAACTTTGAGAATTTATACTCTGACTAACTTAAACATGTTATGGAATTAGTTTAGTATATCGCTTTGTCCAAATAGTTTCGTAGTTTCAACAACCCCTTTCCGCAAGTCTGAACCTGCTGTAACTTTTGAATTAAAAATGTAACTACCCTTTTAATTTTAGTATATTTTGTGAGTTTGTATTAATTTGTATTAATGCATTATAATTTTTCTAAAGTTGTCTACATCTGGAGCCCTCCAAGCGGCAACAATGCGGTGGACAAACGACCGCCCGAAATACACGCGTCGGTGTATAACATTCTGTTAATGGCATTTGACCTGTGGGACCGCATTTCAGCTCGCATATGCGTTGACCTGGTCTCGTTAGGCGTATATGAATCATGCAGGCATTTACTGGAAGAAAAAAATTTAAATAGATAAATGTTTAGAGTAGTGTGCCATAAGAAATAGATTATAATGTAAATTTTATAAATAACAATATTAATTATTAGTTAAATTTTATTTATTACTTCATATATGAATATATATAAAAATAGTGTTTCCTAAACTTGAATCTCTATAACTGTTTCATAAGTTATTTACTGGAGGAGCTGTAATGTTTAGATATACATATAATTGAAAAATCAGATTTACGAGAATTATATGCAAAATCTTCAGGTTATGATACCTCAATAACTAATGGAGTGGTAGCTGACAACCACAAAGGAATATTAACACTCGGACAAGAAGTAACCAACTCAGTTTATTACGCTGCACATTTGATGTTCAAAAATGTAAATATTTCAATAAAGGTTATAATTACTTGTATATATATTTATTTTATATATTTTTCCCCATTTCAAAAATAATATTAGTTAAATCTTCAATTTACAAAAGGCATAGTTAAAATTATTAGCTTTTACACACTCTCTAATTTGGTATTTTCCTAAATATCTCTATCCTTTCTTCAAGGGCACACGACGTACCTTATCTTAGTTTATTTAGTTTGCCATAAAGAATTATCAAAAATATTATATATCTTGTCGTAGTAGGAACATAACATTATTAGTATAAGATAGTGTAGACGCAGTCAATGCGCTGTGGCAACCCTAATTAGTTGAGTAGTTGTATACTTGTATGTAGGTATATAAGATAGTCGAGTAGAAAATTCGAAAAAATATTTCGAAACTCTTTTATGTTCTAGTAAAGTTTTTTTCCTTATATTAGGTCTAGTTAAAAGTAGCCCAATATTTTTTTCATTGAAGGTAAGGATTTATTTACCATAGTTAGAATTATCCGATTTAGATCAAATATACACGGTTTTGCTCTATAATCATTTGACACAGACAGGAACAGATGGCAAGCACTTGACGCGAGGTTCAGACTATACGTATAAGGTGGATATATAAAAGCTGGCCAGCCAGCGTTGGCAAATCATCAACGATGTGTTTGGTCTGGCATTATCCTAATGATTAATTTAAAGTTTGATCGTAGGTTAGCAGCTCATAAAAAGAGTACAAAATTTTCCGCCAGGAGACCGCTTGTGTCGACTCTTTGCGCGTCAGCCACGGCCACTTTCGTTTGACGTTACTGTAAGTGATCCACTTTTTATCACCAGTCACCATCTGTTTCATCGTAAGGTTTTTCTCGTTGACTCATGTGACATCCATACTTTGGGCTTCTTTGTGTATTCAGCCTTTTTTAAGGGAATCCAAACTGTTTTTCGCGCAAAGTTTAGCTCCTGGGTAATCGAAACAGTACTCGCATGACGATCAGAGTCGACGACTTTCGTTAGTTTATCGATATTTTCGACAATTGGTCTTTCACACCGACGAGCATTTTTACATCGAAATTATCGGAACGAAATCGATCGCCTTTATCGGAGTGAAATTTTAGAAAGAAGCATGTTTTCTCTTTTCTCTTTGCTGGTGTCCACCAATTTACCTATGCTCAAACACTTAAGTCGGTAATAGTGATCAATACTTCTCTCGTTATCTATTTAAATACAAAATATAATATTTCCAACACCATCTACCGTAATCCAATCGCACTTATAGAAAGCGGGATAGAGATCACTAAAGCCATCTATTGCAAAAATAATGGATTTTTCTAGGTCAAATATATAATATAAAAATGATTCAATTTGCATTACTTTCCATATATTTATATACACCGTAAATGTTTTAAATTATTTAAAAAACTATTATTATGTAATATTATTTTAATACAAATATTTTTACCTTCTATAAGCGCAATGCACAGGAGTAATAAAACTACAGTTGAATAAATTAATTTCGCCATTTTCCTCGAAAGTGTTGCAGCTGATAAGGCAATGAACTGCGATATGAATAATGAAAAGCTTAAAACTTAATATTGTTATTTATACTTCATTTGCAATTGAGTTGATATTAAGAAAGCTGTTCTGTAAATCGTTCTTTCTTCTCTGCCCTTAACAAGTTATTTAATTATCATAAATTGAAGGTTTGTTTTGATAATTTAATTATACACGTAGATACATTTTTTAAATAATGGATTTTTTTGATATGATAAAATAAATGAATTTTTATTCGAGCTACTTTTGTGCAAAGAATATATTATTTTAGGCTAATATGTATATAAAGAGCCGGCTTTTCATTGTGCAGTATTTCCTCCATCGACTTTCAACTTTAGGTTAGGTTAGACTGCTTGACATGTTTAGAAGACTTACGTAGACAATATCACGTCCATGATGTTACCAGAAACACTGCTTGTGACTAAAGCCCTTCACTGCTTCATTTTTGCTGTGTCTCCAGTTTGAAGAACATTACTGTTACCTCTAATTTAGGCGCTCTGGTCTCTTGTTGATTGAAAGTCCAATATTCTTCGTGCTCTACTGACTCCTCACGTTCCCTGTGTGTCCAGCATTTATTTATTAGTTTGAAGATACAAGAATGATCGTTCGTTTACTGTCAAGTCCATGGCTACTTCCTGCTCTAAAAGGACTTCATCCTTACAGATAATTCATCAATCATCTCGTTACCTTATATGCCCTTATGACCTGGCAACCAACTTGGAAAGAACTTTCTTGCGATTTTGCAGCCATTAGCTCATTCGTTTGCCTGACAAAGCAAAAATACTTCTTGCGCTTGCTTCACTTCCTTGAATGGAACAGGTATGAAAACTTTTCTTTATTTAGACAGTATTTTTATCGCCTCTTGGCTGCATATGTTTGACAGCTTTGAAGAATTTCTTATCTCCAGTTGGGCGCTGTAAACTGAAGATGCCACTCTTTCGTTAATTTTAGAACCATCTGTCTTCATATCTCAGATCTTTACTCCAAGCATACGCCTCTATTCTAGCTAATATCAAATTCCCTCGCATTCACTCGCAGCGGTAAGGAATACCCAGATTTTAGCTACTAGATTTGATGGTGTTATAGATGGTGTTGTTTGGAGTTCCTCGATGAAGCTGATTATTGAAAGTCGAAGACCTTCTTCAGCCCATCCAGATATATTACTTTTTCCATCCTTTTACATGTTTGTATATAGTACCGCCGATGCCTTCTTCATTCGCTTCTCTGCATTGAGTCTCCACGACAATTCCCAGGTACTTAGTGCTAGGTTTCAGTTGTAAAATGACCTCTCAAAGCATTGATTTGATCCAATCTGGAATTTCGCATTTTCTTGTGAATAGAAAACAATTTCAGAAAAAACAAAAAAGAATGCAGGTTAATAGGAGGGAATCAGAGCATACTGGTTTTATCGAGATATTCACAGAATACTCTAATTTTATATTGAGGAACATAAACTCTATCCGCTCCAACAAAATGCCCAAGATAGCAAATATTTAAGGAAAAACTATCCCTATTTTTAGTGGAATAAAAATAGATAATTTGTTTAATTAGTATATCATATTTTTTAATTTCCTTTTATTTGACCATATTCAATATACTATCCCAGCCTTTGCGAGGAGATGCACCTATTACCCGAACGACAACAACCAGGTGTACAGGATTCCACTATAGTATTTTTCTTTGCTGTAATACAAACAGTTCCTCTTGGTGGACAATAAGGTATACACACACGATTACCCGGACGCATAATAATTGTACGTTTATATCTACAGTCCACAGCTGGTTTTTTTGCCGTTTGAGTATAATTGGCTAGAGAAGACAATGAAAATAATACAAAGTATTTATTAAAAATAAATTTAATCAAGAATATTAAATAATTAAATTTTGTATATTTTTGCATTAAATAAATATATTTTTTATATCATTTCTTTCTGCACAAAATAGTATTTTTTTACCTTGAATTAAAGCAAAACTCAATAGCAGTAAAAATACAGTTGCGGAGCGGAATATGGGCATTTTCGGAATTATGTCTTGTTGTAGTTGAGTGCAAACAAATAGTCTGTTTTGAGCCGCAATTTTCTTGGCTATTTATGTTGGACTTAATGCGGAAGCCCAAAGCCAATGACTTCAGTAAGCTACGAATATTGTTTCATCGACACTCCTTTGTTTAAAATAATAAAAATAAGATTCTTAAACTCGATACTAGTAATTTTGAATGAAAGTATTTAAAACAACAATTAAATTGAAATAAAAGATTCTAGAAAAAGCTTTCTTCGGAATGAGTAGAAATATTTACATAGGGGAAAATAAAAAAACAAGCTTTTGGTTCACTTAAAGAATTATATTTTCGTACCCTTTGACAATGCATAACACGGAATTATAGCATTGTAAAGTGAGCAAAAGAAACGGAGATGAACACACAAGGTTATACATTTTGTGGTCTCGTAAATAAACATAAAAAATGAATTTAAAATAATATTTTTCAATAATTTCCTTTTTAATTATAAAGTTTCTTTTTTAATTATATATTTTGCAATTGTCGGTCCGCAATAAAGCCATATTCGCTCATGTTATGTGGCACCATCTTGTTGAAACCACATATTATCTTAGTCGTCTTCTTCAATTGCAGGCCAAAAAATAAAAAGTCTGCTATCATGCGACCATAAACGACCATACGCTCCGAACTGACAGTGACTGCCACGCCGTTGTCATTTTCAGAGTTGTAATATCCAATCACACCTACGGACCAAAGAGCGGACCAGACAGTAAGGATTTTTGGGTTTAATGGTTTTTCTTTAACTATTCAACTGCATCTATTTTGATCTAAGGGCGGTCCATTGTAATTATTAGTTGTATTTAACTAAAAAAAAACATTTCTGGATTGACAGTTAAATTTGACAGATGTCAAAATACAGTCCTGTACTTTGAAAACCACGAAATGGGTAACCCTAGACACTCATGGACAAAATAAATAATATATAGTATATAACAACCGTTATCTCAGCTGTAAACAAGTAAAAAATATATAAACAACTTCCCATTTTCACTTTGGGTGGAATCCATCAGGTTCGAAGCCTGTCTACGAAAAGCACATCAAAACGGCGTATTCTGAGCTTATTGTGCCCGATTGCATACATATTTTTGGACTGCACTCCTACCAATTAATTTAGTAAAAGACAATTCATGCTCAACTGCTTTGTGAAATCCTGACATTTTTCATTTTCAAGGGCTCTATTAACTTGAGACATGCCTCCGAAGGGGTTGTATTCCTGCACTTTTTTCTAAAAAATCGATTGACTTAGCCATTTCATACACTTCATATTAGAATTTACAAATTATACAGGTACTACTAAAGTCCTAAGTTCCTTTGAGTTATGGCAGCCTAGTCCTTATTGACTGACAGTTAATCTCACCGAAATTTTCGCACTCAAGCTCACATTAAGCGAACTTAAAACGACATTATTGGGCAGATATTTGAAAGTGGGTATTTATATCTGGATCTATGACATGTGTGTTGACAGTTGTCAATTTCACCATTTATTTTTCTAATAAAATTCAATTGAGAAATCTTCATGAAATTATTGGTTTTGATTAAGTCTTAAGTTGAAAGAATTAAGTACAATAAGAAGTTCAAGCACATTTTATTAAATTTCAAATTGTTTCAAATATCAACTTCATCCACCAATTCTAACGGTAGGCACGCACTGACCAGCACCTTCACGGCAACACAGTGGCGGGCACATAGCGATTGTAAGCGGTCTTGGCGCTGTGAAGCACGTATTCCCAGGTTCTCTCGGTGCACAATTGGGTTCACACACTCTTTCGAATGCTTTTACTTCCATATCTAAGGGTGTACAGACCAGTGCTTGACCTAGATTTAAAAATATATTTATATATATATATAAATTAAATTAAATTTTCGTGTTAATTTGCATACAATTAACGAGTGCACAGAAAGCAGCGAAAAAAATTAAAACTGCGTAGATATATTTCAACATTCTAATATTCGATCTAAACTCTGCTGGTGTTACACAAATACTGAAAATAATTTTAACAATTTTTGAATTTATATTTACATACTGGTGTGTAGTAAACATTTTGCATTCATTTAATTTGTTATCGTCGGTTAATGAACTACTTGAAAAGATTATTACACGTGTCCAGTGCCTGTCAAAGTGTGTGTTTTCTTATTAACCGGTATAACTTGCAAACGTACTTAGGTATGTATGTATTTATATAATGTTGATTTGTATTAAAAAATTATTATTGTTAAGCATTACAAAACTCACGTGTGGGAATTAGAAAAGAAACTTAACCGCCTCTTTTTTGGTGCATTGCGTGTTTTTGCTCGTTTTTCAAGCTCAAATTGATTTATTGTTCATAATCTATATTTTCTTATTTTCGAATATATGTACATACATATGTATGTATTAAAAGTCATTTTGTCATTTTCGCTAAAATTTAATCGGGAAATATTTGCATGATAAAATTTTTGGTTTTTCATAATTTTTAAAAATATTCTTTAACCATAAACACTGTATAAATCCATTGATAAACATGTGGTTAGCGGGAAAAGATACAGATTATTTTCTGATATTTACAAAAACTTTTACTATTCCATACTCGGGAAGTTTTTTAAAAAAAAAAAATTTTTTTTTAAATATAATTTTTTTTATACGAATGCGATCTTCCATCCCATGAAAAGAAGCTGCCTCTATATCGCTATGTATGAATTTGGTATTCCAGCAAAATTTATAAGGCTGTTTAAACTAACACTCAGACGACTCGTAGCTTCTTTCCTTCAAGAATGAGAAGGATCCCTCCTCACTAAACGAGATTGCAGACAAAGTAACCCTTTATCGTGTGACTTTATGCTTCAGAATATAATATGAGCTGCACAGCTAAAGGGTGATGTTGCAATATTTTAAAAGATATCTGTAAGTCGGCGCTTGAAATTTCAGAGATAAAGATTTTGCAAGGACTTGGCTTTACTTTATGTCTTCAATTGGAACTGAATGGCTAAGAGAAGAAACGAATGTCATACTATTGTTAACTCGACTTTGATCGCGTAAGCGGTGTCTATGCCAAAAAAGAAGAAGAAAAGAATGGGTACAGCCTGTACACGCAGGGAAGTAAAACTCCAGTAAAATCATTGACTTGTGATACGATACCTTGCCTTGATAAAACAAAACTTTTTTCTTTGCCATGTGCATTGGTTTCTTTATAATTTCGGCCTTCAAATAATATTCACTCCTGATGTTACTTTCCTTCTCAAGATGGTCGATGAATATTACACTACGCACATCCTAAAACACCGAGACGCTTTGGACTCTAGTTGCTAACAACTCGGATGGCAATCGTTTTGGATTCGAAGTGAAGTGATGGATCTTTGTTTCTTCGATTACCACTTATCGATGCGCCAATTTAGGCTTTTTACTTTTAAACATTGCCAACTAAAGCTCAGAAGCTTAACCGAAGCATTTGCTCTAAAATTTTGCAACGAATAAAAATACCTGATAAGTCTCAGCATTTATGGCTCTACTTTAAATTAAAAAGGCTTAAATACAAAATAAAACAAAAAATAAAACTCAACATTATAAATTTAGGTATTTTACAAATATTTTGTATGCATATTTATGTATATTAGAAGTGGTACATTCTACACAAACACCTATCTATCAACCGATTCTTACCGTTGCAATGCATTGATTGCTATTATCACGACAGCAAAGCGGCTGTGGGCATAGGTTAAGAATCGTAGCCGATATAGCGGTATAGCAATCACTTGCCGGCTCTCTTGGTGCACAATTCCGTTGGCAAACTGTTTGGAATCTACCCACAAGTGTAGCTACAGGCGAACAATTCGGTGGTTGAGCTAAGGGAAGAAGATACATATGTGTTTGCAAAATTAATTATTAATATAAAATTAAAAATATGTGCTACTATTCTAACCACTTGTAACGGCAAAAAATAATGCAGTCGAAATTATTGTTAAATAATAATATCTAAACATTTTAAAGGAGTACAGTTTTATTCGTGCGTGTGTTGGAAATAAACTGAATATCTACAAAATAATTAAAAATATATTGCTGCTTCGAGAATTTATATCATTTATGTATATATAAAATTACACAATAACTGCTTATACACAAATATGTGTACAATATGTCGGTTATTAGGTCATATTAACAATATGAAAATAAAATAATTAATAAAAGTAGAAATTTTCAAAATATTCATACATAAATATATACATAAATTGTACGTATCTAAATTGCTTGCATACATTTTTTTCAACAAGTTACACTTTCCTTGTTTGCCCTTCGATTAACCTTCTTCTTGTTAATCTTTTTTTTTTTTAAAGACTTTACAAATGATATTGGAACAAAGGTTGATCTAGTCAACTTACACCTCAATCTTTTTTCTTATAAGTTTTTTATGATTAATTGCAGCTTAAAAATCCAACATATTCTGTTCCTCCAGCTTATATTCTGGTCTGTTTGACTCGTGTTATAATTATTAGTACATGTATTAGGAATATTCTTATTTGAAAAAAAATACGTGAGATTTTCTGAATTCATGTATTATAAGGTACTTGTTTCGAAAATTAAAATTCTCAAAATTAACGTTAATTTAAAAATCAGTAGTATTTTAATGGCACATTTGTGTTTCTTGCTTCCGAAACAGGTATGATTTCTGAATCATTTGTTTATATGGCCTCATTTTGCTTTTACGATGTCCTTCAGTCATCGATTCTGCTATACCAGACTCCTTCGATGTTTTTTCTAAGGTCTGGGACAGTTTTCGGCTCTTTCTCTTGAATTTTTCCCCTTCATTACTGACCAAATGTTTTCAGTGAGGTTCAGGTTAGGACTAGGACAGAAGCTATCCTATTACAAGGTGCTGAATCGTCCTGTAAAATTACATTTTGGGTGTGTTAGGACAGGTCTACAATTGTGGGTACAACAAAATGTTTGACAATTTCTTTATACGCTGCTGCATTTACAGTTCCTTCTAGTTTCGAAAATGTATCAACTCCATATATTGTTATAGCTCCCCATGCCATGATATCCGTGAATGCTGTAGCGTTCAGTTTTTCTGCTCTCATCAAGATAATCTTTGATTCATCTGTAAAGATGTCTAGTTCTTAATCTTCAGCTGTCCAACTTTCATGTTGTTTGCACCATTCCAGATTTTGCAGGCCGGTACGATTCTGGGGCCATGTCTTTCAGTTTTCGCAGAATTGTTCGGGTTGAACACAAGCTCTCCTTTCAATTTTGAAGCAGATGTGAACCGATTTTTGACTCACAACAGCTTCAAGTGAACACTCAAAACAGAAGGTCTTCCGAAATATTTCCGCCCCTCCTTGGTCCCAATCACACGATATGAGGTCAAAAACCGATGTATTTATACATTATGTAGGTAAGATACCATAGGTAAGATGAATTTTTATGAGGAGCTTTTATTTCATGTCAGAAATACGCTGAAAGAGCTTGATATTCTCCGCCGAGGAGCGACCGCAATTAGAAAACTTAATTTTCTATAATTTTGGATGTTGGTCGAACCAGAACTGGAATCCTGGTGTTCAGAATGGCAATACGCATGCTAAACACTCAACTATTGTGGTCGCCAAATTTATATTTAATGGAATGAAAATCACTGCGTCCAAACCTACAATGAATTTGAGTAAAAGAATACACACCCTTTCGGTTCTAATGTAACTACTGGCAATAAAACCATAATATAATAATATTAAATCATAAATCAAATAGTTCTATTATAACCATTCAAAATTTAGCGACCAATTCTTACAATTGGAATGCATTGATTATTTACATCACGACAGCATAACGGTTGAGGACACAAAGTTATAGTTCCGGGTCTTGAAGGTAAAAAGCAGGTACGCGTCGATCCCCGTGGTCCACAGTTTCGTTCGCAAACAGGATCTCTAACTCCTATTTGTGTTGGCGTTGGTGTGCAATCTTGTGCTGGAAGAAATATTATAGTAAAAAGATTTAGAATATCTATTTAATTTATTTTATAAAAATATAATACCTTCGGAAACCGCAAACAAGAGCAAAAAAAATATTAAAGTTGCGCAAAAATACTTGAACATTTTAAACAACTCGGTTTAACTCGAACAACTACTGAATAAGTTCTGAAAACTCAGACAAAAACATGTAACTGTACGTGTATCTATGTATATTTGACAACTTTTTCTTTTAATCAAAAATATATTGTGTGGGAAGAATAGATCAAAACTAGGTCACATAATGAAGTATAAGGAAATATATAATTAAAACATATATATATTATATTTCATATAGCTTCCAGTCATTAAAAATACTTATGTATATGTATATGTATGTAGGCATAAAAAATTAATTGATAAAAAGAAACATCCAACAAATAAAATCATTCCGGTTTCGAAAACTATATCTCTTAGTTAAAAACTGATTCAAACTAACTACGTGCTAGTCCCAATTCAATCATTTCGTGAACTAGTTGGCAGCCATAAATAATGAATATTTCAGGTTTATTTTCAGTTCCGAATTAGTTATGCAACATAAACTTAAAAAATTCTGAAATATTCGTGAAATAGCCCCTTGGTAAGTGAAATTGGCTACAAAATTCACTCCTAAGCTAGTAACTAGCTATTAACTAAAGTCAGATGCAAGCATTGAAAGTGTAGTTCAAATGTCGATAAAATTCCAAAATAGTAACTAACTAGTCCTAAGTTCTGAAAAGTTGCTTAATGATTTATTTCCGTAAATTTTCTTCGTCGTAGATAACATTAGAAAACATCCTAAAATTGTGCTTAGGTAGCGCTAAAACTAATCCCAAAGTTACTTAACGTGAGTTTTGACAGAGAAACAAACAAAATGTAATAAATTACTTTAATTGCTATATTTAATTTAATTAAATTCTTTTCATTCTCATATATGATTTTGTTTTATTTAATTTAATTTAGATTTATTTTATTTCATTTTATTTTGTTTTATTTTATTTTATTTTATTTTATTTTATTTTATTTTATTTTATTTTATTTTATTTTATTTTATTTTATTTTATTTTATTTTATTTTATTTTATTTTATTTTATTTTATTTTATTTTATTTTATTTTATTTTATTTTATTTTATTTTATTTTATTTTATTTGATTTTTTTTATTTTATTTTATTTTAATTTATTTTATTTTATTTAATTTTATTTATTTATTTCATTAATTTTTTTATGTGTTCTATATTTTATTACCAGAATTATAGACAGTTATCCTTCTCTCTTCATTGGTACACAGATATTGCCAAGCCTACAGCAACCATGTGGGCACACTGGTAATCGAATATCCTTAGTGGCTGTTACGCAAAGAAGTCTTGGCAATCTTGGTGGGCAATTAAATTGACAAAAGCGCTGGCCGCGCTTTAAAGGTATAATGTTTGGTGTGCAGTTTACGTGTTGTGCTAGAAGGGGTAATAATTTGTTTATAAATAAAATTGTTCAATTAAATCGTGTTTTCCTTAAATACCTTCAATTAAGATAAAGCCAAAGAGAACCAGACTTAAAATAATAAAAATATATTTCGTCATTTTGAACTGTTTGCTTGTATAAAGTGGTCTACTTGGTTCGTAACTGGCCGCATGGGATTTTATAGGAAAATTCATAATTCATGGAGACATTTACTGAGCTCACTATTCTTTAATAACTAAGGCACAATTAATATATAAATAATAACATTATGTTTACATTAATTTTTTGTCATTAATTTTTTTTAATCCTTTTTTTATTTCTTATCCAAACAGGCCATAAAAGTTCTTTCTTTTTATTTAAGATAACTAAAGTATAAAAGCCAAAGCACTCGTTAAACGACATACATTACGGTATTGGCTCAATCTTAGTTAAGATGTCAAAATATTTTTTAATTCTAGTAATTCTTACCATTTTCTGTTTAACAATTGTTCAAGGTGAATACATATTTTTATATGTATAATATAATATAATATTTTATAATATATTATTCATTTAAACAAAATTTCGAAACATTCATTTTTTCAAGTAGCTCAGCGAGATAACTGCATACCTTTCGTTGTAAGATTGCGCAAGGGTCAAGTTAATTGTAATCGTATTTGCATTCCCAGAGGAAAAGAAAAGAGACAATGCACAATGGCTGAAAGAGACTCGAAAACAGTCTCATGTCCAATTGGTTGCTGCAAAATGGGTAGCAGTTGCTTGAAGTTAAAACTACGGAATTGAAAAACTGAAGAAAAGAATTTAAAACAATTTAAATTGAATTAAAAGATATAAAATTAATATAAAAAACTTTTGTGTTCTTGTATTATTTACCAAAATCTTAAAATCTAGTGCAAATATTCACCACATTTTTAATTGTATTACGTTTTTTATTTACTTCATTTCGTAATATTCAAAGATGTACTTCCAGATTTCCTCTCTCATCTGCTACAAAATTTTTTCTTCATCAAGCTGTTCAAGTTTTCATATTATTTACACAATTGTCTTAAGAATAAACCCTTTAATAAGTAAGACAAATATTTATTCAAGTGATAAAGTAAATCCAATGAAGAATTATTGCTAACAAAACGAAAAACGAAAGTTATGCTTGTAAGGAATGGAGGGAAAGCAGAATTCGAATTTTCATTAGAGCACAAGAGTTTTTCGAGCAGCTCGAAATTTGAGCAACGAGTACTGATGATTCAATACAGAAGAGAAATCGAGAAATATGACAAATCTTGAACAGACCTTTAACAGACCTTTAACAGAAAGTCACTTCATGTTCACATCAGCTACATTCCCGTGAACGATATATCGGGGGGCTAGAACCCCGTAATCTTGGTGCAACTGAGGTCCGTATACTGTAGTAGGTTAAACCAGACTCGACATAAATTATAAATAAAATCTAAACGTGTTGAGCTTCATTGGAAAATTATTTTTTTTTTAAATTATAGGATGATAAGTTTAATGAATCGGACCCATATAGGTATCTGACCTTCAGGAAAAATTTGATATTAATAAAATATTTCCCTATCGAAAATATCACAAGTGAGGCGATCGACCTAAATTCTGTATATGTTCTGTAGTACCTTAGAGCTATATCGGCTTATAAGTTGCTTCAAAAATAGCTAGGTTACATTTAAAATTTCCGTAGGTTGAACTTTTAAGCTTTTTAGGATTCTGATACAATTTTGAAGAAAAATTCTTGAATTCCTCATGTAATTTTATACAAATTTATGAGTATCATATATTTAAAAAATGATAAGTCATTATTGAAAAATAAATTTAAAAACCTTTCTTCGGATGGTTACAATTTAATCTACTCGTATAATATATAAAAGAAAGTGACTTTAGTTACTACGCTTATAACGCAGGAACGCTTCGACAGATTTCGCTAAATCACACCAATTCGGATTGGTCTCCGGCCAAGCAGGAAGGATACTTAACTAAGGAAAGGATCGACCTAATTAAAAAATTCCAATTTTTGCTTCGATTTTTTTCAAGCATGAACACTACATTTTCCACAGGGAAGGGGTCCTGGCATCGATATATTCCAAAACATCGTATTTACCTATGATTCGATTTACTAAAAATTTGGTACATAGGACCTGAGACCAATATATTCTAAAAAATATTATTTATGGTTTGTTTTAATTTATATAAACGTTTAGACTACTTTTTTCTTAGAAGTGGATCAGGTACCACAGAGCGGATTTGATTGGTTTATCCCTTAACCTAATTGATAACAGTATCCGTGTGAGGGAAAAAGTAACTCTCACTGCAGACATGTGGCTTATTTCTTGTATTTATGGGATCTCGTTCAATCCGAAACCCTCATCTCCATACCAATGCACAAGTATGGTATATAAAAATTGTTTAAAAAAATGTATACTTTTTCATGATTTAAGAACTGGTGAACTGGGTTTTTAAAAGGAGATGGTGTTTTCGAAAGAAAATTTAACCTTATTCCAGGGCGTGGACTTAGTGTCAGATTTATACAAAAAAAAAATTATTTATGATTTGTTTTAATTGGCATTAAATGGATTGGCTGCTTTTGGTTCAATTAACATGCAGGAAATGGATCTTAAAACTCTTATTAATGGTTGATTTGCTGAAATTATTTTCTTTCCACGAAGTGGACCTGAAAGCGTTCTAGTCGAAATTTTTAATCTGAAACGACTAATTTTGGACTTGGACAATATCCTCTCTATTGATTTCCATTCCATTCAAATAAATCACATTAAAATTTGAGATGTTTTATTTTCATTCTGGAGTTAATCCAAAGGCTTGGAATTGAGGCGAATTGAGGCAACGAAGTTGATTATGGAAGAATTACAAATTTTAAAATAATATTTTCAAATAATTTAAACAGGGTGACTTTCAACTTTCGTAAGACTTTTTTACTTGTCTATAAAAAAATTGTATTTGATTTCTCAACCGATCATGAACAATGGAGCGGTTTACTCACATAGGATAGCGTTTAGGAAAAATTACTAATACAAACTTAGAAAAATAAACTGTCATAGTAATAATTGTTTCTTTCTTGAATAATTTATTTCAATTACATATATCTTTATTGTTTTCTTTATTTTTTATTAAATTTCTTATACCCAAACACTACATATTTTTCCTCTAAAATTTTCGAGCTACTAACGACACACAACTATTACCCCTTTGACAGCAACTTATTGGACAAATGGGTATTCTGGAATCTTTTTTCACTTTTTCACATTTGGTCTGCGCACTATTTTTTGTACAATATCGGTGACAAACACGTTGGCCACGTCGATAAGACATAACAATTGATCTACAGTTGGTCCGCTGTGCTAAATGATAGAAAAGAAAGAGCTGCTGTTATTAATAGTATAAAATAGTACTAATAGAAATTAAAACAATCAAAGAAATGTACAAACTTGTGGAAAATCATAGAAAATTACCTTGAACAACTGCCCAACTGAATAGTATAGCTATTAAGAAGAGGCTAAAATATTTCACCATCTTGACGGCAAAGTATTGAATGTCTTAATAAAGTTAATACGATTATTTATATATCCTAGCAGATTGTTATATTTATTATTTATTTAAACTGTGTTTTATAATAACTTAAATGCAATTTTTATGAATAAGTACAGAGAAATAATAAACAAAAGTTTTTTTTTTGTATATTAAGAGAGTTCGCTTTATATTTATTCATTTACTTTGAATTTCCGGCAACCTATGCGTTTTTTATTGGAAAAAAATAAAAATAAAAAAAAATGAATTGAAATAAAAGGTAAATAAAATGAGCAAAAAAATTGTTTATTTTCACTTCTTACAAATTTATCTGCGCCCTGCAACTATTATTATTCGCATGGTTTCAATTTAAAGACCCGTCTATAGGAAACTATTGGATCTTAGTCGCTTCTTAAGACAGGCATGCCTTACCTTAATAAATTCTTCAACTAACTAAGTTAATAGTTTAGTTTACATTTTTTGTATTAATTCTGATCAAACGCACTTAGACCTCGTGACCCCAAAGTTAGGCCCAAGTGAAAAAGACCTTTCACATTTGCCTAGATGCTCAAACCGTTTAACGCGTTATGTGAAGCACAAAAGATGGAAACGAATTCCACAAGATAGTCGAAATAAAAATCGTAGAGAAAGCGTTGTTGGGCCACACCACGGACAGTCGCAGAGGTAGCGTTCTATTGACTACTTCTCGTCTGTGTACTTGCAAAAGTCATTATAGAAATATTTCGTTCTTCTACTGTGCAACCACATCAGGCATTGTCCGGTTATTACTCCGGTTGTATTGCTGATGGATGTTCGACGGACTCACAGTTCTCTGCATTTTTTTCTGTGCACGTGGTTCCAAACCATATACGTTTCGCATACAGTCATTTTTCAGGTGACTTCAGGACAGTTTGGGTTTCGGAATAGATTGTGATAGACCGAGGCAACACTGCAGAATTTAGTGACCACAAATTGTTTCCTTTATCGCAATTAGTTCTGCTTGAAAAAGGCTGCAGTGTCTGGAAGTCATATCAATTGCTGCTGATACTCAGTGTAGTTTTGAGCCGTTGGTAAAGATGACTATAGAGCTTTGCTCATGAACTGTTGCATTTTCATATTTGTTCCTCTCTGAAATTTTTGTTGTAATATATTGTCAAAACAGAAAACTGAAATGGTGTATTCCACCTCTTCCGAGAAGAGTGTACTCGTATAATTTCTTGAAGGTTGAGTTGTATTTCACCCTATGGATTTGTAGCTCGCATGAAGTTTACTATATAGATCTAATAATAAGATAGACTTAAGGAGAGCTTCAAAGGCTTGCGTGGGTATTAAAGTCAGCACTCTTGTAACAAGAATAAAGGACGTCTTCAAAACTTGATCCACTTTGCTCCCAATAGTAACTTTTTCGAGTGCCGGCCACCAAATTCTGACTCCGTAGACCATTATGGTTCTTATTACTGCCTTTTATAGCCAGTTTATGAGATGAGATTTTAATTCCCAAATTTGGGTGATCACCGCCTTGCGGACTCTACCGTTCTACCGTATTTCGTTTTCCAGGGAGTTTACTACTTTAGTTTATACCTAGATACTTGACCTCAGTGAGAGAAAGTGATATAGTTCCTTTGAGTATGAGAAATGACTTTTACCTTTTGGATTCTTTCCCTCAAAAATACATATGTAGTTGAAGGCACAATGCGTACAAAATAGAAACAAAATTAATTCATACAACCCTTTTTCTGACCGAAATGGTGGGAAGCAGATTTTTCAAAAGAAAAACAACAAGCATGCGACCAAATTTTGTGGAAAGATCCTAAATTCATATTCTGACCAGATCAGCACTAAAAAATATAAATAATTACTTAAAAATAATAAAAAATAAATTTTTTAAGTACAATTGCTTCTCGGTAGAAATATCAATCCTTCGAATGATTTGCTAACATTAAATAAAAAACATTAAAAACATAAAAATCCATAATCCAATTCAATTTGTTTGGTGAAAATCAATTTTATAAAAAGTTTTAAAAACACTCGTATGTAATATAAACTCATATTTGAGAGGTTTTCAGTGTAAATAATTATAATTTATTGTTGTTTTACAAATATCTTCTTCTTTGAAATATATCAGTATTGATTTTATTAATTTAATATTTTTCATTTAAGTCTGCCTGCAGCCATCGCCAATACGACAACAATGCCTCGGGCATATTCTAATGGTTAAGGGCAAACGTACGGTGGCACATTTGAAAGGTAAGCGGCTCGGTGGACATTGTCGCTCACATAATCTTTGTCCCTCTTTAGCTTTTATGGCTATCTTTTGACATGGACGCGGTTGAGCTGGATGGATTTGAAATATATTATATTAAGTTTAAATAATTTCAATCAAGCGTTGCTTACCATGCACCGTTATAAAAGCGAAAACTAAGACAATAAATAAAGTACCAAAAAATTTAGTCATTTTACTGTAAAGAAACAAAGAAAGTTTTGAGTTTAAGGATTGTTGATGTGTATATGGTTTATGGTGTTTAATAATCGAGCGAAAGTACTTATATAATATCATGGAGTCTTTAGTTAATTATAGCATAAAAACAAAAGCTGTTTGTTTATATTCATAATAACGGTGTTGAACAATATTTACCACGAATGTAAGCCATGCAGAGGTCATTGGTAGGAGCATTAACAACGGTTTATTGTTAAAAAAATTGAATAAATGTAAGTAACATATGACAATCACTTGTTTATAAAAAAGAACCAAAAGCTTTAATATTATTGTATTTATAAACAAGATAAAAATATTAATATAAGAATTACTTTTGTTTTAGCGTAAAACAAAAAAAAATATTATTTTATTTTATTTACTCATTATGTATTCTTTGTTTATATTCATTTCAATATAATTTTATATAAATAAATAAATTTTTTAAAATTACATTTATTGAACAGTCACAAAGAAATCAATTAAATAATTATTATTTAAACAATTCTTTACCAAAAGTAAATTTCCACTGATTTTTTCATATAAATAAGCTTGAAATTATTTTAAAGTAATTCATTACAAATTTATCGAAAACATAAATTTTATCCAATTTAATTAACTTTTTTCTTCTAAAAATGAAATTATTTATTTACATTTTACTCCTCAGCTTCACAGTGGCTGCTTTTGGTAAGTCCTCTATTTAGCATTTGATTTTCTTGTGAAAAATTTATCTTCATACTCATTTTCAGCGCAATTCAATTACTGCCGCATGAGATCTGTCAGAGTAATTAAAGGTCAGCGAGTATGTCAGCAATCCTGTATACCCATCCGTGGTCAACGTGTTGTTTGTACTGTTGCACAAACTTCTCAAATAGTTTCTATCTGTCCAAGCGGTTGTTGTCGTATGGGCAGTTCTTGTCATCAGCTTCAAAAAACATGAAAATATCAATAAAAATTAAATAAAGAAAAAAATATAAATAAGAGAATTAATTTTTTTACCTCAAAGATAGTGTGTTATTGGTGTCAATTTTCAAAAAAGCTTGCGAAGTTTCGCTCCTTCAGCGCACACCTGGAGAACAGTTATGAGCGCCAACCCCGCCGTGATGTCAGAGTTGTGCTTGGTAATTTCCACCACATGGTGAAAAAATAGCCTCGTTGCTGAAACCTTTTCAAATCCTATGGAGCTGATCGACTTCACCGGGGTCAGATTATGACCTTCCAGCATAAAATAAATCCATTAAACTACTTTGCTGACTTCGGATTGAAAATCGCGAATTCAAATTGATCATTGCGTGATAGACCGAAGACATGTCTCCTCCAGATATATGGTACGTATTTGCCAAGAAGCTAATAACGTCTCGAATCAATATTAAATCACACCGAAGCTACCCACCCGTCTCGTATAGCAAAGAACGCCTGTTCATAGAGGCACGGAAGGTTCGACGTCGAAAAGCTGCAATCACAACAGACAGCCGAACGATTTTTTATTCGACCTTCGTACCTGCTTTCTGAGAACACTCGTCAATAACTCGGTACAAGTTATCTGTAGTCATTGTAAACTCCTTACGTATCACCGCCAAAGAAACAATTAGTAATCGGTAATGTCGAAAGAGCTAGTACGATGGGATATGTTGAAATGCAGTGGAGAGAAATGAATGTACCTTGCATGCCTTGTGAGAGAGAGAGAGAGAAAGAAAGAGAGAGAGAGTTAAAAGTGTAGGCAAGGCGTAGTAGCGGCCAAAAAAATAAAGGGGAAGAAATTCGTTAGTATCAAGAGGTTAAGAAGCATATCGGTAGGGATAATATTTGAAAATTTCTGTCACTAACAGAAGTTTTCAAGTCCGTAGCATACTCATGTAGGAATCATAAAGATGTTTTGAT
Source organism: Ceratitis rosa (assembly GCA_037013455.1). Taxonomy (NCBI): domain Eukaryota; kingdom Metazoa; phylum Arthropoda; class Insecta; order Diptera; family Tephritidae; genus Ceratitis; species Ceratitis rosa. The sequence goes on from JAWMAG010000008.1 coordinate 26,417,335, forward strand.
AAAACATGACCAGAACATACTACGATTGTGTCCTTGTAACTGCTATATTCGCAAGACTTACACAGCTTGGTAAACTCATGCTGGAAAATGCTACAAGCGTTCACTGAATTTTGAAAGACCTCTCCGAGCGAGGTTTCAAACGGGTGACACTCCATCATGTGACTTCTTCAATACAATGTTGGAGAGAAAGAGCTGCAGAGCCAAACATAAATGATTTTGTTTTCTATAAGAGCGCACAACTTTTGACGTATTCCCATGATGTCCGGTATAAAGACCCGACTGTCGCGGGAACAGACAGCCCCTAACCTGCTGGAGTTAAGAAAGTAAAGTGAAAGGGCATGGTGGTGAACGAGGACAAAAAACAACCAATTGTTTGGTGTGCAGCACTCCTTAGAGGGCTTGAAATGTCGTCCCATAGTTTTCTAAACCGAGTTGCTCATAAGTGCTCTTAGAAGGAGGATCGTCGAACCTTTCTTGGGTTTGCTGGCGAACGTTCTTTGCATCACAGAGGCGTGTTCGTATTTTTAGTTGTACAAGGTAGTGGTTTGAGTCGATAATTGCTTCAACGATTCGAAAGGAAATCTTTTCTGCATCGAATTGTCACGGGGGACGAAAAATAGATTTATTTTGAAAACCCGACGCGAAAAAAATTATGCCTTTCCTCTGGTGAAGCTGGCCCATCGACTGCAAGGCCAAATCGCTTTGGCCGTTACACAATGCTCTGTGTTTGGTGGGGCCAGTGTGGTGTGGTATACTATGAGTTGTTAAAACCTGTTGAAACGGTGAACACGGATCGCTACCGACAACAAATGATCAATTTGAATCATGCGTTGATCGAAAAACGGTCGGAATGGGCCCGAAGACATTGCAAAGTTATCTTGCAACATGACAACGCGCCGTCTCATACCGCTAAACTGGTGAAAGACACATTAAAAACACTTAATTGGGAAATATTATCGCACCCGCCGTACTCTCCAGACCTCGCCCCGAGCAGGAGCAGTGCTTCGCTAATTTTGAAGAAGTCGAAAAATGGCTCGTGGAATGATTTGCCCCGATAGAGAAAAAGTTTTTTTGGAATGGTATCCATAATTTGCCTGAGAGATGGGCGAATTGTGTAGAAACCAATGGTCCATACTTTGAATAAAAAAATTTTGAGATTCCTCTGAAAATGAAGTGTTTTCTTTATCGAAAAAACCGGAAAATTTTAACTAACACACCTGGTATGTCAGAGTGATTCGAACAAGGCCCTCTCCCTTTTAGCTGTGGCCCAAGTCTTCACACAGGCTGGTTACCTGCAATTCGCTTAAGAATAGCTCACGTAAAGGGTGTGTGACGAGAGTAGTAACATATTTGAACATAACATTGTAATTGCAACTGCTTACCTCTAAGTAAGATTACAACCTACATGGCAACTCTGCTTAAAAATATCTAGAAGTTATTCTTGCGTTGTATGTATATCTGAATGTTATCATGTTATACCTATAATCACTTCGCCCCATTGTTGCAATAATTATTTCGAATAAATTATCGTACAAGGCCAGCCAGCCAAGTAGTTCCGAAAAAGCCTATAAAAGCAAATTCATCCGTTTGAAATCACGATTTGTAGACAAAAATGTGTAAATTTAGTTTATTTTTAATTTTCGCTACGTGCATATTTTTGAAATTGTGGCTGTGTATTAAGGGTTTGTTATACATATTATATTTTTTGCCTTTCGCCCGATGAAATTCTATCGAAAATTTTGTGCTTCAATGGCAATTCAATTAGCTTTTCTACAGGAAGTGCTTATAAAAAATTTTTTTAAAAAGCATTGTAAATTCGTAAAAAGTTCCATTGCTTCAGTGCAAAGTTTTCTGAAATATATATGTATTTTTTAATTATGACATTTATGTAATTTTGTCCATCTTCTCTAACCCTCTATACTTTCAGCTAATGGCGGTCCACGCGGTTGCTCCGGTAGCCGCTATGAGATTTACTTAAATCCAGGACCAAATTGTGAACGAACGTGTCGTGATTTGAATGTAGAATGTCTGAAAGTGTATGTTATGCCACCATCTGGTTGTTATTGCCGAGAAGGATTTGCGCGTAACGATGCAGGACGTTGTATACCCACGCGACTTTGTAGACCAACGAAATAAATTTTTTGATTAAAACTTAAAATTGCTTTAAGAAAGGGTCTAATGAAATAAAGAATAATAATATCAAATTATACAATATTGGCAATAAAAAATTACAAACTTCATTCGAAAACTCCAAAAATTTTTTCTTAAATAATTTGAAATAAAAGAAGCCGGAAACAAATTTATAAAACTAATATATAATATATTTTTTTAATTTATCAACAGTAGTTTACGATACATTTCAATAAATTTATTAATCAGTTAATTTCTTCTTCAAGTATTTTTATACTTGAATGTGCACTATTATTTTTGCAATAGAGAGAAATGAATGAGAATGGAAGTGTTGATCACTGAACTCAGTAGGTTTGATACTGTAACAGTCAATCATGCAGAATTTGAGTTTCGTCGATTTCTTGCCGATAATTTTGTAAAAGATTCTCAATTGTCGAAAATGTCGGGTCTGACTGTCATGCGAGCACTTTTTCGAGAACAGGCGGGGAATTGTGTTCTATCAGATATCGATAGTGACTCAGCAGAAGCTCCCAGAGCTTGGAAAGGCGGTTCTAATGCACCAAACTTATAGTCCGGACCTTGCACAAAGTGATTATCATCTGTTCCTGTCTATGATGGATGATTTGGCTGGTGCAGAATTGGTCTAAAGAGAAGCCTGTGAAAATCGATTGTCCCAATTTGTTGCCAATACGGACACGTGTTTCTATGAGAGAGACATGATGGCACACCCTTGATAATAACAAGTCTTCAATTCAATTAAAAAATAATGGATTTACTAGACGTATTATCATATATATATAAACCTTTTCCCTCAATTTATTATTTTTTTTTTATTTTTTTAATCATCAATTAAGTTCTATAAACCCATTGGCAAATTGAACCCAAACGGCAGCAATTCGGCGGACATAATCTTACGGTGGTGGCTGTACGTGCTGTAGCGCAACGTGTAACTGACGTACCCGGACCCGTAAAACATTGACGTTCACAAAACCTTTCACCCGCTCGAACGCTAAATATGCGAGGCTGACATGGTGGCTGGGCTGTAAATAACAAAAAATTAAAAATAACATATAAATGATAGTAAAATAATACAGTGAACAAATAAATAAAGATATTTAAATAAAATAATAATAAAATAAGAAATAAGTCGAAATCATAGTAAATTACTAACCTAAAACTGCAGATATTCCATACAGAATAACTAAAGTCAATAAAAATTTAAAGTTAAACATCGCCACTGAGGATTCGCGAAATTACTACAAACAACATTTTCAATCTTATAAACGCCGACTTAAGTAATTTATTAAACGTATTTCACGCAATACAAATTTATTATTGATTTTAATTTTACAATGAAAACAGCTGCGAATAAAACAATGTGCAATATACCTTTTTATTTATTTTTTTTTTCTCATTCAAATATTATCTTTAATGTTCTTTTTATTGTTAAACATTTAAGTTCTTTCATTTACATACAATGAAAATCACAAATAACGAAAAAAAATTATATTTTAAAACAATACTATTGTTGGTTTTCAAGACTTTTTCGCCTTGAATTACATAAATTGTAGTACAGGGTTTCCAATAAGACGAGTTATATTGATATTCAAAGAAAAATTGCAGTTTTTGAGGTAAACGATCTGATGTTTATTTCAATGTAAAGAAGAAGATATGCTATTAATATTGGAAGACAGGACCGTAACCTTTTTATGAAATTTTCCATCACCAAATCGCTAATTGGTTGCTATATGCCCTTTCAATAACTTAACGTCATCAAGAAAGCGAAGGGTTATTTCTTTTAAACAGTCCAGCATTAAAAAACTATACAATCAGCTATTACGGCCCTGGACTCACTCATGGTGAGTTCCAGAATTGTGAATTGACATTAAGACCAGAAAGTTTCCGGAAGCTGTTATTTAAACTGGTGAATATTTTTAATCACTTTTTTTTTTTGTTAAGTTGGTAGTATTGTCCTTAATTACTATGCCAAAAATGAGCGCGATCTGTCAAGCAAGTTTGTTTCTTTTACGGCCACAATCGAGTTGAAACGGGTTCTGCGGAGTGGTAACTTGAGTTTTGGAAACAAAAAAAGTCGCATGGGGCCAAATCCGGTGAATACGGTATTTGATCAATGGTATTGAAAGACTTTTTGGTCTTAAAATCGTTCACTACTACTGTACGATGGCGAATTATCGCTATGAAAGTTTCCGGAAATTGTTGACCCACAAATATGCCCTTCACCGGCTATGGTGAACGAAATCGATTTTTTTTTTGTAATACTTTTGCTTTGTCTTGAGATTTTTTTTTTGAAAACTATCGGTTGTTAGCCAAAATAGCGCTTATATTTTATCGTCCAAATCGTCGACATGAAATAAATGTTTATCAACATTGTTGTTCAGTCTCATTATAGCACAGTGCACTTATGAACCTATCAACATTTGACGCCCATAAAGCTAAGGCATACACCAGCAAAGAGCAAGCGCGCCATCTATATGCGAAGTTAAAGGAAATTTACATGTAACTGGGGAAGATTGAAGTGAGTCATATAACTTATAAGTTCTCTGGTGTGTGCTACTTCGATACCAAAATTGTAAAGAATTGAAATATGTTTAAGTTGTTACCTGCGCATACTGCCATTCGGAAGGTCATGGGCTCGAGCCTTGGTCTGCTCAACATCAAAAATTATAATCCATCAGCCGTTACATCATTTGTTGGAAGAACCATCAAGACGAACGCCACAAATTTGCGCAAGAGCTCTGCCGGTAATCGGTTCAGTTGTTATAAAGCAGACGGACTTTTCCTGTAAATTATTACTAAAAAGCAAACACAAGAAACTTGCATTGTGGTCTTCATACACTATCTTTCCGTGAGGTCGTGTTATCGTCACTATAGTTGCACCTGTGAAACGTATGCCTTTCACTTTGTAGCAAAACGTGTGTCATTTATCGGGTCATTGTGTTGTCAGCTCTTAATTTTCATCATCAACTCTGCTGGCTTTGGCTTGAGCTGCGCATAGTTTCGTCAACCTGCTGGCATCGCTATCGGCTACTGGGCTTGCTAAAATGATCGTTCCGCCGGTTCCATTTCTGTGACCAACAGCGGTCTCAGCCATTCCTGCAACCCGCTCTATACTTCCACAAAACACTATCTCCTTTATACCGGCTCTTTGTTGTTATCCTAACGCCTTAGTATTTGTTGTTGAAATACTATATCTTCATTCAGTTGGGCAAAACTTCAGTAACCGTCTAAGCATTGCGTTTGACGAGACAAGAACAATGGAAGGTGGTTCCTTGTGAAATTTACTACATTGGCTATAAAAAGGTACGCAAAATTACGTGCGAATGAGTGACCCACTCGCCAAGTACTGTCGTTAACTCAGCTAGAGAGAAGATAATCACCTGATTCGCTTTCTATAAGAGCTTCCCCCGCCACGATGTCAATATTATAATTGACGAATTTCACGCTAAGGGTGGGAAGGAAGATATTTTCGAACAAAATCAGACTTCTCCAGGGTTCAAAAAAATTCAACAAGCTACATGGCTGTCACCATTTCGAAAAAAGCGCAACCAAATCGATCATAAAGTAATACACGTAGAGAAAAAACATAGTCTAAATAGCAACGCTCGACCGAGAGTTGATGATAGAAGCGAAACGCATTTGCAGGCAGAAAAAGCGAGAGGCTAAAAAGTGTGGGAATGTATATCTTGAGGAGCTGGTCGGCAGGGGTAAAGCTCGAAAATTTTCTGAGAAAATTTGGCGATTTACAGAAGATTTTGAAACCAGACCGATGTCCAGAGCATACTGAATTTATGAAGAGAACATTTTTCAGCCTGCTGAATGGCAATGAAAGTACAACAACTGGAAATGGTGAACCCGAATTCTCAATCGAAGACGCTGGAAAAGACATTTCGCTATCCGGCCTTGAAAAAGTCCGAAAAACAATTTCCCACTTAAAGAACAACAAAGTCGCGGAAGTCGGTGTCAGGGAAAGGTTTTGTGAACAATTTATACTCCTTTGAGCATTGAACACAGTGAATACCGCCGACGGTAGAACGAGATGATGTTCGAGGTATACGCTGACATTGACTGTAGACGCCAATATTCCAACTTTGAAAGTTTTCGACGCAGTGCCTGCCGGTTTATCGTTGGAAGGATCAAGTGGAGAGCAGCTTGACTTCACTTATTATTTCCAATTTGTGCTAAATATCGAAAAGAAGAAACGGCTGGTGTTCTACTATTGATACGGCTATAATCAGCTGTCAAAACAAAACTAAGAGCAGTATTGCACGGAAATTTGGCATTGTTTGCCTAAATATGAACGGACTACAAGGCACTATAACCTTTTTTGCACTAGCAGCGCATTCTGGTGGTCAGGGAGGTTACTTTTCACCGCACCTAGTAAAATACACCGCAAATACAGATTTTTGATATTTTCTTTAGAAAAATATTGGAAATGACCTCACTTATGGCCGAAAACTTTATATAGTTTCAACACTCTACCGACCACACTTAAACTCAGAAAATTTTAATTTTTTTTTCATGTCATTTGGGGTCCACCTATAGAAGATACCCCGGAAGCCGAAAACTTTTCTCGGTTTAAATTTCCTGCCAGGCACCCCAAAGCTCTGAAAAATTACAATGCAATGCGGCAATGACATCCAAAACATTGCCAGATCGGTACGACTCAACGCCAATTTTATCTTCATGCGTATCATTTCAAAAACATTTTAATTTTTCATTTTTTTTTTAAACAAACTTTATTAATTAAAAACATTTCTTACATTTACATTTATATTTAGAAAACAGACAATAAAATTGTTGTTATTTTCATTATACATATACATATAAGTATTTTTTCATGTTATTTGTTGCAAATTTATAAGTTTACTGCACGCAATAGTTGTTGTAGAATATTAATTAAATAGCAAATGAAGCAAACATATATTTATTTGTGCTTAAAACAATACATACATACAAAAGCAAATAATTGTATTTATTTATTTATTTATTTTATTATTTTTGCCACTTCTTTGTATTATAATTAGTTGTATTTTTACAACAATGACAAATATAAAAACAAATAATGTCTGTATGTATATTAGTTTTAGTGCAAATAAACATTTTCAAAGTTGTAGACACACATACACGTACATACATATAAAAGTAGAAAAGCTTGAAATATGTATATTGACAGTCAAAAGTATGTTTATTATTTTATTTTTTTAATTTCATTTATTTTTTTTTTAGGTGGGGAATAAATGTGAAAAATTTGTGTAAGGCAGCGCAGCTAATAGAATTATTTATTGCCATAGATATTGATTATTTAATGTTATTTCTAATATCTATAACTAAAATTAAATTTTCACTGAACATTAAGTTGTTGTAAACTACCAATAAATTGTTTAAAACTATGATTATTATTTTATTTAAATATTCATTTTGTGTTGACTATTTTGAGGCAATGAGCTGAACTCACGGACATACATACACGTATGTGCATACGAGTACACAGTGATATATGTATGTATGTACGAGCTAGTATGTAAGTGCGTTTAGCATCATAGTGTTGCCATATTGTATGAATATTCAAAATTTCATTATTTTGCCATTTATTTTATGTTATGTTAAGTTATGTTAAGTGCTCAGTGCTTTTGGTGGTATGCATACAAGTTTATGAGGCGAGCTTTTCAAATTGTTCGGTTGTTCTTTTGTAATGTTTTACAAGAAAAAATAAAAAAAAATATTTTTTTTTTTTATTAATTTATTTACTATTCCTTTTTTTATTTAAATTTTATTCTTTTGACTTGTTTTTTATATTAATTAATAATTTGAACCGCTTCTGTGCGCCAAATACAGGAAATATGTACCAGCAGCGTAAGCCAAGAAAATGAATACACCAAAAACTCCTGCCGCAATATTAGAGCCATATCCATAACTATTCGGATAGCCGGACCATTTGGCCAATTGCACAACGAATGCTATGAAGTAGAGAAGGGTGCATATCGCGGTGTTAATCAATTCCTGCAAAGAAAGAGAGGGAAAATAAATATTTTTTTGTAATGAAAAATGCAAAATTATAAGTTTCTATATAAAAAGTAATCCATGGCTTTAGTGATCTGTATCTCACGTTCTATAAGTGCGATCGGATTAAAGTAAATGGAATTAAAAAGACGATATTTTGAATAAAATTTCGTCAAAATAATTTTGATGTAGTCTGACCGTCATGCGAGCACTGTTACAATTGCACAAAAAGCACACAAAGAAGCTTAATTTATTGGTTCCACATGACTCAACGAGAAAAAAGACCTCATGGACTGAATTTCCATCTGCGACTCGCTACTGAATCGGAACCCATTTTTGAAACGGATAGTGATTGGTGATAAATAGTGGATCACTTGCAACAAAGTCAAATGAAAACGGACGCGGCCAATGAGCCGCCAAAAACGATCTCTAGCTAGTATTGCGACCGGAAAGGTTAAACTCTTAATTCGGACTCGTACTGTCAAAAATTGGACCGTCTAAACCACTCAGCGCCTTTGGCTGACAGGGGGGGAATTGTATTTCATCAGGACAACGCCAGACCACGCACATCGATAATGAATCGACAGACGCTCCGAGAGCTTGATTGAGTGGTTATTATGCATGTATCCATCTTATACTCCGGATTTGATACCAAGTCATTACCATCTGTTTTTGGCTATGTCGAATGTTTTGGCTGGATAAGAATTGACCTCAAGAGAAGCCTGTGAAATTCATTGTCTCAATTTTTGGCCAATAGGGACAAGGATTTCTATGAGAGAACATCTGTCAGGTAGCATTTGTTTGTAACGGGAAGCAGATTCTTTCAGATAGTGAGAGTATTCTTCAAACTTTACAGAACAGATCTATCACTGAAGGCCAATAGCTTTAAGACAGACACGTCCTACTCCACCAGCCTATTGGGAATGGCTTGTTTTAGTGGGTTCATTGAGGGCGCAAAACTACAGGAGGAAAACAATTTAACGAATGCCTTCACTGATAGCACACCTCTATCGTATTTCTAATTTTAGCAAATAAAAATGTTTCAAAATTCTCAAGGATGTATAGAAATATTAATCGAATTTTAAATTCCTAATCCCTTTCACACTTCGGCAGGAAATTTCAGTCCCTTCGAGTATATTTCTGATTTGCAACCTTTTTTCAAAGAACATCAAGACAAATTTGAAGCAGGAGCTTGGCCGAAAATTGCTTCAACGATTACAAAATGCTATATATAATATAATCAATATGTATATGTATGATGATTCTCAAGAAACTTAGAGCCCTCTCGGACAAACATCTGACTCTGGTAAAAAAAAAAACAGCTTTAAATCGAGTAACAAGGTTCTAAGATGCTGAGAGGCAGATACTCTCTTTATGAACCAATCAAGATATAGGCTACAGTAGAATTTCTGTTTGATTCGCGCGTAGTTGAACCGGAAGAAGTGTGTGAGCTACTTTAGCCGACTTTTCACATTGCACCTTGCGGTGGACAGAACCAAACGATAAGTGACTCTTAATTTTACCAGCAAAAAAGTTCAAGCGGACATGCAGGAAAGCTAAATGCCACGGTATCAATGGTATAAGTATATTATTGCTAAAACATCTCGATCTTTTGGGAGCATAATTCCGACCGGTCATAGACCGGACTAGCTAGGCCCAGAGAAAGAAGGTACAATGCTTTCAGAACAGTGCCTGGGATTTCATAGTGAAACATTCTTGCTCCCAATTAAGAATCATATTGGATTACTGTGCAATCAGTCAGTTCTTAGAAGCTGAACACCTCTCAGGCATATCAGTAAAAAAAAAGTATACGTCTTTAGGCAGTCTATTCAACATTACATTATAGAACTGCACGACGAGCTACCAACAGGTCTTAAACGCTAACTTGTCCACATCTTCACTCATTCTCTTCCTGTGAATACCGCCACCCATAGCACATGAAGTGACCAAACTACTCCGCAAGATCTCAAGTAATACAGTCACAATTAACGATACTGTCCAGACTCGCCCTGATAATCGGTTTCAAAAATATCAGGACGCCATTTTCTATAAAGCTGTAACGGAAATGGAAAAAACAGATGTCTTGAGTATGAATTGCATAATTTGGGGCACCCACAAAAAGCGGAACTAACTAAGAGGGCTGCCACGAATCAGAGATCTTCCGAACAGGATCATAACCAGTATACACAGACCATTGTTTCAATTCACTTAATACTGCTCCCACTTGCACTGCTCAAGAACATTTACAGGTACATACACGGTGTGTCACAAAAATAAACGAACTTTATATATAAATCATACAACATACAGCGCCATCTATTGAAAATTTGCAACATTAAAAACATACATTCATCCTCTTTCAAACGCACCTGACTTCATGTAAGTCGGATGACAGATGTAAAAGTGACAGCCATTTCAATAAAACCAAAAGTGTGCTAATGGTTCAAAAATAAAATGAAACAAAGAGCAAATATAAAATTTTGTGTCAAACTGGAAAAAAAATTGAAATTGAAGTTTAAAAAACTAAAAAAAAAATTGAAAAACATGAAGCAGCCGTAACCGAGGTACTGAAGAACATTTCTATAAATGACATAAAAAAATTTATGCATGCGCTGGTTGATCGTTCCAAACGTTGTGTTGAGTCAAATGGAACCTTTTTGAATAAATAATAACTTTCAAAGATAATAAAATCTGTATTTTACTATTTTATATCCAAAAAGTTCGGTTATTTTTGGGAAACACCGTGTATATCACTTTACTGGTATCTAACCTATAAATAACCTCAATACTTTCAACTTACTGTGAATATCCAATTGACAGCTACAGTCAGTGCCTCACGAATGCCTAAAAGATAGGCAAAAATCCACAAAATTGTCGCGATAAATGAGATTACAGCCACAAACAGGAAGAATGATGTAGCTGAAACGTAAGCAGGTGAAGCAAGGGCCATGCAGATAATACCAAGCACCTGTAAAGATAAAATTGAAAAGAAAAAAAAAATTTTAATCAAAATTTATAAAATTTTAAAATGCAACAAAGAAAGAAATATCATAAGATAAAAATAAGCAACGAATAAACATAAAATTTGTAAGTGATAAGATTAGTCATTCATAAAAAAATCGATTTATTACAACATATAAAAAGTAATAAACGATAAGTAGTGATATTTGTAAGGGGATTTAAACGAGTCAGCTGTTGACAATTCATCAAAGGATTAGCAAAGTATTACACTTAACAATGGTCGACATAAAAGAGTTATTTCCTGCACGCTTGTAGTTACAGATAATTAACATTGATAAGATATATATTTATATTTTTTTATTTACCTAAAAAGAACTTAACTCAACTGTTCGTTATAACGACAGAATACTCAGTTGATGCAGAACTCGTCATTGCATAAATAAACCAATAATTCTGGTCTATAGTGCTTGTAATTTCCTGGAAATACTAGAAATTTCCATTGAAATGTGCTTTCAGTCGCTTTATAGCAACAAAAGCCTTGCAAATAAAAGCAATAAAGGAGAGATTACCTGAGGTGGTCTAATGATTAGAAAAAATGTGATTGAGGTTTTGTACTATATACAACTACAGTAATATCAATACCTTATTTGTAGATGAAATTGAAAGTTTTATAACAAAGCATTTTATGAACTGTTTGCCCAACTAAATACACATAAAATCGATATATAAAAATACATATATTAAATAAAAATGAAAGCAAGAAATATTTTACGCTTTATAACCGCTTAGGCGATTTACACTCGTTTTCTACGATTTGTAATCTGCGTCTTGAATTTTTTCTATAAAATAGGCGTTTTAAACAACATCAGGTTGCAGTTATAATTTTTATAAGAAGGAGATTACATCAAGGTAATCGATCAATATTACACCATGCAAATCCCAATATCGACTCGAATGGATTATCTTGTTTCACCCGCCTCTGCGCAGCAAAAAACTTCCGTCAACAAACCCAGGGAAGCTTCGAAGTTAAAAGCAATCAGAAACAGACAGCCGAACGGTTTTCTACTCGGCTTGCACTCCTCTTTTGAGCACTCGGTATAAGGGAACTATGGGACGAAAATCCATACTTACAGCTGCTAAGGAAACTATCAGTTTTCAGTCAACAAAAGAGCTGGTACGATGGAGTAGGCTGTCTACATCCCAACGTTGAAATCGACCACAATACGTGCGGGATGGGATAGATACCGAAAGCTGAAGAGGGAAACAAGACGCATTTGCAGGCAAAAAAATTAAAGAAGCGGAAATGCGTCAGTATGCTTGAGCTTGAGAAGCTGGCCGCCAAGGTTTAGGCTCCAAAATTCAATGAAAAGGTAAGAAGCAGACTTTTGTAAGACACAAAGAGATGATAATAGTAACTGGTGCCCAGAGTATGATGAATTCATGGAGGGAACACTTTTCCAGCCTTCTGAATGGCAGTGTAAATGCGACACGCGTATGGAATAGACGTTCAATTACCCAATTATGACGAGATGTGAATAGTTATTGCCCGCATAAAGAAAAACCAATTAGAAGGATCCGATTGCTTACCGGCTTAGCTATTTAAATATGACGGTGAGAAGCTTTCAAGGTGCATGAGTCAGTTTTTGCAAAATATGGTCGGATGAAAGCATGCTCGACGTTTGAAACCTAAGTTTGCACTGTTCAATCCACAGTCCGCACCAAATACCGTGAGATGAGCCTCCTTAATATCGCATATAAGGACCTGTAGATCCACTGAAGCGATTTTCAGAGGAGCTCCTTCTCTTATTTGGAGTATGCGTCTTGATGGGACTTCTGTGAGTAGCTTTCATTACATGACAGATAAACACTCGAAAGGCTTGACAGTCCCTGTCGAGGTGCGACGGGTATTATAAAACTTACTTTTCTGTAGTTTTTCTGAACCTAGTATGAGTGCCTAGACAGAATAACATATCGGCTAATGAGATGACGGATCAGCTTGGTAGGACGGCCACCTCCTTCCCACTTCCACCATCACTGAAAAGTTTTGGTATGCTGTCCTCCACTTGCTAGCTCGCAACAAGAGAGTTTTGCTAATTTAAAATGAAAAAATCTCATTGTGACTAGGGTAATGTGGCCAAAAAGATAGGAAATAAGGCCACGAGTGCTTATCACATTAAAGAGAACGACAATATCTACAATTATGAATCTTCTTACAGGACATTGAGCAGGCACACTGAAAGACTGAGCTTATTATAACTTCGGCAGGCACACATTAATATTCACACTCACTCATAAAGGCCGCCATATCGCCATATACTCGTACATAACACATACGAGTACTTAAGTGAAAATACAAAATACATGATAAAAACACTTGTTGCAGCATTTGTAGGTTGGCTGACTGGGTAAAATTGTTGTTGTTGTTAGTCTTATCTTAATTTTTATTATTCTTCTTTAATGTTTACACACTATACTGTTTGTTTATTCATTTAATTTTTTTCATTTCTAATTGCCAACTACCTGTTGAGTAGACGCGCTAAGAAAATCGCACTCATTTTAACACCTTGCGCTGGGTTGTTGTTTTTGTTTTGCAAAATAATATTTGACTGACTCTCTACTGTTGTTATTTGATGTGAAAACAAAAGCACGCCTTGGCAATTTGAATACTAATTTGGCTTATTTTTATTTTATTTTTAAATTCTTTGAAGTCTTAGACTGTTATAGTTGTTTGTAAGTTCAGCAAGATTCTACTAAATATTTATATCTTAACGTTCACATAATTGACGTTTTCTGTAAGGAAATTTTCAGCAATTTATACCATGAGATTTTAAAAATTCTATCAAAAAAAACTTGTTTTTGAGTTATCTTTTGAAGTCTTACGTTGGTAGAAACCTTCGTTTAGATTAGGTTAGGTTGCAGTGGCTACCGATATATCAAGCCGGATTCATCTAGGCCTGACTTAGACCCATTGTGATACCACAAAAACTTAAGCCTCCATCCATTTTGATTTTCTAACGAACCTCTTTAGGTGCATGACTTTGACGTCAGCTATCTTCGATAGACCATCCAACAGTAGGGTCCCAAAATGACGAAACCTCGCCCCTTAGAATATCGCGCCTAATGGTCGCATATATTAGGTGTGAAGTTTAGATTCTTGGAAGCAGCTCAAAGTAGACTATACCTTTGTAATCACACCACATAGAGAGCGTAATCATTTTTTGCCGAACTTTTAAAGCTCATTTTCTCTAAATTCGTATACTACTACTAACCTACAATATATTTCGATCAAAAAAAAATTCTCGGACAGTAGTACTTATTGGAAATTATTCCAACGTTTGCCAGACTCTAGATTAGAAATATTGCACTCATTTGAGACTCTTGTCATATTTACATTTCCAGTCCATCAAAGATTCAATTATGGGAACCCACAAACCTTTAGAAAAAAATCTCTTCTGCGGCTCAGAGCTGAGCATGCTTATACATTTTCCATATTTTCTTATAATGTCAGTGTGAATGCTTTCACCAAATTCAACTAAATTTGTGCGGCATATTCGGGAGAGAAGAGATACGACACTTTTGGAATGGAATATATACCAAGAGTCATAAGTGAATAGGAATCATCCTCGAAAATTCGATAAAAACATAAAATGCAGCGACTTACAGAAGGTTTCAAGACCGGAGCATACTCATGTAGGAACCAACCCCTGCGGGTTAGATAGAGGCTAAAGAATTTACCCAAGTTAAGGCATGCCTATCATAAGAGGCGACTGATATCCAATAGTTACCGCGACAGTCGGGTCTTTATACCGGAACTACCCGGACTTTAAATCTGGCCAAGGACTGCCACTCCCGCAAAGTTCGGGAATTATTTTGCGGTTACAACAACAACGACCAATGAGGTAATCTGGCGACCTATGAGCAGCATATACTGAGTTTATTGGGAGATCATCCTCTTCAATATCAAGCATATTGTATGAAAGATTAAAAGACATCGTCAGAACACTCATTGGTCCTTTTTATCATGGTTTAAGACTTCGTAAGTCCACCATTGAGCACCAAATCTTTGAAAAGGCTCGTGAAAATATAATCCATACTCATCACCTCTTCGTTGATTTTAAAGCTACAATTGCTGATATATGTCGAAGATATTGTTATCCTTGATCTTAACCACCGCGCTGTTAGCTCTGCATTCTCTTAATCTGATAGTAAACGAAGTGAAATTGCAATATCTGCTGTGATATCTGCTACATCACCGTTGCCTGCGTTCGTAAATAATTTCGCCTAGAAGGAATCAGCATCAGAACCTTAAAATCAGCCTTAAAATCCAACGCAGAATCATTCTCGCCCGCAGGTGATATTTTGGCCTGAGTAGACATTTGAAAAGTAAAAGTTTTCGCTCTAAACTCTACAAGGCGCTCATCATTTCTGCTATATACGTATGGCACAGAAATGCCGAGAATTATAAGTCATCCACTTTGTTGGAAGGATCAGTTGAACAGTGATCTTACTTCACTTGTTGTCTCCAATTCGCGCCAAATATCGAATAGAAGAAACGACGAGCGTACTAGGGATTGTTTAAATGGTTAGTAACGTATTGTACGTAACATATTTGGCATGGAGATAGCGCTTTGTAAATATTAACAAAAGCCTTACTTATTCTTCCCAAAAACCAGGTAACGATCTATTTTATAAAAATTGGATTTCCTTGAAATTTTGTTCTTGGGTAGCTTTTTGCTTAGATGAACTAACATTTTCTTTCGGGGAGTGAACCGGAGATCTATTCGTAAAAATCTTATTTACGGTTCGAATATCTCTGAAATCCTATTCCTACCAGGAAGGGGACCACATACCCATCTTTCTGAAAAGAAAACTGTTTGTGGTTAGATTTGGTTTGGTTGGATTTGTACGAACGGGAAAAGCGTCTACTCTCAGACTATGTATGGTAAGCACCTTTACGAATAGGTAAAAGATAACTCAGCCACTGTAAGGCTTATTGCACTCCTCTGCTAAAGTAGAATGGACTGTGTTACCGTCGAACTAGCCAGAAAGGGAACAGCCATAACTACGGTAAACTTTGTACATAACATGGGCGTACCTCTTGCCTCCACAAAGTATATGTTAAGATCAGCCCTCGCCGGACAGATCAGGACATTGTTCTAAGGAACAGAACTAAGTCTTTACATCTTCTAAACAGGATCTCCATAAGCCTAACAACCGACTTAATAACCGGACAAAAGATTCAAATGACTTTTGCCGCAGTTGCAGGATCATAGATGAGGAGTAATCGGTGGAACATTCCCACTGCACAGCACTCTCAGTGCTGTCAATTATCGTTTTCTCGGAAATTCTCGGCGGTAGCCTTACAGAGCTTGCATTGGTAAGCATCTTGAATCATCTTAAGTTTATAAAATACTCCAGGTAAATATTTTGAACATTTGGAAAAGGGAGAGGAATAACAAGGACCCAGTGGGCCTAAGTACGCTTGATCACGATTCGGTGTTCGTGCAACCTGTTTGAGTTCTTTTTCTCAAAACGGAAAGACAGTTTTCGATTCTTATTAACAAAAAAAGTATGCCAAAGTAATAATTCTAAATTATTTAGGAATTCATAATTATTTTACTGCAATTCAGTCAAATATGTCAACCGCAAAATATCAAGTTTAATTTGTTTTTTACTATGTGCAATATGTATGTAAATGTGTAAAAAAAATAAGAATTTAAACAACCAGCAGCAACTTGTTGCTAATTTATGGCAAACAAGAACTCGAAAGCCACACTTGCGATTGAGACTACATAGGTATATTCAAACGAACGTAGTACAAGTCCGGATTTCCTCAAACCCGCACAAAAGTCCATATACCATATACAAGCACGCCTATTTATCAACTTATCTATGTATGTATGTACATATACACTTTCTCATAAACAGACACATATTATATATAGTATAACAAACTATTCATTCATATCAAAATAAACGAGAATATTGTGCAAGCTTGCGATAATGATTTTTTTCACTTCCTTTTTGTGTGTTAAGGTATGTATGTGTGTGGGTTTAAGAATGTGAAACGTTTATAAACGACCACAACATTTTTTGTCACACAAATGTAGCAATCGTTGGGCAAGTGGTTCCGTTTCTAGGCCAAACGTTTAAGCAAAATAAAAAAATAAAAATAAGAAAATGCAAATAGCAAATTCCAAAAATATAAATTATTCTTAAAACAATACGAAGAAAAAATGTCTAACGTATCACTAAATGTGTGCAAGTTTTATGGTGTGAACGAGTTGGGATAACAAAAAGATAAGATAAAGTTAACGATATGAAATGAAATTAAAGCGTAAAGAATACATTTATGCATTAACTTGTAGTGCTTTTACTGTTACTTTTGCTATTGATAAGCTTTTGGTTGATTATGAACCTGTTTTGACTGCGAAAAGTTTGGTATAATGCAAAGAATGCAAATAGCAATAAGTTTTTTTTTTATAACAATATATATTTATATACTATTTATAATTTTTTTAAGTCAGATTTCTTTTTAATATGATGGTTAAATATTTAATAAAAGCTTCGCAATGGCAAAATATTAAATAATAATAACAACAACAAAACGAAGAGTAATCAATATTGGCGGTTTGTTGATCAAAAACCTCAAATCTGAACAAATCGTTTGTATAGGGACTACATGATATAGTCACCCGATTTTGAGAATTTTTGTTGACAATACGCATTTGAAGAGACGAATATATAATATCAAATCTTACGCTTGTAACTGCTTCCTTGACAGAGATTTGACCTAAGCCTCATATCAGAAAAGATCTATATGATATAGTCGTCCGTCTTCATTATACCTATGTGTGAAGAATACTAAATTTCACGCTCTTCGAAGTTTTTTGACAAACTTTTTATCCAATATCTCAAATATTTTATATCATTTGTGTTGTTATTGCTGTAAAATATTCCTAAAAGTAGTTTTTGGGGAATGCTGCGGGAGTAACAGTACTTGGCGGGATAATAAATCCGGGTCGTTCCGGTATAAAGACCCAACTGTCGCGAGAATTATTGGATTTTAGTCGCCTCTAACCGCGGGTAACTTCTTGAACACCTAACCCGCAAGGGAGTTATGTGATTTGTACAAACGAGGAGCGGCTGATAAGCTCCCGACGTAAGGTCTTTAGAGACGACACATCATCTCGTTACTGATAATACTAATTACCGGACTCATTATTAGTACAAATAACACAATTATTTTTTATTAGGTTCAAGACTCTGCCTCTCGACTGTTTCAACAAAGAAGAGAGAACTGTGAAGGTGACCATTTCACCTACATGAAAGGTGTAAAAAGTCTAAACAATTATAACAAAAATTATGAGTCAGCTCAACAATAAATACACATATTTGCAAAATACAGATATATTACAATATTAAGAGATTAATAATGAAATTAATTTGTCTCACTTTGATTTATTACATTTCATACAAGTAATTAAACTTAGTAGGTGTATAATTAAATCTTTCTCAAATGAGTCATTTTTATACACAACTGTACTATGTACAGACAGTATATTAAGTTTGTTACACTAACGGTTATATGTATATAATAACCAATATATTACAATTGGGTTTAATCTCATCAAATTCATGCCCATCTCCTATATAACGGTAATTTTGGCAAGTAATTAAGTAACGAAATGTCCAATTAAAGCCATATTAGTCTGGAACAATCGCATTAAATGGGAAATATTTTCGAAAAAGATTTAGAATAGGCATGGCGCCACATATTTTTGTAGTGAAAAAGTATATTTCAAAAACTATTGCTTAAAATTTAATGTTTATAATTCCCAGGCTGTGATATGAGCATAAGCTGAATATTCGCTTTATCGAGAAACCTAAACACCTTGGTCCCATATAACGCACTTTTTACTTCCTACTCCCCGATTGACTCACGCAAGAATATTTAAGGCACTTATCCATAGAACTTAACTAAATTTGGAGACTTAATGCAGACTAAAAATCTTCCAAATGTGGCTGACTAGGTCAAAAAAGAGATCTACTTCCCATATAACAGATCTTCTTTATTTGTACTGTGGATATGTCTACTTAATAAAAATATCAGTTGGGTATCTAATGTTCGGTTCCATCCATATTTAGTCTTCTTATTTTCATAAAAACCATAAACCGTTCGGTGGAGAATTAGAATAAACTGTAGGTGCAAGACCCATACCACAAATTGGAGGAGGAGCTCAACCAAAAATAGCTTCAACGGTTACAAAGCGCCAATTATATTTATGTTAGTCTAAGGTTTTGGCCTAAGTATGTACCAAAATTCAAGTAATAAATACGATTTTGTAGAATAAATTGCCCGTTCACTACCCAGAAGTTTCGCTTTGTAAAAAATCCTTCTCCTAGCCATTTTCAAAACAACTGGACATTTTTTAACCAAATATATTATATAACTTTTTTTTACCAGATTCAAAAGTATGCTCAAATAACTTTTCAAATTAAAATAAATGTATATAAGTACAGTTATAATATTTTTTAGGTTAACCACAACTTTTTCTGCATTCCCACAAAATTTAAATCTAAGTTAGCATATGCTTCATTTCAAACGATTCCACATACTGATTCTCATAATTAAAAATAAATGCGTGTGAGATATTGATTTTTTAGATCCAGTTAATGCCGTTAAATTAAAAAAAAAACCACATATAAATATTTTGAAAATGTCACATCAAATAAATATCACAAACTCTAGTTGATAAAAAATTATAATATTCTATACATTTCAAAATAAGTGGAATACTGGCGTAATATTACATAGGAAACCACTTCTCCATATGCTGTTAACTCTGTCAGAATTCTTTGCAGCTGTTAAAATCGAATTGGTCAATTGTTTTTAAAATTAATTACCGATTTCCACTGTTTGCACAGGTGTTCTTAACAAACAAGGTGCGCGTAGATGTGTAGATTTTAAATAATGATAACCACACATAAATATGTGTTTGTACCATATAGGTATATGTATTTATATAATAAATGAGTGACACATTGAGTGTGAATAAATTTTTTTCTCACAAAACGTCAACACTATAAAACCTTAAATGAGCAATGACGTAAACTGGATATGACACAGTTTTATTATTCACACAAATTATTTATTTTTTCTTAACTACAAAAAGAAGTTTAACAACTATTCAAATATGTTTAAATCTACCAACAAATATTGTTAATCTAACAATTGTCAAAAAAAAAACTTGTTTAAGGCAATTAAAATGTCTACGAGTTTAAAATAAGCTTAAATTAAATTTAATGTGTTATGTTTTCGTAAATGAAAAAAAAATTATACAAATATTTATAAATATTAATGTCATTTACATACATATCTATTCAAAATAATATTTACTTTGTGTTCTTTTGGGTCTCTTCAGTCAGTTTTCTGTGATTTTTTTTTTTTTTTTGTTGCTTACAACTGATTCTGAAAATCTCTGAATATAAAGCAACACTACTTTGTAGTTTAAAAAATATACATATTTCTATAACTTTTCTTTATTATCTCAGAAAGAAATAACTATAAATACTTACATATATGAAAATTAAGTAATCTACAAACTACATATTCTCATGAAACTCGATTTTTATTATTAAGTTTAAACATAGACATTATATATCGCGAATTTTGGCTAACTTCGAGCAGTTTGAGGTAATTTTTGACCCCTTTTCTGCACATATTGGGCGGTATCTCAGCCATAACTTGACGAATGTTGGTTTTTAAGTGCTCAAGAATGAAAGGTTTTCTCGGTATTTCGTATTCCCCCATAAAAAGTCCAACGATGTTAAATCACACGGTCTCGGTGACCAATTGTCATCCCCAAAATGAGAGATTACGCAGCAGGGAAATTTCCATCGCTCGTGTGGTATGTGGTATATGACACCAATTGTGCAAACTATATATTGTCCAAGTCGTATTCTTTAATTGCAGTTAAAAAACAAATCGGTTATCATACGACCTCCGGATCAAAAAGCACACCAGACAGTAAGTTTTTCTAGGTCTAATGGGCTTTCTTCAATTGTTTGAGGATTCTGGGAGCCCCAAATGTATCAATTAAATCAATTAAGTATCCCCTAGTAAGAAATGTGCCTCGTCCCTGAAGAAAATCTTGTTCAAGCATCCTATCGACGTATGTATGTACTACTTGGTGGGGTGAAAAGTAACCTCCTTGACCGCTAGAATGCGCTGCTACTACAAAAAAGGTTATAGTGCCTTGTAGCCCGTTCATATTTAGGTAAACATACCAAATTTCGGGCGATACAGAAAAGCCCGAGGCGATTGAAAAAGAGTATGCGGCACATTAAAGATAACATATGGCACCAATTACTACAAAAAGCGTCTCTCGTCTGGAATTTATTCAAGCCAACAACGGCGGTCACTCGCTCCAAATTATTTTTAAAACCTAATGCCAAACCCTTATCTTTATAACAAAGCTAAATTCTTGAACATAACATTAAATTATATGCGGTTTATTTCTTCTTGGAAGCCACATGACTTATAACACGAATATTCATTTTTCAACGCTGATACGTTTCGCAGTAGTTTAAATAAAATTTCTCATAACTTTGGCACTTTTCTGGAAATTCTTTAAATAAATAACCTCCAGTGAAGTTTACCACTATGCCACACAATTCGGCTATCGATTAAATGTGCGTCTTGCTTATTATTTGTTGTTGCTTTTAATGTCGATAAGAAAATTTATATTTATTGTTGGATGAAATAAATTATTGCTAAAATCTTTAATCAAACCAAACATCAAACGTACTCTACTCAAATGAAAAATGCAAGCAAGCATGACATCGATTTATTGTTGCACATCACGGGCGATCTACATTTCTTACACATACCCGTATGTACACGTACGAGTATACCATATACGTTGAAATGCGAATGCTCGTAATTGTAGTACCTATTGAAAGTTTTACGGAAATAGCGGATTTTGCTAGCCAATCGGAGCCAATGAGACGTTTAAGGAGAATAATAAGAGAGAAGTGCAGTGAATTTGCCCTTTTCAAGTAGGAATTTCCTTCACTCTAGCGCAACGAAGTGTGAAATGGTAACATACGAGTATATGCAAATATAAAAATATCGATAATTATAGATCAATCGATTGCGCTACTTTTCAGGTAAGCAAAACAAAAAAAAATACTCCAAGAGAGTGTGCTTAGGCAGTTGTTGTCAACTACTCTATTGTATTGCTTGTTCAAAAAAACGTGACAGTGAATTGAATTGTATATACATATGTATGTATGTATGTATGTATGTATGTACGTATTTGTATACAATTTTCAAAGTCATACTACCATTTTTTATTTATTATAACCGACTCGTTCCCTTTATGTATTATTTATACAGTAAAGTGAAATAAACAATTTTAATAGCTGGTTTCTGTGCTTAGCAGAACATAAGAAGGTATACAAAAACAAGTAAATTCATTCATTTACAAAAAGCAGTTAGCTTTCTGCATACATTTTATGTTGCTTATGCTACTTACTTATTTACTAACGTTTCGGTCTACTACTCAAGCAATTTATTTATATCTCAAGCAAGCGGAGTCTTACAACCATATATATATATTGTTCATATACATATGTATATATATATGTATGTATATACTTAAGTATTCATTGTTTATTACATTTTATATAAAATTAACTTGGCGTAGGCGTCTATTTACTGGTAATTTGACACGATTCCTTGGTTTTGCTTATGAAAACAAAAATAAATAAAATTATGCGAGTGAAGTCAGTGATGATCACATAAAATAATTATTTAACCGTTATACAAATACATAAGCACGAAATAAGGCGTAAGTTTACAAAAGTATATTTAAATAAAAAACATAAAACAAAGGAAACTAAGTAAATAAAAGAAATATAAGTTGCCAGTGGTGCATAAAAAATGAAATTAAAACAAAAACAAAAAAGTTAGAAGAGTTTTTTTATTTTTTTTCTTATTTTTTTCTTATTTGTTTGCTTTTTTTCTAGAAAATGAACCAGCATATTAAATTTAATATGTTTAAAACTTTATAAAAAGTCACAAATATAAGATTTTTCATGCAATTATTCTACTCATATATAAACATACAAACATATTTTTATAATCGAAGATTACTCATCCCGCCATTAATTCATTATATTATTTCACGATCTCATTTCACATTGAGCAATAAATGAAAAACAAAAATACATATTTCTTCAGCTAATTTTCATGATTTATCTGTGGCTGGATTTGAAGATCATAAGAAAAATAAATCGTACAAAACAAAATATATACACACATAATTATTTAGTATTGTATATAAATTAGTGTCGAATGAGCCAAAAAATAATTTTGTTTTAATATTTTTTTTTTTTTTTGTAAACCATGTTCTTATTTGCAAGCAACAAAAATATGTAATGTGTCAATATGTTTGTATGTACATATTTTCGTTTATTTACTTTTTGTGGCAGCATTAAAAATAATACGCGAGCATGCATATAGGTATTATATTTTTTAGAAGTAAACAATAAAACATAGTATATTTTTTTTTTCGTAAAGTTCGCTTGTAAAGTCACCGCAACTTTTGGCTGAAAGCCAAAAAACTAAAAATAAATTTATAAAAAACGGCACAACAGCATTAGCGGCGCACACCAAGTGTCTGTAAATACCTTTTTTTTCATATAAAAATTACAAAAATTGATTTTGATGCAAAGGTTTATTTGTATTTGTTTACCAATGGCATTTTGTAGTGAATTTAGCAAGTAAAAGTGAAAAGTAAAATTAATGTATTTTTTATTGTGTCTATTTACGTCATTAAAATGTGGCTGAAGGGCAAAAATCTAGCGCAAGTGTTTTTGTTTTTAAAGTTGTATAAAATGCTTTATTATTTTAAAATAAATATTTAATAAATGACAATAAATTATAATTACATTTTTTAGTCTCGGTCAACATAAAATTTTTGTAAAAAAAAATAATAATAATATTTAATGTGCTAAATTAATTTATGCAATATTTCTTCGTTTTTACTTTTCCTTTTCACAAGTTTTAACGGAGCTATAAAATTAAAAAAATAATTACAATAATAATAACTAATATATAATTACACATACTTATAAAATAAAACTTAAACTGCCTTAATTGCATTTTAATTAGCACCTAAGTATGTCCTAAGAGTTTTATTATTTACTTTCGCCATTAATTTTAACTCCCAAAAGCGCAACTCTGCTCATTGTACGTACACGTCAGTGACCTCTTACTGTCTACCTTGTGCTCGTATGTATGTGGAGGAATCTACATATTTATGCTCTATCTATTCCCCTTAGTTGAATGTGGTTCCACCTTCGCCCAACAGACGCAAACGCATATGTGACCAAAAGCAACACATCACACACACATACAACTAATTTTCCAATTAATATGCAAATTATGTGCACTTTCGTTGGAATAAAATGTTTGTTAAACTAATTGAAGAGAAAATAGCCAAAATACATATGTACATATGTGTGTACATGCACACATGTAACAACAAAAATATTTCAATATAAAAGTATATATGAGCATAGATCAGTATGTATGGAAATAACTTTCATATGCATAAATTCTCTCTGCTTTACATACATAGGTAACTGTGTACATACGTATATTTAGTAGTAAACTTTCTCCAACGGAAAACAGTTTCGGTTTGGCGGGCGTGTATGTTTCTATGCGTTTGTGGAAATTTGAATTAAATATGTGACGGTAATTTTTTTAAATTATGTAAATATGTATGTATATATATGCGCTATATAAGTATATTTGTATCATGCATGCATATCACATATACAATTTTTATTTTACTTTTATTTATTTTTTAAGCATATAAATTTTTTTTATTTATTAAGATTATTTTTTTTAATAGACTCAGCAACTATTTATTTTTTATTTTATTTATTTTTTATTATTTTTTAATTATACCATATTTTTTAATTTTATCCATTTTATGTATTTATTTATTTATTATGTTTATTTGTTCATTATTTGGCTTTTGACTTATTATTATTATGATTTTTAATTTGGTCTTTTTTGTTGAGAAAAGTTATGTTATTTTTCCTAGTATTTATATTTTTGAATATTTTAACTTTTTACTTGTAAATTTAATGATTTATTTTTTTACTTATTCTTTTACTTTTATTTGTTTTTATTTATTTTTTTATTTATTTATTTATTTATTTATTTATTTACTTATTCATTTACTTTTATTTGTTTTTATTTATTTATTTATTTACTTATTTATTCACATATTTATTTGTTTTTTTTTTATTTTTTTATTTATTTATTTATTTATATATTTATTTATTTATTAATATTTACTATGTGTATTTATTAGTTATTGCATTTATTTATTTACTATTTAAAAATATTAATAAATAAATTTTTTTGAGAAAAGATAACTTTTTTTCAATGGTTTAAATTTTTGATTGTTTAATATTTTTTACTTCTTTTATTTATTTGGTAATTATTCATATATTTTTCCCCTTTATGTACGTGTATATATTATTCCACATCAAAGTGAGTTTTTTTAATACCACGCTGATTTGCGTCCATGCCCCGGAAGAGAAGAACGATGTGACCAAGGATGCCTCTTACGAGCGCCTCGACCATACTTATTAGAGCTGCCCCCGCCAGATGTGAAAATCGTGCTGGGCGACTTAAATACCAGCCTTCATAACGAAATATCATCAAATGGGTTGAGTCCCGAAATATTGTTGTCTGAAGTACTAGATTCCAGCAAATGAAAATACATCAAGATACTTGGCTGTCCCCTGATTAAAAAATTCAAAACCAGATCGATTATGTTATAATAGACGGAAGACATGACCCAGTGTTCTTGACAAAAAAAAATTATTTCACCATTACGTAGGCTGCTATATATAGGTCTGGTCTAGGCAACACTAAGTGTTGCCAGGTGCAATCTGACATTTCCATTGGAAAGTTTGACATTTTTTAGCATAACATCACTCAGAACGTTTTGTCATTTAATCGTGAATTGTTTTATTTACAGGGAATTAAAAAATTCATCTCGGCCAAAAAATGGAATCAACTCGTCGAGTGCATCGATGAACTAAAATCTTTGTATGGCTATGAAGCACCATCCTATAGCACTGAGAAAACCTGGTACAACGAATTCAATCGTGGCCGACGCTCGCTCAAAGACGAATTCCGTGAAGGTCGTCCAAAAACAGCCGTTGTGCCAGAAAACATCGATGCCGTACGTGAACTGATAATGCAAGACCGTCATGTAACATACCTTCAGATAGAGGCATGCCTATGCATTTCTCCCACCAGCATACATTCGATATTGCATGAACACCTGGCCGTAAAAAAGGTTTGTTCTCGTTGGATCCCGCACAATTTGACAATCGCTCAAAAAAAGGCTCGTGTGGATTGGTGTAAAGAAATGCTGAAAAAATACGATCGCGGTGCTTCAAAAGACGTTTATAAGATCGTCACAGGTGACGAATCATGGATCTATGCGTATGAGCCCGAAACAAAACAGCAATCGACCGTGTGGGTCTTCCAAGCCGAGCCAAATCCAAAAAAAAAAAAAAACCATTTTCGTTGATAAATATTCGTATTTTCATTATTAGGCCAGAAATATATATAGCAACCCACGTACTAATAATTCAAGGGACAAATTTCCACTTAATAAATTTTTGATTCTTCTTAATTTATTGATTATCGCACGGGACATATTTTTTCCATCTCTAATGAATCGATTATAGAAACAATAATATTTTGCAATCGAATATAAAATTCAAACAAAAAATATTAATACAACCTTTTTGCAAAAAAAAAAAAACAAAAAACAAAAAACATGCAAACAACATAAAATAGCATAAAAAATTTTAAATTTTCTAACATTGCACACTACTCATAAAAGCGAAATAGTCAATTAAACTCACATTGACCTACCATTACTAACACAGTAGCTTCATTGAGAAATAGTTTCATTTTAAACGCATAATAATAAGAATAATGGAATAATAATTGTGAATAAAAGAAAGAAATAACATAAAATTTAAAATTTTAAGCGCTTAAGCTTTCAAAAATTAATTGCATTGCAACAAAAACAAAACAAATGAACACAATTGCGCGCGCACCCACACAAATTTACATATACACGTACGAGTATACGAGTACACGCATATATAAATAGACTCCCACTAGCTGCATAGCTGGCCTGACTGGTTCATTGAGTACAGAGTAAAAACAAAAACAAAAATAAAAACAAAAAACAACAAGTGTGATCACCCACACGCGCCATAACACCACGGCACCGCACAATTGACACAATTGCGAAAAGAATAATTTAAAAATAAATGATTTCAAAACAATTTTAGAAAACGACTAAGCATATTTTAAGTAACGAGTATGTTCATAAGCTGGTGGCTGAGATGCAAGCTGGCGTTTGTCCAAAAATATTAGGATATAGGTATGATGCAAGTTGACTAAAATGTATGCCGAAGAGGCGTGAGTGAAAAATTAATACTGAAAACCGTATGGAAAACTTAGGTGGCAGATTTTAACACTTAGCAGTGAGCTTCATATTGATGATATTATATGTAAATATTTCCCATTTAAGTACGCCGACGCCACTTCCGGCCGTTTATGAGTACGTATATACCTTTTTTATGCGCGGCGAAATCATTGTTGTCTAATCGAAATCAACGCGATGTCTTCCATTAACACTTTGAAATCTATTAGCATAACAATTGCAACTTTACCAAAAAATCATTTAAGTAATGACCAATCCGCTAGGTGAGACTTTAAACTATGAAACTGGTAACGTAAACTTAATAAATAAATAAACAAAAATTGAAATAGTACAATAGAGAATTTAATAAAACTTTGTCTTTAAGTACAAATAATTTAATTTTGTTTATCAACTATAATTTCTCATTTATTTATCCAGCTCTTTTCCGTGATAATCTACGGTAAATCAAATAAATTCGCCACAGCTTCGTCAGCAATGCGTCATTGTCATCATGCACCTGTTCAAGGTTATTTATATTTTATTTTAAACAAAATTTGCAATGATTGATTAAAACATAAAGAACTTTTATTGTTAAATTAGGGTTTTTAAAAATTATTTTTATAATCTCAAATATACGCTCGTTTCAATATATTCTCACAGATGAGCTCATCATTCTTTCAAGTCAATGCAATTTTTATTTCTTTAAATTTTTTTGCAAATAAACAACGGCAAATTTATGACAAAAACGCTTTACGATTTATTTTATTTTATTTGTTCTTCTCTCAATTACCTCTGCTAATGTAGTAAAACATTTGATGTTGTTTATAAACATTTATTTATGTATGTACATATAATATGTATGTATGTGTATATTTGCATTCAGTTTTACTTGCACATGCTTTTGATTGTATGTATTGTACTATATTAGCTGCCATCTTCTAGAGCGCACTAATCAAATGACAAGTAAGATGACACCATCGCAAAAGCATTTGCCACAAAGTTAAAATCTGTAGACAACACTGTGCATTCTGAAATTGCTCATGATCAAATTAATAGCATTGTTGCACTCTAGGAAAAAGTTAGAAACAAAGAAAAAAAAGTCACGAAATAATATAAAAGTAAATTAAATTGAACAAAATAAATGAAATAATATTACAGTAAATAAAAATTAAATTAAATTCAATAAAAAATATATAACAAAAATTTAATAAATAAAATAATTCTAATTAAAATACAATTAAACTAAAATAAAATGAAAGGAAATGAAAAAAATTAAATGAGATCGATTAAATGAAATTCTACGAAATGATTTAACTTCAATAAAATAAAACATAAAATAAAATTAAATTAAATGAAACAATATAAAGTAAAATTAAATAATATGAAATAAAATTATATTAAATCAGATTAAATAAAATTATATTAAATTAAATTAAATTAATTTAAATTAAAATAAATTAGATTAGATTAAATTAAATTAAATTAAATTAAATTAAATTAATTAATTAAATGAAATAAAATAATATAAAATATGAAATAAAATAAAATATAAAATAAAATAAAACAAAATAAAATATAAAAAATTAAAATATAATAAAATAAAATAAAATAAGACAAAATAAAATAAAATAAAATATAATAATTAAAATAAAATAATATAAAATAAAATAAAATAAAGCAAAATAAAATAAAATAAAATAAAATGAAATAAAATGAAATGAAATAAAACTAAATGAAAAGAAAATAAAATATAATCAAATAAAATTATATAAAATAAAATAAAATAAAATAAAATGAAAGTAAAATAAGAACATAAAATAAAATAAGGCAATAAAAAAGAACAAAATTGAGTAAAACAGGAAATAAAAAGAAAGGAAATGAAATTGAATAAAAATAGAAATAAAATAAACTAAAATAATTAAATTAAAATTAAATTAAAGTAAATAAAATATAAAAAATAAAGGGAAATACAATAAAGGATTATAAAATTAAATGATATAAAATGAAACAAATGAAATATGAATTAAAACAACATTAAATATAACTAAACAAACAAAAAAATAAAGGAATAAATTACAAAATAAAAAAATAATAAAATAAATTAAATAAAATAAAATTATATTAAATAAAATTAAATAAATTAAATTATTGCAAATCGATTACAAGAATATGCAATTTCCAGTAAGGTATCGTCATTGTAAACAAAGTATGATATTTGCTCTAAAAATGTACATAACAGGGTATGTAAATAAATTAGTACAGAGATTCACCCACTTGTGTGCTCGTCAGATTTGTCATTGAACTTAATAAGCTCTGAAATCATTTCATAAATCTTACAAAAGAAAATACGAGTGTCAATCAATAAATAATTGTTGCTGGTATACGTGTATGTAGATAAATTTGTTAAAATTGTATTTTTAAATCAACTTAAGAAATAGGCATTGTCACATTGATTCTCTATATAAAAATTTATGAGAATTTACAGAATACAATATATTAATAAATCGAATAAAAAATAAAATCAAAAGCTGCATTACCATTTTTAGGTTTGATTTTTTAAATAGAAATAAACAATTATAGAATTTTATTAGATATTAACTAATGTTTTTCATTTTTATTTTTATTTACATATATAATTTTCTTTTAGCCTTCTTTTCGATGACCTTGGCATAATACCCAAAAGGTCAATAAATTAACTGATTTATAATATCTTCAATTTATGACATAAATTACCAAACCGGGTTTTTCTTATCAGCAACAGTGCCATATAATCCAAGAAATTAAGAGGTTTTATAAATTTTCCTTCAACTACAATAATACGAGCCTAAGTGCAATATTATTTTTTTTCTGAAATCTTAACCTTTGGGTTCAAAAACTAGCAAATGGCATGCAATAATAATTATAATAATAATATAATGTTGTGACATAAAAATAGCAAAGCCTGAGAATTGGTGTAGTAAAATGTTGTAAGCCTTTTCATATAGAAAGCAATAATTGTGCGCATAAATGCGCATGTATGTATGTATTGTTATTAATGTGCGAGTATATACATATTAATACACACATACTATATATATCATTTATTTGTGGTATAACGGTATGTCATAACTGTGGTTAAAAATAAATATGCATAGCAAATAAAATGAAAAAGAAATGTAATTACATTTATATGTACACTGGCGGTCATAAAAATCGCACCACACTGAAATTTAAAGAAAATTGTTTCTAATAAGAGTTAAAACCGTTTTATTTTGAAACAAATATTTTTCATTTATTGTTAAGACCAAAAAAAGGAACTGTGTTAAACATCAGCTTAGTTTAAAGAAAATTGCACTTGGTTTTTGTTCAAAATAAAATAATTGAAGAAAATTCACATTTTTAAGGATATTGGTAAAAATCAAGAAAAAAATAAAAGCAATGCAAGTTTTTCAGAGTTTTTCCTCGGTTTCATTAGTTTAATATCAGAGCATTAAAAATAAATTATTAGTATCGTGTTGCTCCTCCTTTAGCCTTTATTACAGCCTCAATTCTGGACGGCATGGAGTCAACAAGGACTTGAAAGATATCATCGGCTATATCTTCGTACCAGACTTTATCCAAAGCTTCAGCAAGCGCTCTTTTGCTCTCTGGCTTATTCTCAGCCACTTTTCGGTTCATAATGTGCCAGAGGTGCTCTATTGGATTCAAATTGGGAGAGTTTCCTGGCCACTCGAGTTGGCAAATCCCAATACCATCCAACAATTTTTTAATCAGCAACAAAATAAAAAATTATGTGAAAGTTTGGTTAATATTTTGCAAGTTATTAATCATTAGTAAACATTAAAAAGCCCTTACTTACCAATTTAGCACGATGGCACGGCGCAGAATCGTCCTGGAAAACAAACTCATTACTGTGGGATAAATGCTCCTCAATGGCTGGCAGAAGTTGGTGCCTAATAATTTGTCCATACTTTTCAGCGTTCACAGTTCCTTGGATATGGAATAAGGGACCCCGGATGAAGTAGGAAAAACAGCCCCACACCATCTGGCTTTCTGGAAACTTCACTGTTTTCACCACACAGTTATCCTTGTATCTTTCATCATCCGACCGACGAACATACGGAAGATTGTCCGCGCATAGCAAATTGAATTCGCTTTCGTCCGACCATAAAACGTTTCTCCAATCCTCAAGGGTCCAGTTTCGGTATTTTTTGGTCCATGATAAGCGGTTTGCTTTCATCCGCTTTGTCAATAGAGGTTTTTTGGCCGGTCGTCTTCCATACAGTCCACAGTCCCGAAGTCTTCTACGTAAAGTTTCGGCACTTAAGTCCACATTGTGATAACTCTACATCTCAGTCCTTATTGTTACTGCATTTTTAAATCGATCCTTTAAACTTATTCTACGAATAACGCCGTCTATCCGGGTGTTAGTCTTCCACGGTCTTCCTGATCCTTTCGTCCTTGCGTACGGGTCCAAATTATTTTTTTTCTTCATGAGTCTTACAATAGTGGAATGTGAGCATCCCACTTTATGTGCTATGCGACGAAAAGGAACTACCATATCCTTTAAAACAAAAATTTCGAC
Organism: Ceratitis rosa; assembly: GCA_037013455.1. Lineage (NCBI taxonomy): Eukaryota > Metazoa > Arthropoda > Insecta > Diptera > Tephritidae > Ceratitis > Ceratitis rosa. The sequence continues at coordinate 26,449,552 of JAWMAG010000008.1, forward strand.
CTTTTGGTCACGCGTCAATTGCTTATAACTGGTAGACATTTTTGACATCTTTTACAAAAAAACATTTACAGCCAATGTGGTGCGGTAAAAAATGACAGTCTTTGCTTAAATCAGTTGCATAAATGTAAAAAGGGAAATTCCCATTATAAAAAGGAAAGAGTTGCCGCGGTGTTTTGAAATTTTATCGAAATTACCGCAGTATTGCCAATGGTGCGGTTTTTATGACCGCTAGTGTACATATGTATGCATGCGTTTACAAGCAATAACTGCATAATTGCAAAAATAAAACTTGTTTTCATTGAATGCCTAGAGCAATAAATATTTTGCATGCAAGTAATGCAAATTTTTGCATTTATTTTGTATTTGCTTGCAATTTTGCATCGCTTTATTCTCTTTTTTTCTTTTAAGTGCAAAAGAAATTTAAAAACAATATTTGTCTAGTCAAAAAAATGTATATCAAATAAAATAAAGTAAAATTAAATTAAAAAAATAGAACATAATAAGACAAAATAAAATAAAGTAATAAAAATAAATTTAATTCAAAAAATTAAATGAAACAAAATAAATTAAATAAAAAGAATAAAATAAAAAAAAAATAAATGAAAATAGATTAAAGGAAATGAAATGAAAAAATTAAAAAAATTAAATAAAACAATATAAAATTACATGAAACAAAAAAAATTATATAAAAAGAATTAAATTAAATAAAATATAAATAAATAAAAATTAAAAATTATTAAAATAAAATAAATGAAAATAGATTAGATTAAATGAAATGAAAGAAATTAAATAAAAAAATGAAATAAAGTAAATTAAAATACATAATAAATAAAATAAATTTATTTATATTTTAATAAATAAACAAATTAAATTATATAGAATCAATTAAATGAATTAATATAAAATAAAATAAAATAAATTAAATAAAACCAATTGAAATAAAATAAAATATAAAAGATAAAATTAATTTAAATTAAATAATAAAAAATAAATAAATCAAAATAAAAAAATTAAATTCAATAAAATAAAATAAAACAAAACAAAATAAAATAAATATTTAAAAAATAAATTAAAATTAAATAGAACTAAATTAAACCTAAATAAATAATATAAAAAAAATAAAAAATCTGAAGTTAACCATAGTGATGTTATATAATTGTTTGCTCATATGTATGTATGAATGTAAATTTTTGTTTATCACTGTATATAGTACAAATCGGAGTGTTAAACTTGAGTAATAATTAACCTTTTGGCCGCTGTTAACATTTCATCTTTTAATTGTTTTTTTTTTTTTGTATGCACAAAGATTGTACTGCTTTTATATATCATAATTTCAACATTTCTAAACATTTTAGTCATTTTATGCACAAACATACATACATGCATATGTGTATACATATACATAATATGTACATACCTATAAGAGTATTTCACGTAATTTGCATAAATATTAATCAATTCAACAATTTGATTTATTTATCATCAAAACTTTCTTTTTCATACATATGTATGTATATAAACCCATAAAACAAACGACATTATTAATTTATGTACATATATAAATATGTATTTTTTGCTTAATTGATAATGAATGAATATTTGTTAACACTCGTGGTAACGCAGTGAAAGTACTATGTGTATGGGTTCAATGCACTCGTATATATTCACCTTCAAACTGTCATTAGCGATTGTTACTAGTAAAAGAATAAGTGTTAAGTAAAAAAAAGTAATCGATAAATTATCGATTTTTTCTTAATTCTTTTCCTAAGATTTTGACAAAATTTTGCTTTTCTTCCTAATTTACAAATATATATTTGTAAGTGTACATATGTAATTTTTTTCGTAATATTGTTTGGAAGTATTTTGCAATTACACTTAGGAACTAAATAAGTGATAGTCTTCACTTTTGTTTTAAAAATTTGAAATAATTTATATTTATGAAATTATAATCGAAATCGACATCATAGAACACTTTTTTATATGGTATGTGCACAATTCTAATAATGTGTGATACATTTTAGTATATAAATGTCATTTGATAAAAAAAAATCAATTTATTATTTATTTGAAATTGTCTGACAAGCAAACAGCTGATTTGAAGGACTCGATTTATAATTATTTAATATGCATACATAAATATGTATGTATGTGTGTCTCATTATAATACATAGTTACAATTTCCATGCCTTCATTCCATCAGTTTTTGTATTTACGCAGCGATTTTTATTTAATAAACTTCACTAGGTAGTATATATGAGTGAGTAATGAGAATTCACTTTCCTTCATACATACATACCTACATTTAATCAATATTATTCGTGTCAATTTGTTTACGACATTAAATTGTTGCAACTGTCATTCGAGGAGTTTTTATATTTCATAAACGATGTAAATACATCGAGTTTACCATTGAGGTCAAAATCGAATAGTCATGTGGGTGGTGGCAGTTGGTTTAACTGTGCATATTAAATTTGTTTTTGAGTGGAAGAGAAAAACAAATTCCTAATAGCAGGCAATTATTGTTCATTATTTTTGTTAAATAATTTTATTTTTTTTAACGTTTTCATTTTTGTAGGTTATCCAAAATAGGGTTCAATATTATTTATGGATTATATCGATGATAATAAGTGTTATTGATAAGTAGTTTGGAAATATTTTTTAACTCTTTCAATTAGACTTAAAAAAAAATTAATTTTTCAACCCAAAATCAAGCTTTTAAACTAAACCTACACTAAATACCATCATTTTTTTCTGTTTGAAAATTGTATTTCAAATTTTCTAAATATTAAAAATTAAGTTTCAATAGTTTCAACAGTTTCTTAGCTGATAATTTCACGACGCCTCTCACCGCATAGACCAAATTCCCGTGTGACCTTAACGCATCATACCAACATAACGCTCATTTACTAGCTTCGGCTTGTCGGTTGTTGTGAGCAGTACAACGATCAATTCCAGGATGTAAATAAATGCCGCGAGAACCACCATAGCGAACAATCCCCAGAAGAATGGATTCATTACGCCTGGATTTTCGGGGAGTTTAATGTTCTGGAAGCTTTATGAGCTCTGGCTGATGCGTTAATAAAAAATACGGAATTCAATTTCCCTTTCGTAACACATATAAATTTTTTCGACAAAATAAAACAACAACAACACCACAAATGCTTAAGACCATTGCACAATTTTATTTCATTCATTATTCTGCTATCACAAGAGCTCTATTTTCTTACAGATGATTAATATTCTATTTAACAATCGAACTGCCCACACACTGCACATAAAGAAAATGTATATACAGTATTCAACGAGTATAAGCATCTATGCTAAAAGTATTCAAACACACCCAAAATATTTTTATTTAATTTATTTCAACACTTTTTCATCTTTCCTTGCTATTTAGTTTCCATTTTTCACACTTTATGCATAGCAAATGAATGAATATGTGAATATGTATATACCTTTGTTTGTCACCAATGAGAACAGCATTTAATTATAAACTTTTTTTTTTATTTTTTTTTAGCACTAACTAAATATATGATTTACATTCATACCTACAATCTACAGAAGTGTATGTAAAATATATACAAAATTTAATACATACACGTACATAAATATGTATTTACAAATATATGTATCGTACATAGGTTAGCTGCTAATTCAACACAACACAACTGGCCATGGAAACACCTGTTTGCCGGCAACTAATATTCTCATACTTTTAAAAGTAATATTTACATTTTTACATATACATACATAAGTATGTATATATTACTATATAGTATATAGTATTTATTTTATTTAAAAAAAAATTACTCAAACTTCTTATTTAGTATTTACTTCAAGTCACCACAGAACAACAACTCTACGCGGCTACACCTGAAAAATGTAAATTTCACAACACAAAGGTCGTAAATTTTATCATTTGCAAAGCAAATGTGAGTAGTTAATTTACATATTTATTATTTGTAGGCAAATAAAATAAAAGTTTTCCAAATATTCGTAGAAAACGTATAGAATAATATAAAGTTGTAGGAAATCAAATTATTTCAGGTTGCCCACATTTATTTATTTATTTATGAAACTCATCGACTATTATCGATAAATGTCAACTTTCTATCGAAATGCTTGATGACGTTTCACAGCTTAAAGTTCACGGAATTTATTTAAAGCCGAGGAAATTATAAAATGTGACGTTCGAGTATGAAAATTTTTCCAACAATGCAATATTGCGCAATCTTATTGACAAACATACTCGTATGGCGTAAACTAAATACGCGTATTTATTAATTATATATTCTTATTTTATTTAACAAAATCCAGTCATACTAAAATAATCCTACAAACACATACTCAAATGTATGTCTGCACATATACATATGTACATATATTTATTTTATGTACCGAGGTTTTAATAAATACTATATGTATGTAAACAAATAGCGCTGACCAAATACCACGCGAGGAGCAATAACAACATTTCATATAAATTTGAAGGTCAATTTTATTTATTCTTTCCCTCAAAAAAAATGTCCATTGTTTGTGAGAATGTGCGGTTGCTTCTATTTGATTGTCAAATTGGTCAATATCTATATTTATATAACCCCAAATATGCTGTTTTTATACTCGTTTGCTTAAGGAGTATGGCCACTGTAGATGCTTCAAAAAATTATTTGTTTTTTATTGGCTAAAAATATTCTTTGAACCTTCTAGAACAAGGAACAAAAGGTCTTATATGTGTCCGACATCGATCTTTCTTACCCCTTTCTCGCATTACAAAAATGTCCATAGTTCCGCCATTTTAAAATATTTTCTTGTAAATTAATTTTTTTTTCTATTTAAATATGAAACTAATAAGATATCAAAACTTTAAAATTTTATTTTTTTTCTTCCCACATAAAAAAAAAATCTTGAAAAAAGGTGTTTTTTCAGCGTTTACAGTGGCCTTACCCCTTCAGAAAAAACTGCCGAAAATATGTAATCGATAACAGTTTGAGGTAAAGTGGAAAATTTTGTATATGGGTCAATAGTTACTGACAGTTTAAAAGCTTTGGTATTTCCCAAAAATAGCTTTTAAAATCTTAGAATAAGTTGTAAAATTTTATTTGTAGTCAAATTTTGTATTTAACATGTTATCAAGATAAAATTCATACAATATATATATTCATATATATAAAATAATTAAAAAAAAGTACATATATTGGTGTCACTGATTCATAGTTATTAGACAATGACTCATTATTCATTATTAATTATTAATTTTTGGTTTGTTTTTGATTATACAAAAAGAGCTCAATGTTTAGCGTTATCGTGTATGGAAATGATAAGAAAAATTTACTAAATTGTAAAATAAAGCTAATATGGAAATATGTATGCATGTTTGTCCAAAAATACAACGAAAAAATGATTAAACGTTTTAACACTTAAATGAGAATTACCAAAAAAAAAAAACAAAAAATAGGTTTATGTGTCATACATGAAAAATGTAACTATTTACATATAAATAAACATTATCGGTTTGAGCAAAAAATGTGTAAGTAAAAAAATTATGTGATTTAACAAAACTATATGTATTTATATATATTTTTTTTTTGTTTGAGCAGTTTTCACTTATCTGCGTAGTGTCATTATATGCAGGTTGAGCTCGGCACATGATTGAGATTTACACGTTTAGATAAACTTTATATAGGGTTTTCCAATAAGAGCTGCTATTCCGGTAAATGTCACTTTTGAAGCTGTAATTTTTTGACATTTGGCAAGTAAAGCCTCCATCAGCAATAAAAATGGAACGATACACGTTTCAACAATACATTGAAATTATTAAAATTCACTATAAAAATTTCATCGCAAAATCAGCTTGACTGTTTGAGGCCCATTTCCACCTCGTAAAGTAAAACTGTCGCATCTGGGACTCGGAAAACCGAAGAAAATGAATGGAATGAGATGATTAGTGATTTTTTATGAGCGGAATTGTAAACATTACTTTCAAAAAGACCGCGCTACGTACCACACAAGAAAGGAAAAAACATCGATCTTTCTTGAAAATATTAATAACACCTGTTATTGGGAAACCCTATATTATGTGCACATATTAGGGTGAGTCATACTTTAATTATTATTCATTTTTTATATTTATTTTTAATTTAATTTATTTATTTATTTATATTTATTTTTCATTTTATTTAAATTAAAAGTCAACATCATTTTTCAATGGAGCTTGGCGTTCGTATTGAGTTGCGGTTTTCTCTGCCTGGCTTTTGGTTTGAAATATGATTGATTAAATAATAAGTAAATGAGTGTCGGAAACTTATTTTAGATATCATAACTGCGATGAAAATTGTATGCGTAGGTATGTTCCGAGGAAAATTTCATTAATCACAACTTTTTAAAAGTATGCAAAATAATCAATTCAGTAAGTTTATTCGTAAAAAGTGTATTGTGATATATGTATAATACAATTTTTACATTCTAAAATATTTTTAAGTGATTATTTATGTTCTGCTTTTTTTTTTTAATATATATGTATGTATATATATATTTAAGTGCATTAAATACTATTCTTTCCCCAGAAACATCTTTATTTTGATATTAAAAAAATAAAAATAACAAAATAAATTTAAAAAAATAAAAAACAACAATAAATCTTATTTATGCATCTCTTCAAAGTGACTCCATTAAATTTTTACTCCACAATAATACATATTTTTTTAATAAATGCAATTAATAGCTTATTTTTTTATTGTTTTTAACATCTAAGTCGTATGAACTAAGTTCACAAAGATGAGGAAGCGCAATAAAAATATTGAAATAGCGGAAAATCATGATAATTTTAGTGTAACCCTTTTAGCCGATAAAAATTTTGGTTTCGAAATAAGAAAAAAATAAATAAAATAAAATCGACTTAATGTTCTAAGAAGTTATAAGAATAAAAAAGAAAAAATCTCAACTATATGGTACAATCCAGCAACACTACTTCTTTCCTACGGTAGACACCGCCAACGCGTTTATTGCCGAGTTAAAAGAAGGCGCCCATCTACATTCCTTCCTTTCGCTGTTTGGCGCAAGGCCCTTCTCCACTTGGTATTCTCCAACAGTTTTGCCTCAATATAAACAAAAATATTTGCAAATATGTGTTAAAAATCTACTCAAAATTATTCATAATTCCAAAAGAGATTATCCTTTGCAACAGCTAGAATAATTCTGGTAAGAAAGGTGAGTATGAAAATGAATCAGAAAATTAAGTTGACTAAACCAAACCTTGAACACTCCAAAACAGAAGATAAAAATTAATAATTTTCAAATAACAACAAGCGAGTTGTTACCAATTGTTATCGACTTCAAATGGCAGGCAACTCTTATCGTCTATGACTGGGCCTAGCAACACCTGTTAAGTTTATCTATAATAACAGTATGTACATAAATATACACATATACGTATATATATATATGTATGTATGTGCCTTAATGAGGACAATAGTAGGCGAAGCAAAATTACACTTTCTACGTCTTTGAATTTCTACAGCAATAACTTGAGTGAGCTTTTCTACTCACATACTCGTACATACATACATATGTACTCGTGCATACAGAGTTTTATTTTATGTACGATATGTATGTACATACATATGTACATATGCATGTCATATTAGAATTTAAATGCTTAATTAAATATTTATATGCATAAAAGCGTTTAGTTTACTTACGAATTGTACAAGTTTCAATATTCCCGGCACTGTTGTAAAGTATCCGATATTGATTTTCAAAGCGCTCAGACCGCCACCACCGCTTGGTGCAGTGGTTTGTGTGGTCGTGGTGCGTTCAACGGTAACTACTGTTTCCACCATTTCAAATGATTTATGCGTTTATGCGTTTTTTTTTTTTTTGTTTAGTTTTATCGAAATAAAATTACCTAAAAACACAGGGGATTTAGAAGTTCAGTGAAAATAATATTAACACAAATGATATAAAAAAATTATGTAAATATTCCGAAGGCGGTGGGGATTTCAAATATGACTTTCATTACTGTTAATTTTATTTATATAAATATATATTTGGCGCTTTGTAACCGCTGAAATGATTTTTTTTATTTACTTTTCTTTTATTATAAGCAACTTTCGCTATTTAAAATAATATTTTTTTCTACAGTATGTACAAAATATGCATTTTCATATAACTAATAATCGTGTAGCTCCACCATCTAGTTGCAACTCTAACGGTAAGTATAGTTTTTTATATAGTTTTCGCTTTAACTTTGTTTTATTAAAAAAAAAAGAAAAGAAAACTTTAAGCCAACGTGATCTTGTTGATCAAAAACAAAAACAAAACGACTAAGAGAGCACACATACACATACACGAACTAACCAACTAACTAGTTTGAAATTTAAATTCATTGACAGAGCCAAACAAATACAACTACAACTGTGGCTCAGGCTCGTAGCTAGCAACTTTAAGCCAAGACGGCCAAGAATTTCAAATATGAGTTAACATATACTTAGGAATATATATGTATATGTATGTATACATATCTATAGTGCATATTTATTAACTCTTATATAAGTATTTTCTTGCTTAAACTTAAAGTAATTTTTACAACTTTATTTGAAAATCTTTAAATAACGCACATCTCTGTCAATAGTTTTATTTATTTTTTATTATTTTGATCTTCAAAATGCACTTTTTAACACTTTGCCCACTTGTTAACCACACGCACACAAATAAAAAAATATTTTATTTTTCTCTTAACCCCTTGCCCTACACACTCTGCACCCAACACGCCAATACTATTTATGTATGCACTTCTTTTCTTTTCTCTTCCACTTTTGCCCGAGAACTCACCGTTTCGTAGCGATCTTAGCCGTTTGAACGCGTTATTGCAACTGCTGTTTGTTATCGTCTACATGAAGCGGCCAGCCTCTAGCCAAATACCTGAATTTGAGCACAAACTCTCCAAAACAAAACGTATCGCAGGCAATTGGTGCTCATTTCGTCGCTTGACTGTCGCTCTTGATTAGCCATTTAAGTGGTGAGTGGGGTTTTTTTTTATTTTATTTTCATTAATTTATTTACTTTGCTACATTGACTCACCGTTTTCGGATTAGAATCCACATTTAGTTAGCCTTTCTCATTCAAGTAACCGATGGATCGTTGAGATTGAAATTATTTTCGAATTGCATTTTAGTTTATGGTTAATATTCTTGTACCCTGCAAAGTTCCGCTGTCGCATATACTCATTGAAGGTATGAAAAATTAATCATGTTATATCTTTTAATCATAAATTTATTCATCCAATACTTGTGAGAATACAACATTTTTGGTTTAACCATTCACATTGGTCCACTTCCCGGAGAGAGGAATAGTCTGACTATTTGAATAGGCGAGTCACCGGTTCACTCCCAGGAAAGCAGAGTAGTTCGACTTTTTTTAATAGGTCGGTGCCTGGTCCAAGCAAAAAGCCAACTATGTACCGAATTTCAAGTAAATCGAACTATACATAAGATTTTTTCGAATAAGTCAGCTTTCCGGAGTGAAGTGTAATCTTCCTGTTAACTTAAGCAAAAAACTACCTATGTACCGAATTTTAAGTAAATGGAACCATAAATAAACTTGTTTAGAATAGATCAGTCCCTGGTCCACTTCCGAAAAATTTTTTTTTCGTAAAACCCTTCCCAGGTATCATAGAAGTAATCGGACGAAATTTCAAGTCATTCGGTTGGTAACTTTTGGAGAACACCCGTTCCGCGGTGACATAAAAGTTTTTTTTTTCGAATAGGTCAGTCCACTTCCCGATTTTTTTTTTTGCAAATTTTTCCAGGTATCATGGAAACAATTTGATGAAATTTCAAGTCATTGAATCGGTAACTTTTGGAGATTTAAACTCTTTATTCGGCAACTTCTCTGATTTTACACTGTGCAACACAAACTTGACAAACTCGTCGCCCATTTATGAACTCTTCCTCTCCGGGCATTTCCGAACGAGTACTCATTATAACTCTGTAGAGTACAGTTTATTTCCTGTTTAAATAATTGGTATAGCTCAGCAGGAAGCGATTTCCTAATGGAAAAGTTTGAGATAAATCTTTAGTCCGAATTTGACCACAATTCAACAGGCTATTCATCTATGTTGTCGCCATTTACCTTGACTTAAATTGCCTTTCAGAGCTCTTATTATCTTAGACAGGTTCTCGTGTTCTCTTCTTGTCCCATTTCGACCAAGTTTGCCTAGATTTGCGCCAAGTTGTAGTTTTTTTATACATTAATATGGACGGATGATAAGTAAAATCTTTGAGAGGCAGCTTACAAGCGGCAAAAGGCATACCAATGCGTTCTTTATCGAGAGGAATCTACTTAGTCGTACCTTGCCTAGCGAATTCAGGGATCCATGTAAGACACAATCTGTTCTGTTTAATCATCTCCAGTAGAGACCGATGACAGTCCAGCCTAGTACTTTTGTTACTGCCTGACTATCATTGAAAATAAAGATATCCTTACCTTTACAACTGGTTTCGATTTGTTTTTCTACCTCCATAATAGCAAATATGCGCCTGAAATCAGCCTCTTATCTCAAATTTTCTTGCAAAGTAAATTCAATTTCTGAAAATTAGCTTATTTTACAATAATTTAAAAAAAAACGAATAATTGAAAAGCAATTTTTGGAACTCAATTTGAAAGTAAATGTGTGAAGTCACATGCTGCAGTTATTGTTTCTGCAATTAAATGAAATTAAGTTGCAGAAATTACTTTCGGGGTATTATCACGACGAAATTTAATTTTTTAACAGTATAAAGCGCTCAACGAAATAAAAGGTACTGTTCGGCGACTAGGTGGCCAGTTATAATTTTTAATGAAAATTGTTTAAAAGACCAAATTTTAAGAAATATTATTATACAAAAGAGCGCAAGCAATAAGCTCAAGGTAAATGATTTCCAACTAATATAGAAAATTCATGAGGACCTAATAATTTCTTTTTAGATAACTATTCAAAAGAGCATTCATAGCTTTTTTTATTATTTATTTTCTGAATATAAAGGAAACCTAACCAAATATATGTTGTCTATTCGTTAAAAGCATATTCAATAACGAAATAAGACTGGGAAAAGGTGAGGTGAAATATATTATATATAAATATGTGCTTGATTATGTACATACATTTTTTATGAATTCACTTTGGTTTGAAGCAAAACTAATTTCATGGAAGGTAGTATCAAGATTACAAACACCTCATGTGTCTTGCTTGAGTATTTGTGTAATCTAATTGTCAAAACGTGAATACGCCCAATACATTCCTCTTGTTTGGGTAATTTGCCGAAATCGAAGGAAGAACAAGCAGTCATATGATGGGACAACCTCACTTTCTATGAATTCACTATGGTTTGTACGCGGCGAATTGAAAGCGCCTGTTTGTGTTAGATATGCATTTTAGTTGGGTTGGAGTTGTTTGATGTGATCAAATACAATAACATTTCCTTCAAAACACATATTTGCAATTATATTTAAATAGATGACCTATTTTTTCTACCTCTATTGCTTAGATATGTGAAGAAACGTTTGACAGCCGTCATTTTAAACGTCATTCTAACTACATGTAAATGTCATTTATTATAGTAGTTTTGGGCAATTGAATTATAAAATTATAATATAAAATTTTATAAATTGTAGATTGATATTGGGCCGTTATAAGACAGTAGAATTAAATCTTGCTATCACGTCGATTTCAGTATAATTGACTGCAAATTATTACATGGTGTTTGAGCAACAAAAACATTATATGCTGCCAAGACTTCACGACTGATGACATACTGAATACAAATGTCATGTACATTCTCACAACTTTGGCAACCCTATAAAACAGACCATCGTATCGTGACGTGAGATGTGTACGATTGACGATTTTACGCCATTACAGCAAAGGTTGTTCATTTGCGTTACTTCATATACAAACTGCACTTTAAATAAATTTTAAATATTTTTCAAATGGAGTTTGATAAAGTGAAATTTATAAGGCTGGTAAAAGCTCATAACTGTCTTTACGACAGAAGCCACAGGTACTTTAAGTATGTGTCTAAGAAAAAAGTTGTTTGGGAAAGCATAGGTCGTCAGTTAGGGATTGATGGTAAGGAGTTAAATACCTGCATATATTCATAAATATTTCATTGCCATGTATATTTGTAATGATTTTAGAAATGTTTTCTTAGGAGAAGAGTGTGCCCGCCGTTGGGCAAATATACGTGACCGATTTTCAAGAGAAAGCAGGCGGATGACTTCTCTCGTTAATAATGGATTGACAACAGAACGAATATGGTATTTGTATGACGAAATGGAATTCCTAAGACCACATATTATTCCAAGAAGGTAACCAAATGCGATTACCGTATGTAAATGTATTTTAAATACTTTCCCGTTTTATTTATTAGTATTCGCCAGAACTTATCCTTTTCGCTTAAGCCACTAGAACTACAAACAAATCATAAAGAAGAAGATGAAAGTAGTGTTGAACAAGAGGAGGAGGCCACATGCGATTACGAATGTTCCACCGAGCCATTCCAGTTTAAAGATTCGACATCACTTCTGGATGATCAAGAAATGAAAGACGAAGAAGTAGATGATTTTTACACACATGACACCGAAGACTTAGTATCATCACCAAAGGCGGAGGACCGAATTAAACTAAATGAATCTATAGAAATCCAAACCATTCCCTCAACTACTTCAAATCAACCGCGAATAAATAAAAGAAAACGACCCAAGGAATCTAGTGTTGAACAGGGTATAGTTTCTGCATTGCAAAATTTCAAAGAAGCACTGAGTGAAACAGGAACGCAGCATCAAAGTCCTGCAGTCCAAGGATTTGGCCAAATGATTGTAGAATCCATTTGCACGATGAGTGAACGAAAGCAGGCATTAGCCATGCAAAAAGTAACCGAATTGGTAATGAACATAAAAATGCAACCGGAAATTGAGTAAAGATGTTTAGGTTATACTCAGCACACCAATGTACTGTATATATGAAGACATTTGGAAGGTACAAGATATCTTGTAATTGAGAATAACTTTAATGTAATAAAAGTTAATAGTCTGTTTGGATTTGAAGCAATATGTTTAAATGTATAACTTTGAGTACGTTAAAGAATGAACGACTACTGTAACAAAATATTCATGTATTTTACAGATATGTATGTGTACATATTACAATATTATTGAATGGGAATGAATTATAATTATGTTGACTTAAAAGAAATTGAAAACAAAATGGATTAAAAATGCACTACTTTTTATTTTGACTTCAAACCCTGCACCTATGATAAAATACAAAAAGTATTACATTCCTCATTTTACGTCATAATTATAAAATGTACCAGTGACAATAATGTCAATACCGACCAAAGCCTACCCTTCTGTAACTAAGTCCTTCCTGTTGAGAAAGTATTTTTGCTACCAAACATTAGTCAGTATTTTTCGCATCTGTATTGCTTTGTTTTAGTTTATTAAAGGTCAGTTATCCTAAAAATAAAGGCAGCACTGTACAGCATTAGGGTTGCCATGCCATATTGCCGTAGCCATAACAGTATTCATCTATGCATTGTGTTTTTCAGCCATAATCATAAACAGCTGATTGCTAATACGTCGCTTTGAGTTTATTTTTGGCTTACATTCGCTGTACCTACTTTGTATTAGAGAGTTTTTAAAACTTTGGTTTTTGCCAGTAATAAGGATATATTATATTAGATAGTAATGGATGACGAAAAGTTGATTGAGACTGTGCGCAACTGTCCATGTTTATACGACAAAAGTCACAAAGACTTTAGGAGCTACACGCAAAAAAAAATGGCTTGGAAAAGAGTCGGTAGAATAATGGGAGTTAATGGTAATTATTTAACGAACTAACCTTTTATATACATATTTGTTTTATTAAATACTAATATTTTTCTACATCACGTTTAGACTCTGTTGTTAAGGCTCGATGGAAAAATTTGAGAGAACGTTTTACTAAGGAAATTAGGGCTCCAAAAAATGTGGAGAGGCCGTGGCTGCTATTAGAAAGCTTACAATTTCTAAAAGCCCATATTATTCCTCGGCCGTAAGTAAAATGTTTGTTAGTGTTATCATGCAATCCAATTTTCTAATATTTGCAGAATGAGACAAAATATACGAAAAGTCGAAAGCAGTGATGAGGACGATAACCCAAGTTCCTCTGCGCAGTCCACATCAAAGCCTGATCAGATCGACGGTATGACTCTAATACAGCTAGTGAAAGAACATGAATACATCTACAACAGAAGTAACAAGTATTATACATCTGTGGAAAAGAAAAGGAATGCTTGGCGGGAAATAGCTCGTGAAATGGGAGTTAATAGTAAGGAATTATTATATTTAAATATTATATAATGGTTTATAATAATTTTAAATTCCTTTGTTATGTTTAAAGAAAAACACTGTATGCGGTATTGGACAAATTTACGCGAGCGATATACTAAAGAAAATCGGCGAATGATTGCTCTTTCGAATAATGGGTTAACAACAGATCATCTTTGGCATATGTACAATGAATTGGAGTTTCTGAAGCCTCACATAATACCAAAACTGTAATAATCTATAGTTAACATATTTTGAACTTTATCTGTGAGTTTTTCTCATTTTTTTTTTTTTTACTAAATAGTAGTTACCAGGATAAAAGCTTATCACTTAAGGGAGAAGAACACAAGACAGACGAGGATGAAAAATTTATTGTTGAACACGAAGATACTAACGATGACTACGAATGTATCACGCATCCATTCCAATTTAAGGACTCTACATCAGTTTTATCCGAACAGGAAATGGAACATGAAGAAGTAGATATTTTTTACGAGAGCGACCAAAAAGACACACCAACTTCATCAAAATCACAGAATATAAAGAAGTTAAATGAATCAATAGAAACCTTTACAAGTGAACAACAAGTAAGATGTACCAAACGACATTACGAGTCGGATGTTGAAGAGGAAGAAACGCTTCCTTTGTGTAAACAAGGATGTGGCGGAATAAAATTGCGTCGGTACAATCCCATAGTAGAAGCATTTGGTAAAATGATTGTGGAAACTATTAGTAGCATGGGTAACCAAGAGCAAGCAATAGCTATGCAAAAAGTAACTGAATTAGTTATGAATTTAAAGGTACAAGCAGTACAAGGCACACTGTTTGTACCTCGAACGGAGAACTAGCTAGAAACCCCCTGGTATTAAAAGGTTCGCCATACTTAACTGATTTCAAGGGTATATTAATTTTTTTGTGCAAATGAATATTATGTTCGCTAGGGGGAAGGGGGGTAATTTGTATATTTCAAAATTTTAAAATATAAAATACTACTATTTTGGTATGCATACATGTACATATGTCCATACATACATATACGTATAATAAATATTTTTTAATTAAGAAATAAAAACTTAAACAAATTGATTTTTTGTAGAAGAAGAATTTACGAAATAATAAACTAAGAATTTACAAAAATATGTGCAAATGAAAGATGATTTGTGGAAAAGTACCGCAGTCGGCAGTCATGTTAGTCCAAGGTACGTTTTAAACGCTGCCAAAAACCGCCAACTTAGAAAAATGTTTTAGGCTACCGCAGGGAGCCCCCCAGCAGGCACCTCATAGAAGCCGAACCTGCACCTAGGCACATCAGGAAGGGAGTACTCGAGTTAAAGAGCACCGTCCAGCAACACTTGCAACAACCGCTGGACAGGACGGCGTACCAACAAGCACTGAACGCCATTCACCAGGAGTCAGTTAACACCTTCAAAGACTCCCTTCCCGTGAATGGCGTACTCGGAGAAAAACCACCACCTATAGCAGACAACGAGCTGGAGCTGCCTCGAGAGACCCGCGTGACCCTTGCACAACTTAGATCTGGATACTGTAGCAGATTAAACTCCTACCTATCCAGACTCGACCCCTGCATACCCAACGTATGCCTTGCATGTGGAGAGTCTCCGCACGACACTAACCATCTTTTCACATGCCCCCTTAAACCCCCCTCTCCCTTTGGTCAAATCCCGTCGAAACAGCACGATTCCTGGACCTTCCTTTAGATGAACTCGGCGACTTAGATTGACAAAGCCTGCCCTAAGCGGGGTTAGCTAGCCGCTACAACAACAACAACAACAACAACAACAAAAATGTTTTAGGGTTACTTTTGTTAAAGCGCGGCCGAAGGCCCCCAACACAGAAATGTATACATAGGTACCTGTTAAACAGTAATTTAAACATTTCTTCTAGCAAGTTGTACATCAAATAAAAGGTAATTTTTTTCAATTCAATTAATCTTTTTTTTTTAAATACCTGCCAGCGGGTCAGGTCTGTGAAGTACTTACCTTTATTTTTGGACTTTGAAATAGGAAAATAAAAAAAAAATCTAGTTGTATAAGAAAAACATTCAAAAATTTTATTAAGTGAAATACATACCATCTTAAATTTAAAGTTATAAAATGCAGAGCAAGGCGAATTTATAGAGGGTGAAGTTGTCACATCATATGATTGCTTGTTCTTCCTTCCATTTCAAAAAATTACACAAACAAAATATATGAGAAATATAATATAACATATATTCGTCTTGGCCTAATGCTGCAACTACCCATTTTACATTGCTAACGTCCATAACAGCCGACTGGAGAGCGATGTAAATACACGAATTATCGACGCTGCGAACGGCGTAGAAATGTTGCCAGCAGCCAGTGTGTTTGCATACTTTTAAACAAATTTATAATTTTCGTCAACAAATTTCATAATTTATATGTTCGAATATAAACACAAATCAAATATACATGATATGTATGGTAATAAATAATTAATTACGAATTTAGTTTTCATTTCCTTTGAAAAAACTATGCATTTTCATATTAATAGTTATTAGTTTATTTCATATTAGTTTACAAAGTCTATACTGGCAACCTTGTACAAGAGCGAGAAATGAGCTGAGCCGGTTTTACGGAAAAAATCAAATCGCCGCTGGTTTCTCTGGCGCCATGCAAATGAAAAGTTGTCACCGCTCACCCATACCGTTACTGACGGTTGTCCCAGAGAAACCAGCGGCGATTTGATTTTTTCCGTAAAACCGGCTCAGCTCATTTCTCGCTCTTGTACAAGGTTGCCAGTATAGACTTTGTAAACTAATATGAGATAAACTAAGGAAATGCATACTTCTTTCAAAAGAAATGAAAACTAAATTCGTAACTAATTATTTGTTACCATATAGATCATATATATTTGATTTGTATTTATATTATAGATTATGAAATTTGTGGATAAAAATTATAAATTTGTTAAAAGTATGCAAACACACTGATAGCTGGCAACATTTCGCCGCTGTCAGCAGCGTCGATAACTCGTTCTACCAGTCGGGTGTTATGGACGTTCGGTATGTAAGATAGGTAGTTGCTGCATGAAAATTTGTTGTGCTTTTTTTATCTTCTCTTGTCAAGATTGTGTTCGTGAGCATCAATTTTTGTTCGATTGATCAGATTGATATTTACAAAGTGCACCAGTTCTTATGTTAATTTTATTTTCATAAAAAATTGTTTTAGCCATGGATATGGAAAAGTTTATTGACTGTGTCAAGACATACCCCTGTTTATATGATAGAGCACATAGAGATTATAAGAGTATCGAGAAGAGAAAAGCGGCTTGGAGGGAACTCGCTGAAACTACGGGAACTGATGGTAGGTAACAACTAAATTCAGCTCCTGCGGGTAGGGGGCTCAAGAATTTACCCGTGGTAAGGCATGCTTTTCGTAAGAGGCGACTAAAATCTAATAGTTTCCGCGACAGTCAGATCTTTATACCGAAACGTACCGGATTTTTATCCGGCCAAGGACTGACACTTCCGCAATGTTCCCCAAAAACCAATACGGGGAATATTTTGCGGTTACAACAACAACAACTAAATTCTATTATTTTGATAATTATTATTTTCGTATATTTGGAAAAGAATTTGAAGTTGAAAGACATTGGAGAAATTTGCGGGACCGTTTCAGTAGAGAAATTAGAAAAAAATCATCTTGGCGGCTATTAAGGAATATGGAGTTCCTGAGAAGTCATGTTATTCCTCGCCCGTAAGTTATTATCGTCCTTAGAGTATATATTGAAAATATTCTAATAGTTATATGAAAATTATTTTTACTTACAGAATAGGTATAGGAGATCCAAGGTTGGAGAATGATTTTTCAATTTCTTCTACGCAGACAAATCCATATTCATGTGATGCTATCGATAGACTGGCTCTGATACGTCTCGTAAAAGAACACGAATGTCTTTATAACAGACGTATCGTTGGTTACAAAAGTTCGGACAGGAAAAAGAAGGCTTGGAGACAAGTAGCCAGTGCAATGGGAATTAATAGTAATGCCTTAAATAAAATGTATAATCAGAAATTATTTTCATTTAAAAATTTTGCATTTTTATATTTGAAGAGGAACAATGTATGCATCACTGGGTAGGCCTGCGGGATAGATACGGCCGAGAAATGCGCCGAATAACTGCACTTAATAATAATGGAATGTCACCAGAACATGTTTGGCCGTTTTTCGACCATTTGGAATTCCTAAGGCCCCACATTTTACCAAGATGGTAAAAAGTTGCAATTAATATATTTCAAACATCGTCTTGAATATTTTGTATTTACTTTTTCAGCACTCGTAATAATTCGTTTCCGCCACAATCAATAAAAAATCAAACGGAAAATGTAGAGTTTGTTGACCAGGAAAATACCGCAGATGGTTATGACTATGAAACAGATCCCTTCCAGAGTAAAGCTTTGTGCGAACAGGAAATCGATCAAGAAGATATTGACGACACCTCAAATCAACAACAAACTCCGAGCACCAACAAACGAAATTACGAATCTGATGTCGAACAGGAATTATGTTCTGCGTTAGATTTGTTTAAACAAGTTTGCGGCAGAATAAAAGCACGAAATCAAAACCCTATAGTGCAAGGTTTTGGTCAAATGATTGTAGAAACCATTTGTAGCATGAGTGAACGAAAACAAGCTTTAGCTATGCAGAAAGTAACTGAATTAGTAATGAACATAAAAATGCAGCCGGAGATATAGTAAAATAAAAATACGCATAATATTTATATCTATACGTATGTAGTATATGTACTATAAGGCAAAATTATTTCCAGAAATGTTTTTTTTTCACATTTATCACTTCTACGCGTTTAAGTAGTTTTAAAAACCAACATGAAATAGTTCTTAACCTAATAAAAACAAAGAGTATATTTGTATTAATCAAAATCTTAATTAAAATTTTATTTTAACAATAAAAGTTTGGAAAAAACAACATGAACATGAAAACATAATGGTTCTCCATTGGTTACAAATATTTTCTTAACAGGAACATTAAAAATAATGATTCATCTATAGACAGTGAACTAACGCATTCATTCTCATCTGCTACCAAATCTTTTACCTTTGATTGGCACGCAAAAAATTGATTAGTTCCAAATCTTTCGCCATAAGAGTAACTCTTCGCGCATGCAACGCCAAAAGATTTGCATCTTCCAAGCGACCTTCAACGTAAGCCTCAGTTGCTACTTGTAGAGCCTCGAATGCGGTTTCTGTTATATATCTGACTTCCGTATTCATGCTCAACATAATTTCGCGTACAACGCGCGCAAACGCCGAACGAGCAATCATAAAATCTGTACGAGCTGCTAGTACTTTATAACTTTTAAAAAAATTTACATTTCTCTGTTGCTTTCTCTTTTGTTTGATTTGCTTTTTTTCCAAACCTTTCTTTGGGGCTGTTTGTAACATTGGTTCCGTTTCCGGCTCGGATTGCGATACATTCTTGTTGGGGTCTACACTTTTTGGAGTTGCAAAACTTTTTTGTTGCCCAACGCCTAAGGAGATATTTTTAGCAATTTGGTTTTCACTTATTTTGTTGGCGAATGCTTTTGATGGCTGCACTTGTTCTTGTGACACATTATCTACATGGTGGCTACCGGTATGTGTAAATTCCAAGCCATAATTAGTATCATTGGGTTCGGGTGTTGGTGAACGAAAATTCTGGTCATCTGTTGCCAAGTCTTCTTCGGCAGAGCTGCTGGTATCCGTTTCACCCAAATCTGCTGCCGGATGAGTTGGTTGGTTTGATAACTTAGTTGACGAAGCATTTTTGAGTTTATGCGATTTAGGGCCTATTTTTCGTGGTGGTCTCATGGTTCTTACAAGTACTTCGCAACCTAATCACAAATAAATGCTACTCTTTTATGAACAATTATTAACGGAGCTAAGATACAGTTGATAGCCATATAATACATATGTATGTATGTATATACATATACATATGTTTCACAAGCCTTTGTTTTATTTTGATATATGCAAATTGATAAAAAAAAGTTGTATTTAATATTTTTTTATTCAACTCGTTATATTTTTGAATTTTTGTTTGTTTTATTTTATGTTATTTTTTTTTTTAGATCTAAATTTTGATAATCGTAAAAAAATTGGAATGGCAACCATATTGAGGAAAAAAATTTGTTTACACTCTGCCTCACATTAAGTTCACCTAAACAAAACATGAAATGAAAGAAATGAATGATACGATGCTAATAAGACTGGTAAAACCAAAAAAGACAAATACTACATTCGTAAGAAATATTTTGGATTTTGGAGGATAGAGGTAATGTATTTAATAAAAATTATAACAGTTGCGCTTTTTAAGTACAACATATTTTTAATCATACCAGAATCAGAAGAGAGAAGTACAGGATAACCCAATAAAGCTCCATCGCAAGAGTTTACATATACACATATGAATATGTAATTGATATAAGTGCAGTTCGATAGGGTATTCCAAACGTGTTTTCAGCTCCCGAAAAATTACCTTCTCCTGTAAGCAAGTATTTTTAAAAATATTTTCTTTTAAATGCTCTCAAATGTGAAAATTGAAAATAGTAACCACAATCTTTTATAATTTTTTTAATAAAACACAATTTTTTTTCGTTTTGCTTTTAATAGTTTTTCACTTTAAATTTTCGGTATTTATTTTTATTTTGAAATCATTAGTATTTTCTATAATTATTTAATATTGTTGTTGGTTGGTTGTGTAGCAATTTTACTTATGTATTTGTATAATTTTAAGAATATTTTTAGTTTTATGTTTTCTTTTTTTTTTTTGGAAAATAAGTTTGGTTGCTGAATTTTTAGTTTACACTTAAAAGTGATTAATGTGGGAAAGTGCATACAAATTGGAATTCTTATTTTGTGTTCTCTTTTAAAGCAGTTGCAAACATTGCCGATTTATCAATTTTAACAAACTAACACTCCAATATAAAATATATGCGAAATACAAATTTTTCATACTGCCTCGGGAGCTACCTGCTATATCATCATATTATATATGTAATTACTTTACAGAGATTTTATGTGCTCTATTTATAAATTATACAATACAAAAACTTATTTATTTATTGTAATAGCGATTTTCCTTAAAGAAAATTGAAACAAGCTTTTGCAATAATACACTTCCCTTGTGTGTTGCAAATTTTAATAGTTAATGCATAAATATAAATAATTACTTGACTTTAGTTTGCTTCAGCTCGACATTAGTTGTAGGTTTTTTTATACTTTTCCTTTTAAAAAATAGTTATGCTCGCAAAATAAAATAAATATACTTTAAAGAAATGTTGACAGTGGACAACGTTTTTTTTTTTTTATTTAGCCTTAAGTATTTCTTTTGCTACGAGTTAAACGTTTTTATTTCTTTTACATACATACACGTCACGATGTGCTTCCTTTTTGTTCAATAAAGATGACAAATATGTACTGTTTTTGCTGCATTTATTATTTATGACTTTTTATGTCCGAAAAAATAATGCTGCTAAAGTGTTGCATTGATTTTCGAAATTAGTTTAAAATGCTTGCGTACCATAATTTATGAGTCGTTATCTAAAATTCGTTCAATAAAAAAGATGCACAATGAATGTCGTTTTAAATTTTCTAATGCCATGAGAGTTTTGCGAAAACATCTATTTGCAATTTTTTACATATCCCATTTTTGTGTTTGATTTAATTATTATTTCATACAAATAAATATAATGTCAGCTCATGAGCTGTGCTTTAAGCAACAGCATATTCCCAGTTTCTTTAATGATAATTGAAAACATTTTTGATAATTTTCCAGATTTTCTCATAAAATTTTGCCACTAGTTGCTGACATAGAGACATTTACAATCTTTAGAAAGTTGTTAACGCACTTAAAATGAATGTTTACTCGTGTTGGAAATCTTCTTTCAAAAATCCTTATGGTTATAGTAAGTTAACTTTTAATATTCGAAACCAATGGAAAATAGTTGAACTGCTTCAAAACGATTAACCGCATATATGGTAATTTGTGCTCAACACACAGATTTCTTCTCCTCCGAATTTCAATTTAGAAAAAGATCTCTGATTAGAAGTTCCTTTTGATTGCCTTAATCCCAAATGATCATAGCAGAATATATTTTATTTTATTTTTTGTTTAGTATTTCAACACACGCAATGTAGTGGAAGCCAGAGCTGATAAAATAATAGTAATTGGTAGAAACATGAATCAAGCACAATTACATTTTATTGCAAATTTTCTTTTTCAAAATTTTAAGTTTAAAATAAACCATATTGAATTGTATGTCAAGAAAGTAGTGAATTCAATATTGAAAGTTAATCTCGAGGAATTAAAAAATCGATGTTACCAATATCAAACACCAATAAAATGTATTTGTAATCGCTGAATTTGAATTACCATGTTTATCGAGTATTTTACAGCTCTGATATAGACATGCTACATAGATTCTTACATTCTTATGAAGTTTCTTAAATATTTATTTTTTACTTTATTTTGATCGAATTCAACCACTTTACGCATATTCATTCTTACTTTTTATTTGCTTCTTTTAGAATCTCCTCATTTTACAAATATATGTATGTATGTATGTATGTTTATGTATATAACTCATTATTATTATTATTATTATTATTTTATTTATTTTATATTGTAAATTATGCACAGTTTAGAATTGAAATTATCGTGTTTACTAAATTAAATTTAATATTTATATTTAAATATATATTTATATAAAATTACAGTATACTTTAAGCTTTGAGCAAAAAATAATAAAAATTAGCATATAAAAATAAAGAATGGCAATTTTGCCAATAATATTGCCATAGCTCTTATTTATAATTTACGCTAAAGCGAAAAATCGTTTACTTGGAACACAAAAGCATGAGAACGTCTTAAAAATTTGCTTTAAAAATGGGAAACACATGCAAATGCCATCTTTTCTAAAAACACTGCACATAAAAAAAGGCTGTGCATACACATACATATTTATGTTTTATAATTTACTTTTAGCAACAGCGCAAAAGAAAATATTTTTCTGCTAACGTTTCCCTGGTCTCGTCTCGTTTCGTCTGGTCTTGTATGACAGATAAGTGTTTAACCCGACTTTAAAAATAAAAAAAACTCGCTGTTACATTATCAACGCTTCCTGCTCACACACCTTTCGTAATTGTTAATAGTTTTATTTTTGTAATTTGTTTACAGCAGTTTTCAGCGCTTATAATAAACAATGACAAATGTTTTGCATTTAATGCGTTTTTTGAAAGAGAAATAAATATTTAAAATAATTATCATAAACAGTAGCGTGTTTAGGAAACAACAAATCAACATGTGCAGGCGTCACACACACACAAGTCTAAACTTGGCCAGAGTTAGCAAGACAAGGATGAAACACCTTTTTTTACTTTCTTCTCGTCTTATTTTTACTTTTTCTTTAAATGTTTCTGCTATGTTAAGTATATAGACAGACGCTTTTTTGCATTGTGTTATTTTACGTGTAGTTTGCTTTAAAATTTGCAAATATATCTTCTTTAAACCATTCATTTCAGTGTGTCTCGATAGTTGAGGGAATTTCTCTTACATATACATCTATATATTTTTTTATGAATCCGTTATTTTCGCTCGTACATTTTAAGGACTGCTTAGCTAGTGGTCAGTCCCTTTGGGATTACGTTTTATTACACACGTCATTTAGTGCTTAAACACACACAAAGCTTTCATTCATTTCATTTCACTTAACTATATGTTGTTTGCTTGTTGCTTGTTTTTGCTTGAATTTTGTTGTTGCTCACGCCGCCCCCTCCGATTTACCAAAAGCGCACTGTGGTGTTGTTCATATACTTGTGTCTTACTAGTCGATTTGAAATCTTTTTTTTTGTTTGTTTTCATTCTACGCCTAGCTGCTTAACATTCACTTTGTGAATAATCCATTTCTTTTTTCGCACTTCTCGTCAAACGATCGAGTTCGGCTGCAGCATCTGAACGTACTGCCAATTTATCAATGGCGCCATCGGTGCCGTTAGTGCGTGGTGTACTGGCCGCGTTGGGCGCATTGGGTGGGGTCGCTGGTGTGGCGGGTGAACCGGATTTTTTGTGCAACAATGAATTGAAAAAGTTGGCGAGCACACCCTCATTGCCCGGTGTAGCTGGTGTTGGCTTTACATTCACTTTTATGGGTGAACCCTGTCCACCGGAGCCGGGTGTGCGTGGTTGCATGCCTTTGTTGCTGCCTTGAGTGCGTAGTGGTGATTCACCACGCATTTGACCGCCCTGCTTGAGAATCTCTTGTTGCCGCGACAAGAACGTCTGTTCGTCCTCTGTTTGCACTTCGATTTCACGATTGGCGACAGTCTACAAAAAAAAAAAAACATATGTATAATTAAATATAATGCTTAATTAATAAGAAATATGTTTCCTTACTTTTCTGGACTGTGGCGGCGAGATAATGTCTGTGTAATAGTCCTCTGCCTTACACGATTGCATATTCTCATACAAAATACTTATTTTCTTCAAGCTATCCCAACCTGCGGGGCTGTTGTTTGTTAAGAAATTAGAGTAGAATATTGAAATGATTAAACACATTTAAGAAAAAACGCTATGCTTTTAAAATCCTTACATTAAAACCGCATCCTTCTCAACGAATAGCGCAGGCGTTCGGAATGGTAAACCGTAAATTCGATGTGTCAAATATTTATATAAGAGATCACAGTTTTTGTCTTCTTTAACGCTTGTGTAAAAAAGTGATGTGCCATGTTGTAAGCAAAAACGACGTATCCACTGTTGTATAAAATCAAAATGTTCATCTCGATAATCGTACTCCTTCTCCAGCGTTGTCATGTAGTCCGTCTGTAGTGAAAGAAAGAAATCAAATATATATTTTTGTACTGCATTTTTGATTATCCAACCATTTTTGCATACCTTTGTGACCACCACAACAATATCCAGACCGAGATTTGTTGTCAACGCTCCCTCGGTGAGCGGCAGTAGATCGTCGTCATCAACCGAATTATTTCTCATCGTACGTTTCACAGGCGAACCAGGATCTAAATCATCGCCAACCTCACAATAACTCTGCCACGAGGTGATTAGCCGTTGTCGTGCCTCCTGCTTCTCTTGTGGTTCTAATTTCAGACTCTCAATATGTTCTGAGAGCACTTTAATCCAATGATTCAATTGTTCAAGCCATGCCCATGGCTCTGTCATTGAGACTGTGAGTATGACGAGGGTATGTTCGAAGTTCGTTTCATTTAAGGCATAACGCAGGAGATTTGTATGTCCTGGATCGCCATCCAGAATCCAAACGCCTAATCGTGTTGTGTCTGATGTGGAAAAAAGTAAAGAGTAATTTAGAAATGTCCAGTTCAAAATTAGTACATTTTACTCTAGTTTTTATGACATTTTGCTTCTGAATTTGTAACTAACGGTTGCGGTTTGAGTCCCCTGAATTGCTTCACCTTCAGAAACCCCTCTGGCCAGCGGCAACAAAAATTTCGCCGACCACTCAAAGAATGTCGGATTGATGCCGATGTCAGGAAGGTTTACCCAAATTACAGGGTTGCCATTCGATGAGCTACGATCCTTCTTCAGAAAAGCCGAATCGCAGAAATCCACCCAAATTTTCCTACTGAAGTAACGGAAATAGCTTCAAGGTACGACTGCCTACGGGAATTTAATTTTGGAGTCCGATATAAGCAGAACATGTGGAAAGAACACTTAACCTTTCCTCTGGTGCAACTGTCAAATCTTTATCAAACGCGTTGACCGGGCTGAAATTTCATTCGGCGGCAGCGCCTTGATGGATCCAAAGAAATGCGTGATTATCAAGCGAAAAGTGACTTGAAATTCATCGGTTCCGACGTAATAAGCATGCTGATGCAAAGACGTGTGGGTCTAGCGCAAGCTCCTCAATATGTTTTTGGCCACTCTAACAATACTCAACATATGGAAACAGTGTAGAGTTCTCTCACTATCAAAACCGATAGCAAATATATTTGATGCCTTGCTGCTTTTTCACTCGCCACTTGAGCCCAGAGACGCATCAACATGGCATACGCAAAGTGCACAGCACCATCAACACATTTAGCCATATAAATACCCAGATAATTCATGATCTTATCTAAAATAAAACCTGCTTGCGATTTGTCCTGGTGGCACTGGGAATGTGAAAAGCCTTTGGCACGGTCAATTACTCACCGAAAAAATTGAACATTGAAGGCACCTCATTACCGACCGGGTTAGCAAAAAACCTCCTGATGTCGCAAGACATCTATTTATGTTCCCCTTTAGAGAAACAGAACAGCCGACGGGCGCATTAGAAAGGAAGTAATATGTTAGAGAACCGGACGGACCTTAAATGACATGACCAATGGCTTGAAAAAAAGAAAAATGATCAACAAGTACGAAAGCGCATCATGAATTCCTACCAGTCGAGCATTTGTGTGAAGCAGTTAAAAAAAAAACTACAGAACTGTGAATTCAAGAATTTCGCAACACGATTATGTACCAGCTTACACTACATGGCTTATTCTGGAATTTTTGGTCAAAAACAATACCGTGACAATACTCTAGTCTCCATATTCGGCAGTCATGGCTCCGCGTGACTTTTTCCTACTTCCAAAAATAAAGAGAACTTTGAAGGATTGTCGTTTTATAGCTAAAGGCTTGAGAAGTCTTTCGTGAATTGGAAGAAACGTAAAAAAAAACAAAGTGCATAATCGCTAAATGGGAACAATACATACTAAAAATGTATATATTTGCACTTACCATCTCTGTACTCATCTTTTACATCGATATACGCATACTCTAATCCTGAACCTTTTTTCGGATCTTCGACACCTTGCAATTTCGCTATGAGAGTCGTTTTACCGGTGGCATTATCGCCTAATACTAGTACTGATTTATTTGATGGAAGTTTTGTGCTACCTTGTTTTTGTACTTCACTCAAAATTGCCGACCTGTAAAAGAGAAGATAAATAAAAAAAAAAAAAACGAATAAGTATAATAAACATATAGGACAATTATAGTAAAGTAAAAAATAATAATTAAAAAAATTGGTCATCGGTTATGCCCAAATTTTTATACCTTTCATATTTATATTTTAGGATGAAATATTAATTCTTATACCAGAAAAAATGGTTGGAAGGGTATATATGATGAAGTTTTCCTATATCGATGATTTTTGGTGTCAGTGCTTATTTGTATGTAGGTATAGATGTGTGTATAATACAGAATTTCGCGCTCTTAGATGTTTTATTTTTTTTTGACAAATTTATGAAGTTTTTATATCTGAACAAATTGGTAAGGAAGTCATCTGATTTCAATAATTTTCAGCACCAATATGTAACTCATCATTTGTGTGCAGAATATCAAATTTCATGCTTTTGGATTCCTTTTTGACAAATTTATGAACCAAAATCGCAAATATGAAAAATCGATCGTATATGCTATGCTATAGTAACCCCAGTTTAGTTGCAATATCTCAAAAGCAGAGATTAGTTTGACTACAAACAGACAGACAGACGGACTAGGTTAAATCAACCCAATTCGTCTTTATGACCCGATTGGTGGGATAAATTGTGATGGGCCTTTCTTTTCTCCTTCTGGTACATTCTTCGCAACAAAGTTAATATACCATTTTATGTACATAAAAGATATATACTAATTATGAAAAAAATGAGTTTATAAATACATTTGAAATTCGAATTTAATTGGAATGATAATTGATCAATTCCGGGAACTTTACAAGCCGTGTATTTCACTTATGATGATGATATACAGTTAGATTTTCTAATCTATAACAAAATTGTGCTGTTGTGTTTGACCTAAAAAAAATATCGACATATGAACGGCCCGGTCCACCCACCCACCAAATATAACAGCAGTTGATATGCGTCGACTTTGCCGCTATTAATTCGTACATTATTTTATGCAGGCAGCAAATGCATATGGATTTTTAAATAAGGTACAATAATATGTACGAGTATGTGTATTAAACCAACACGAATATGGTCAACAACAACGGTCACCGAATTGCAATGTATGCAACAACCGGCTAAAGTAAGGCAACTAATTTGGAAGTTGCATGATTGAACCTCGAAAATGCACTCATAAATGGTGGAATTGAAATAAAACTGACACAGTTGCGCGGCAATTACGAAATAAATAATTCAACTTTTTATTTTGCAAAACACAATATTTTTTTTTAATTTTCTCATTTTGTTATTTTAAAGGCACAAATAAATAAAAGCCCAATTAGGTAGACTAAACGACATTAAAAGTCGTAGAAAATTAGTAAATATTAAATGTTTTATTGTGAGTGCCATGCAATGTACAATAGTGTTGTTGTGTGCGGAGGCACATGCAGGACATAGACCTATTGCTCTTCCTCTGCCTTCAAAACTTACTTGCTGGCCACCGTGTCGCCAATGCAAAACTCTTCGAATAGCGAACGTTCTTTGTATCGCATATTTTATGAAGAAGCAGTAGAAGAAGTAGTGGGCGAAGCAGCAGAAACACAAGCCACAAATGTCTTGTCTTAGCAGATGTTGTGCTTTTAATTTAATAACTGGCACTCAATTCAATTAAAGACATGGAAAATTGCCAATCATTTATTTAATTTAATTTCTTAATTTCACAATTTTTTTTAGATATACTTTTCTTTTCTTTTCTCTCCTTAAGCGCACTTTAGAACATTGGTTCTGTCATTAAACTTTCTGACATGCAAATGTCCACCAAGCAAAAGACACGAACGACATTTCATTTATTGTTTAACTATAACGACGCCGCAGCCATCCTTTTCTAAGCGCAACCACTAATATGGGTATTCAAGTGAGTTGCTTAGTTGTGGATGCATAACTATTTGCAGTCGTTAGTACTCAACTCAATCATTTGCACCTATGTATGGTATGTACGAGTATCCGTGTTCATGTCCACCCACTGCAAAACTGGCAATTCACTATGATTTATATTGCTACACTATTAGTATATAGACATACATAGGTATATATTTATTTTAGGTTTCTCATTTCTATTCCAACAATTATTTTATTTTTATTCATTTGAATTGAATTCGTCGTGTCTATTGATTTTTTGAAGGTATTTCCTTGTAACTTTAGAAGTAACACGAACAGACGCTCCACTACTGTGGATTCGTTTGTTTTGTTGTACTAAGTGCCTTTCGTTGGTTCGGGCAGTGGCTCGTTCACTACGAGGGCGGTTCGTCGTGGTACGGGAAAATGTCTTAGTTGAGGCAGTTAAGCCAGGTTGATCGGTTTATTTCTTGAGTACAATCTCGTCTACTATATCTCAACCAGCATGCAAACATAACAACTCAGCGAATAAAAGCTATCTTATGAGAACGCCATGCGAGAAAGAAACCCAGCGCTATTTCATTTTTTCCATAAAAGAGACTCAGCTGACTGCTCGCTGTTGTATAATAATGAAAGTACGAACCTTTTAACAGACGAAAATGAAGGTTCACAGTTCATTGCTTATATTTTTCATGTATAAAGGTTACAAATTTACTTGGGCCGTTCTCAAAAGATGTCTCCATCTATAAGTTGTCACCTTTGATCTTCGAAGCAATTCCCTATTTCTATATTGTATAGGTTTCGCAGCTGTTAACAATCATTAGCGTACATCAGCCTCTGCTTCTGACTACAAAATTGTTTTTTGCCTCTTCAAAAATGTCCGGATTTGCCTTTGATTTTCTACTTTAATTGGATGAAAAGTGTAACTGAAGCCTTGTAAAAGTTTATGGTTAATATGCGCTAACTGATAAGTCATGCATAGAGTGGGTTCGACACTTCAAAAGTAGCAACATGACAACGCTCGGCTCTACATGGCTATAACGGTTAAAAACTGCCTTATAGCACTGAAATGAAAGGTCCAGATTCTTTGTTCCTTCCGACTAGTAGCTTTTTCGACGAATGCAAAACGATTTGGCAGGTCACCGGTGCGGGTCTTTTGAAAAACTCGAAGAATAGGTCAATGAACGCATCTGTTTTTTAGAGATGGTGTAAGAAAATTACCAGAGGGAGGTGCCGATGGACGGATAATACTTTGAATGAATCTATTTTTTGGAATAATGCTGCTGTTTGGGCTTCATTTGCTCTATGTTTTCTAAAAGAGAATGCAATGGGCATAATGCTGATATCTCTTAGAAGTAGCAGAAAACATTTCAACGAAACCAAAAGAGTAAGCAACTCTATAAAGACTACCTAAAATCTTTCCAAAGAGCAGTCAGGGAGACACCATCGGCTCTTGGAAAAACTTGTGTGGTTTGAACGTCCGCTGCAAGAATTCAGCTTTTCCAACCTATATCCAAAAGCCAAAATGATGAATGGATTACATCTTATGACTTGGCTGAGAAGGGTAAAACCAAGTAAATCACAATAGGCAACTTCAAAAGAGACGCACAGTAAACACGCTTTGACAACTAAGTCGCTTGGATCGTGGCGTGGTAGGATAATGCCGTTACCCCTTCAAACCACCCCTACTAAAAGGCATGGAAATTACTTTCCCTAACGAAGTCAAATATTTTTAAATGCGGAAGACGGTGAAAAAATATTATTGATTTAAAATTGCCATTGAACAGAGCTGAGGTCTTAAAACCGTTTATGTTAATTGGATTGACACAGCGTCGTAGTTAGACCCATCCTATTCTATTATATTACCTTCTACTGGCCAACACCATATTCAGGAGCAAACTAGACAAAGCTCAGCGGTCGACAGCTTCCCTCATTGCGAGAGCCGTCGTCTTCTTCAAAAACCCGGAAAACTAGCTTAGATCTGTAAGGTAACCTTCTCTATTCAGCCATGGAGAAATCGTACTATAGGGTGCCCAATTATTGCCTTTCGCACACCATTTCCACCTCCAACTGTGACAATCTCTTCTCCACATGAATTAATGGATCAGTAACCATTCGACGAAGGAAACCACTTATTTTTACTCAATAAAATATTAAACAATAAGTAAATTTAGTATAAATAAAATAATTGTTTTAAGATGAACGAAGTAGTATTCGAAAATATTTCTATGTTTCTTTTTACATAGACCTATCGTGTAGCCCTCGTGTGTACTATATGTTACACATTAAAATTAAATGTACAAGTTGTGAAAATGTAGCAACAACAATTATTTTCAATAATACTCGTAACACTATGTGTTGTGTTCTTAACACCACTTGGAATTTTTTTAGTTTAAAAGAGTGTAAAAGAAATACACTGTTGATTGAAAAATATGCAATTTAACTCGGGTATGGTCTTCTTCAAACTTAAAAAAAAATTAATTTTATAAACATTATCTCCGATTTGTAGCTGAGTTCTTAAGAATTGAATAAAAAATCATGTCAAATTGCAAACTTCAAGAGAGATATATTGATGGTCATCTAATCCCTCTTAGGATTAAGTTGTATCATCTAACTCAAAGACGTAAACTGAATCATAGGGAAATCAGCATATGGACTAATTGGATGTAAAATATACAGAAAGACCGAAAACGTTGCGATTTCTTTTGGAAAATAAACTCTACTTACTACTCTAGACGTGAATTGTCTGGTCAATAAACAGCATTTAACGCTAATGATAATGCTGTAAAAAGACACCGCCTTGGAAAATCATTGTTATATTTATTAAGTCGGGTTGCTCAACAACCCAGACACTTACCATTTGCTATACCAATGATTCGGATGGAACCAAAGGTAAGTGATTATTTTTATTTGACCCAAACAAATTGTTCAAACACACTATTTTCCGGCCAAAATACGACAGTTCGGCTTCGATCGGAAAGGCTGGATTTTAGTGTGAAATTTGTGCTAAGTCACCACGATATGATTTCTCAAGTTATGAACCGTCAACTTAAAGAGGGAATATTTGTAGGTCCACAACTACGGCCAATGATAGAGAATAAAAATTTTGAAAGAAAATTGAATGACTACGAAAAAGTATTCAAGGTTTTGTAAACGTTTTCCCGAACTTTCTTGTAAAAAACAACACAAAAAACTATAAATAATTAATAAATGAACTTAAACTTCACACAAAGCTTTAGTCATTAAAAATACATGCATATGCTGGACTCTCATTTGCAGTGACATTAGGACATTTCCTTAAATGTAAAAGCATTATTAAGGGAAATGGAAAAGGCACCTACCAAATGTCAAATATTCACGGAAATCAAAAGGATTTATTGGAAGTTAAGTAGTTACAGGTATTTCACAGTTTCAATACATTTTTTTCTTGTTATTCCACAACTGTTCGAGAATATTATACGAAATTTTTAAGTATTTTCAAAGTGGTTTGCCGAAATTTCTCGAAAACCACCCAACCGTTCTTATTGAAATTTTACACATGTCTGCGAGGTTCAATTCACGAGGAACTGGAAGAAGGATTGTTGTTTTTTCCAATCACAATCGTGTCATGAGCTCTACAGTCGACGCGAATTCACATTTTTCTAAGGGCTCACCGGAAACAAAGTTGAAATTGAGGAGTTATGAATATCTGCTTGAAATTTTTAAAAAGCTTGAAA
Organism: Ceratitis rosa; assembly: GCA_037013455.1. Classification (NCBI taxonomy): domain Eukaryota; kingdom Metazoa; phylum Arthropoda; class Insecta; order Diptera; family Tephritidae; genus Ceratitis; species Ceratitis rosa. The sequence continues at coordinate 26,482,429 of JAWMAG010000008.1, forward strand.
TGTTTATTTTTATTTTTTCGTTTTAAATATACCTTTTTTCCCGTATAAACCCATGTAACTCCATACTACGGTCTCTTTAGACAGAGAATTTCATAACCTCCAACATTTTAGTAGGTTAAGCTGTCTCCGAATTATAAGTATTTTTATGTATAGAAAAAAAAGACACACAACAAATTGCTAGAAAGGGTCAGCCGGAAAACGTTATAGAAGTTATAGAAGGTAACTTCTTTCTTTTTTTTAAGCTGAATAATTCACATATAGGTATAATATATTCCTCGCCACTGTAACTTTTCCTAGCTCAAATATACGAGTATATACGTATATACCTATGTAGACGTATTAATTTATGCTCACATTACGGTTTTTCTATTGCACGCATTGAAGCCGGGAAAAAGGAGCACAACACAAATACACACAAGTACTTACACACGTACCTACAGTCGTGTATATGTACAAGCATTTGTTACCACATACAAATGAGTACATGCAACACCCGTCCGCGTTGGCATGGTGCACGAAAGCCAAAACGAAAAATATTTTTCACTACACCATATCCATATTATTAGCACAATGTTGCAGTAGTTATTTTCAATTTAGCCGTAACACGGACAGGATATTCTGCCATTCATACAAAATATTAATATACGTTTTTTTATTCACATTTAATTCGATTGGTAAATGCGCAAAAAACGGTGCTTCGAAAAAGGCTCCTACGAGGTGGGTGAAGTGAAAAACATGAAATTCGCGATAGGCGCGCTTAAATATTGTTAAACAAATGATTAACGGTACCAAATATTCCAAATTATAGTTTTTAATATATTATAATGATATTGCTCAAGAAACGACGCTCACAAAGTGAAAGTCGCAAAGTGGAACAGTCCGTCCATAGTAGGCTTGAGGATAATAGATATATGCAACAGCGACAACAGCAGAAGAACCAAGAACTACAAAAACAAATTATACAAAGTTTTGCATTTGGCGATACAACAACAGCAACAACAACGAATAGCTTAGAAAGGCGTAAAACGTCGGCGGAAATGATTAGCGAGGCGAAATCAATGTTGGCAGAGATTTCCACCAAATCCACCAGCCAAAGCGGCAGCAGTGATGGTGGTGGTGGCAGTAGCGGTGTTAACTCCAATAGTAATCGTTTAGGAAGTAAGTGAGAGCGTGAGTGTGTGATGAATTTTTAAATAGCCGTTTGAAAAATTAAAAAAAAATGTACTTATTTATACGAATTGCGTCCTTCGCTGCTTATCTCTGAATAATATTTGTATATTTTGCCATTATTAGTTGGTGGCGTGCGAGTGGTCAGCACGCGTCGCCCCATCACGCCACGTGAAACTGGACGCGCACTCTATGGCAAGGTCGCCTTAGCTGGAAGACCGCCCAGCGCATTTTCGTAAGTATTTTCAGCTATTTTTGGGATTTGACACGTACTACCCAAACACTTTTCTTTGAAAGTTATTTACCAATTCTTACATATGTCCTCCAAACCAACTCTTTTTCCCGTACCAACGACTATCCGTTTAGCTTACGTTATTTACAAAACGAAAATCAACGACATGCGCCTATGACCCCCTCACTTGAGCCGATACCGGTACACCAGCAGGAAGTCAATGAACCAAATGGAAATGACTTTGATGAAAAACAAGCAGCCAAACGACGCACTTCAAGACGTTCGAATTCATGGGACGCGCGTTGCGATTATGATGAGGTAAATTTAGGTGGTGGTGGTGGTGGTGCTGCTGCTGACATAGGTGTAACTGGTCTGGGCGCAACGAATGGTCATGCGAATCAAATTCCAAGAAAGTTGCCTGCTTTGGAAATAAGAGGTGTCTCCTTAGAGGGTGAGTTGTGGCACACATTTCGCGCACTTGCATTATTTGGCACTCATTTAATTTTCTCTCTTTTAATATATTTCTCTCAGCAAAGCAACGTACCGACGCTGTCACGAAGAGGGAACGCTTTAAAACTGCTCACGGTAGTGGTGAGAATAGCTCTTTGGATATGAGTGGCTCCAATACGGCGATCAATATTTTGAGTTCACGCAAATTTCAACAACGTAATTCTCATCTCTTGGCACAATCTCCTACCGAGAAGCTGATAGGTCTACTGAAAGAGCACGCAGGCTTGAAGGAATGCAATGAGGAGACAGCAAATCATATTAATTCGGTATGTCTTTATTAAATTAAAAATAAGAAAGGTAAATAAGGGATAGGAAGAGAGGGGACAGTAACTATGTAAAAGACAAATATTGTAGTAGAAATTAGGCAGCCTCCTTATATGAACTTTACAAGAGGACTTACTTAAAGTGTTTTAGTGTTGGAAATGCAAAAACTTTCTGCATCTCCCGTGATGCTCTCTTGGACAGAAGGGTATAGCAACCTAGTATTGAACTCAGCGTTTCCCAACAAAATCAAATTACATGAAGATAAAGGGATTTCGTCGTCATCGCGAGTGTCGATATTCCGTCATCTAATTAGCCTTACAATTAACATAAAGGAGTAAATTCGGACCCTTGGCTGAAGTTTTTGGTCACACCCGGCATCAATAAGCCCTTTTCTTCCATAATGATAGCTATTTCCGCACAAAAAAGGCTTTCGGTTCTGGAAGATCGATCCTTAGTAATTAATAGCCCTCGTCATAAGATTTCCTCTAAAGCTTTGACCAGTCTGCGAAGAAAGTTCGTAAAAGGAAGACTGGTAAAGAAGAAGCTGCATTACACTAGTTTGGAGACGCACTAATCCAATTGTTTGAAATTCGGCTCCGGTTACCGATTTTTTTGACTCTAGCTACAATAAAAATCTTCAGGATAAGCTTAGCCTTATTTTAGGTTCTATATTTGGCTTTGGCAAACTTTCCAAACCGTCTAAAGGTTAGGTGCCATGAGAAAATTATTTGCTCCTTCATCGACTCATCAGGTTTCAGGAAATCTTTCGAAGGATAATAAGTTCTCGCCTCGGAAAACACGTTTGTTTTCTTCAATCGCTCATTGGTTGGTGAAATTTGAGCTCTTTTCCAAAATATTGGAATCACTCCGCATTTACCCCATTTTTATATTCACTACCTTCCCGCAGATTCTCGCCGAGCTCTACATGCGCGTTCGCAAAAACGAGAAACACTACAAACGCGGCTTCATTCTTGGCGGTCTCTACGGCTTGGTGGAGTGTTCTTCGCCTAAAATTTTATTAGGCGTCGCACGTGTGGTCTTGGCGGTAAGTAAATAATTATCTAACTTCTTTATCAGCCTCTATTACACTTTATTTCATTTCATCTCTATAGCTACGCGTCACAGGCAGCAATCTGACAGGCGCCTGTAAACTCATCTTCAAGGTGGCACGCAACGAACAAAACGATCAACTTTTTCACGACAACGATCTACTCGACCTGCTAATCGATGGTTTGGGACGCGCCAGCCCATTAGACGATCCCGAGGCGTGCATTTACGGCTACGGCTCCATACGATTTCTCACCAGCAGCAGCAGCGGTCAGGAGAGAGGTGCAGAAGTGTTGATGCCGAACAAAGATAAAAATCGCAATTGGACCGAGTGTCTGGAATTGCCACGCAAACCGGCCACTGCACCAGCACCGGGCACAGATACAAAACAAGCGCTTGTACAATTACAAAATGAACGCTACCAGAAGTTGAGTAAGCAAAATACGCTTGTCGAACGTTTGGCACGTCACGGCGCCGTAGAGTTGATGGTTTTGCATTTACAAATATTAAATGAAGCTGGCGCGACACAAAAACTAACTGGACCACCATTACATTCGCTCTATCAATTATCCGCTGCATTGCGTGCACTCTCCGATGTACGACAGACGAGGAATTCATTTGAGAAGGATTTAAATGCGACAGAAGAACAATATGACTTGCTGATAGCACAGGAGGCATGCGGTATGCAACAGCAGAGCATACAATTGGAGTTGGCGTGTCCGCATTTAGTGCGTGCAGCAGAGGTGGCTACGGGCGAGTTGGAGGTGCAAGCGAATATAGTGCGCACGCTGAGGTGAGTGTGAGAAGATAAATAATAAAAAAAAAAAATAAAAATAAAAGTAGGAGCTGAGGAGTTTGTCATTAATATTCTATTTCTCTTCTTTTTTTTTGCAGTGTGCTTTCCGAGGACATCGATTGTTGTCACGTTTTAGTCAACTACACAGCACGTATTGGCATGCTTTTGGGACCTTGTTGCGAGATCTTTGATAGTGGCTCTGAAAAATTACTTTCCCTATTCAGCAGGCTGGGCTATATACTGGGCAATATTATGGCGAAATACGACAGTGCACGAGTGCAGGTGAGTTGGTAGAGATGTAGAAATTTTTCGAAATTTTTTTTTTCCAATTTCTGGGCAGAGTCAGTTTTGTCACTTAAGAGCTTAAAGAGTATTGGTATATCCGGCACAAATTGTATAGAATTCGGCGTAATTCAATATCTACAGCCATCCATAGCCAGTACTTGTATGTCAAACTCAGTGAAAACGCAAAATTAGGGCCCTAGGAACCCTAGTGGTTTCGTTTTAATTTTTCTTTTTTTTTTAGAAACTTTTCAAATGAGTTGGCTATAATTTTTCAGTTCTGAATTTATATAACAGATAATATTGGAAAAAGGAACGTTATTAACCCATATCGAAGCGTGCCTCCCATACAAACCTAACCTCAACATCTTTCAAATTCACAGCCGCAGTTGACTGCCGCCTAATTTTCAGCTATCAATAATAAATCTCGTAGATTTTTGTGTAAATTAATGCCTACCACGTTCTTCATTACTTGTACCCGTATGTTTTCCTTAGTGAAAAGAAATCAAAGACAGTGTAAGGCAAGTAAAGGTAGATCCTTCTTTGCGAACTAGAGGCCGTTTTAGTTAAATCGAGTAAAATTTTTTTGGGTAAATATAAAATCAGTTGGATTAGATACCGCATTTTTTAACATTGATAAACAAGAATTTAGAAGGAAAACCGTCAATTTTTTCCACACGAATCTAACCACAAAAACAGGCCGGTTTAAGCATGCATCAGTTTTATATGTACGAAAGCTTCGTTTGTCTATTCGTGGACGCTTTAGCCTAGTGGGTGACAGTACTAAAAGTTCCTACTTTTGGCTTATACGGAAAAAATTCATGAAAATCAAGTCAAATTCTTCCTTTGCATCCCCAGGTTGCAGTGGTTTCATTTTGGAAATTCTTAAAAAATAATATAAAAAGAATATATATAATATAACGAAAAGTTAGCGTTATAGCAGGCCTTCCATACAAGCCTAACCTCAAAAACTTCGAAATCCACAGCCGCAGTTGACCGTAGCTTTTTTATAGTAAGTACAATGCTGAGGCATCAAGTTGGCAATTAAACTTTATTTAATGAAAAGATATATTTTTCCTTAATTTTCCTTAATATTCAGGTTTCTGCCTAACGTATGTAGTAAGTTGTTTGTATGTAGGGCCTTCATCAAACCCTTTCTTTTGTGGAACCACAATTATTCTCTCTTAACAACAAATTAATTTCCGTTTTTTTTTTTTTTGATATATCCTTCTTCAATTTCGCAGTTCTATCACAACGATGTGGCTATGCAGTATTTACTACGCGTCCTCGAGCTCTACTCCAAAGAACCGTTGACACTGCACAACTCACTGGGCGATACGGTGATCGATGTGCTCGTTAAAATGATACGCGTCGTCGCAAATATGAGCGTCAATACCGAGGTGGGCATCGGTTTGGGTAATATGCATAATTTGGGCATCATTATGTTGAATCTCTTGAATGCCATCACACACATGAAGGCCATACAGTTGGTAAGACATAACAAGGGTAATAAAAATAAGAACATTTTTGTGTTTAACATTTTCTTTTTTTTTCCATATCCTCGCACCTTTTGCAGAAAACCGATCTGCAGGAGCTATTGCATGCCACGCTAGGCGCACTGCACAATCTCTGCTTCTATCAAGAACAGAACAGCACACCGGCACAGGTGTTGGCCGCCAAGGGTTCGTTGCAATGTGTGCTCGGCGATTTGGCCACCGCCCTGTACTATGCGCTGAAGACGTGTCGCGACGATGCATCACAGGTGGAGACGGCGCGCGTATTGGGCAATTTGACACGCAACGACAAGGCACGTCGCTACTTTTGCCGCAATGGCGGGTTGGCATTGATCGTTAAACAGCTGTCCGTTAACAATGCCAGTCAGGCGTACGATTTCAAGGCCTGTGCCATTGGTGTACTTGTTAATTTGTTGGGCGATGCGGAAAATCGTGCACCATTCATGCAGCATAAGGGCGCTGAATTGTTGTATTCACTATTGGGTGCGGCGTTGCAGGAGGAAGATTGGTTTTTGGCCACCATAATTTGTCAAGCTTTATGGAATTTACTAATAGACGCCAGCAATGTGTCGGATGTGTGTCAGGAGCAAGTATTGGATGATGTTTGTGATTTATTGGTTGACTATTTGGATGAGGAACGCTTGTTTGATCATAGCACACGACCGGATGTGGTGTGGGAGAGTTTCGCTGTGGTTGCCACCGATTTGTTGGAACGCATACAAGCGAGTTATGATAAACAGGAACAAGAGGAGGCTGAAGCTGAGAAACAAAAACAAAAGCAACAGCTGAAAAAATCCCAAAAGAGGAATGTTGAAAACAAAGAAGAGGAGGAAGATGATGTTAATGAGGATGAAGATGATGTTTATATTGAGGAAATGTAAAGTAATTGAGGAAAGGAAAATGTGTGAAAAAACAATATACAATAAAGAAAATGTGTCAGAAATAAATTCTCGTTTAGTAAAAGTATATAATAAAAAAAAAATAAAAAAAATGAAATTAAAGAAAATAAGGTGATCTCATTCAGGCTACCGGATTCTACAGTGTTTTTCAACCAGAGTTTTCTGATATCCTGGAGGTGGGTAGAAACAAAGAAGATGAAGAATATCTTAAACTTGAGCGATGATCAGGTTAAAACATTTTCAAATATATACTCTATGCAAGCAAAAAAATATTCGATATCAATACCAGGTGTGTTAGTTGAAATATGCCGGTTTTTTCGATAAAGAAAACACTTAATTTTCAGAGGAATCTCAAAATTTTACCAATGGTATTGACCATTGGTTTCTATACATTTCGCCCATCTCTCAAGCAAATTATGGATACCATTCTAAAAAAACTTTGTTTCTTTCGAGGCAAACCATTCGGCGAGCCATTTTTCGACTTCTTCAAAATTAGCGAAGCACTGCTCTGCAAGGGAGTGTCCCATCGAAAGGTGATAGTGGGACGGGGCGAGGTCTAGAGAGTACGGCGGGTGCGATAATATTTCCCAATTAAGTGTTTTTAATGTGTCTTTCACAAGTTTAGCGGTATGAGACGGCGCGTTGTCATGTTGCAAGATAACTTTGCCATGTCTTCGGGCCCATTCCGACCGTTTTTTGATCAACGCATGATTCAAATTGATCATTTGTTGTCGGGAGCGATCCGTGTTCACCGTTTCACCAGGTTTTAACAACTCGTAGTACACCACACCACACTGGTCCCACCAAACACAGAGCATTGTCTCACGGCCAAAGCGATTTGGCCTTGCAGTCGATGGGCCAGCTTCACCAGGGGAAAGCCATGATTTTTTTCGCTTCGGGTTCTCAAAGTAAATCTATTTTTCGTCCCCCGTGACAATTCGATGCAGAAAAGATTTCCTTTCGAATCGTTGAAGCAGCATTTCTCAAACGGTTTTTCGATTTTCCATTTGTCTATCGTTCAGCTGGTGTGTCACCCATTTTCGATACTTCTGGATCTTTCCGATGGCTTTTACCATAAACGTTGGCAAATTGCTCTTCGAGTCACATGTAGTGTTTCTGCCAATTTTTGTTGCGATTGGGTTGGATCAACATCCAATAACGCCTGCAATTCCTCGTCTTCGAACTTATTCGCTGCACCAGGATGTTCATTGTCTGTCAAATCGAAATCTCCACTTTTAAATTGACGAAACCATGTCTCACATGTTCTAATCACTGGAGCTTGCTCACTATAAGTTTCTACCAGCTTCAGCTGCTTTTTTTTTTTTAATGAAATAAGAAAAGCAACGAATGCCGCAAATGCGATTTACTTGGAACGAAACTCGACATATTCACTGAGGTAAACAAATATGACGCTATTATTTTGGCGGAATGTGACTTGCGTATTTTTGTAGGTTAATGTCAACAGAAAAAAATTACATACATGCCAAATCATAGAAATTTATACATATTGCTAGCGACATCTACTAGTAAAACCGACACCCTTCAACAAACAAAAGATAAGCCAGAAAACCGTTTGGAAACATTTGCAAAAAAAACCGAACGAACTTTTTACTTTACCTAATATATAATTGGCGCTTTGTAACTGTTGAACCGATTTTCGGAGCTTTTATTTCATGTCAGAAATACCCTCGAAGGACTTGACATTCACTTCCAAGGGGTGGCCACAATTACAAAGATTAATTTTCTGTAATTTTGGATATTGGTCGAACCAGGACTCGAACTTTGGCCTTCAGAATGGCAGTATGTAGAGCATATATATACAAATCGAGATAATTCAGTACTTAATGCGTAATTGAAGGCATATTTGTTAGGCACGATTGCATTAATAAAAATTTCGGATGGTCGTGATTCCACCCACTTTAGGACCAAATAGTATATTGCACAAGCCACTGTATGTAGTAAGAACACAATTGGAATATGAGTGGAAGCGGACTGCAACTATGCCTTCGTCCCATATAACGGACTTTTTTTTTCTCCCTCGTTTGACTTAAGATCGAATTTTTAAAGGCATTAATCACCATAACTCAACCAAAGCCGGATGATATGCTACTTTTAGTGGGGATTAAAGTTCTACCAAAAATAGTTGTCATAGGCTCAGTAATTGATGTATATATAGTTGGCGCTTTGTAACCGCTGAAGGGATTTTCGGCCGAGCTCCTTCCCCAACTTGTGGTGTGCGTCTTGATGTTTTCCAACAGATGGAAGGACCTACAGTTTATACTAAGCCGCTTTCGAATGGCGCGTATCTAAGTTCGGTCGTGAAATTTTGCTTCCACATACGAATGTATAAATACATATTGATACCGAAATTAATTATCAACCGATTTTTCAGATGAGTATTAATATTTAATCCTAAAATACCATAATTTGTATATGGTCATGAAAGGTATAGGATTCCGGCATGTCTGAGGACATCACTTTTTTCCTGTTTTTAAATAAATTTTGGGCAAATCTTGACGTTGGTCTATAAAAAATTTGCAAAAGTACGTTGACTTTGATCATCGCAACTGTGTAAAATACCTTAGTTCGCGGAAAATGTTGCATTGCAGGTTAATTGTATTGTCTTAAAAAAATATATTTGCATTGCAGGTTAATTGTATTGTCTTAAAAAATGAGCAACTGCTTCACATACAGACACATTCGGACATGGCTAGATCAACTCAACTCGTACTTTTGATCTTATCTTGAAAGAAAAATCGCAATAATAAAAATTATGAATAATTGTTATTGTTGTTATGAATTGTGGATAAATGGAGTAGGAAAATGCTTGTCGCATACGCCTATACATCATGCTAGCTGGTATGTACTAAATCATTGTCAGTACAACCAGCTCCACTGAGCAACCAGAACCCTTTTAGCTCACAGCCTTCTAAGGTATGCCTGTGGCTCTCACCGTTAGCGCGATGACGACATCGGTCACTTTGTCATATAAAAAGTGTATTTCAGTTACTATTTCCAACTTCTCTCTTTTTCAACAGTTATTTTCTTTCGTTTATGCTTTGAATAAAACAACAAAGCAACTGGCCTTCAAGTTTGGTCGAATGGTCTAAGAGTAATTCATAAATGAGTTATTATTTCCGTAAGCTCTCCCTACCTACATATATACAATGCTAAATATGATAACAATAACAAAAACAAAGAGCACAAAGTGTGTTTCAAAGCGAGTTGAGAAAAAACTAAATAAATACAAAAAGTAAAACGAATATTTAACAAACAGAAAGAGAAACAACAGCAAACCATTTACTATAACAACAACAAAACTAAAGCTCGATTTAAACATTTTTGGGATAAAAAAAAAATTTCGTACCTAACATAACTGAGCATCGCCACCAAAGCTGAATCGCATTGTGGAGATACAATTCCATTTGCGTTGTCATTTTCGAATTCTTTTTTTTTTGTTTTTTTTTTTGTATCTCCGTCTTTTTTTCTTCTTTTCCAGCACATCGGTGTATTGAAAACGTTAACAGAATTTTAATTTGCCAACCCAACCAAAAAATGAGTGCGCGCCGGCTCTGGTAGATGCTTCAAAACAACAATTGCGTCGCTCAGCTCATGGTATGTACATATTTACAGTATATATTAGTGGGGCATCTCGTTTTGGTTTTCGACGTCGCACACCAAGCGAATGGGAACGTACATACTAGTTGATGACTGCACTGCCAGCTATCAAAGCTACTAAACTGAAATTTTTATGGATTTTGAAGGTGGCAATGAATCATCAGCTGGCAGCTATAAACGTGTGTATGGATGGTGTATATACGAGTATGTGTCAAAGTGTAGGTATGATTTTGAAAATGAAATTCAATATCAAACATTGGAAAGATTGTTAAATAAATAAAATTGCGTTTTTTTTAATTAATTTAATTAATCTAAGGTACGCGTAAGTTTAGCTTGAAACTCAGTAGCCACAACAAATAGATAACACTCAACGCGCTAAAGAGAGCGTAGAAATGATTTCAGATTAGAAAAAATTAAATATGTATATATTTTTATTTAAATGCTAATCACCTCAAAAATAATTATATGCGCTTAATATGTACCGTTTTTAAGCAGTGATGTCATCTTAAAAATGATAATAAATTCGATATCTTGTAGTAAAGTTTTTTATTTACAATATTTAGTCAATTTTATTGCTTTCCAAGATATATATATTTTTCTTCAAATCTAAGAAAAGTTATATTTATCGAGATTTAGTTGTAAAATTTCATTAATGAAAATTTTAAATATTGGCATACAAATCAACTCGGTCCATTATATTGCTTTCAAAAAAGTGTTTGAATCATCGTCATTATAACACATTATCAATCTCCTTTCTTATACCATCTCTAAAAGAAAAGGCGTGCTCTTTGTCGTCGATATAATCATTGAATTGAACCTTTTTTCGATTTCTTCAAAAACCCGAACCGGTGAAACAGTCAGTTGTCATAAGAAGCAAGTTCTGGCGGGTGGGATAAGATCTCCCATTTCAGTGTTTTCAGGAAGTTTTTGACCATTACACAACATGACACATGTGACCGAGCATTGTCAGGTTGCAAAGTTACCTCGTCATACCTTTTGTTCATTTTTTGATCGCTTTTCACGAAATTCACGGCTTAAACTCATTCATTAAAGTCGATAATGTTTCCCATCAATAATTTCGGCTGGTTTTAACCGCTCTATAGACACCTCACCCGTCTGGTGCCAGCATAATGCTTTTTGTCTGCGACGCTAAAACCTCCACTTTTAATTTTTGCTGATATACACTAATTCTGGTAGACAAATGTGAAACATTTCCAATGAAATATATAAACGCTTCCAAGATTGACCCTGACTTGCAAGTGCAGTCATCTTTTAAGAACGGATCGAATTAATTTGTACCCCCCCTACACCCAACTGATCATTTCAACAAAACAATAATCCAAAGAGGAATTAAACTTACTACTGTCCATACTACGAAAATTTGTGATTTTTCAAGTTTTTGATTTAAAAACCTCTTGTGGAATAATACGCTTACGCAAGTCTTCATACTGCCGATGAGACGATCGGAGAATTCTCTTAGATTTTCCACGCACTTCTCAAAATAAGTGTAGGCTATATCAAAGGTATTTTTTTTTTGTTGGCTGTGAATTTCAATAGTGAAATAATAATAAATAAATAGCGAGTTTACATCATCATTTTTGAGAGATTTTTAGGTACCTCAATTAATTAAGCTTTAGAGCTAATGCGCTTAAAAGATCAAGATCAATAAATATATAATATCGATATAAATTTTTTGAAGCATACTATCAGGGGTTTGAGTTTTCAAAGTACATTTTTAGGCGTTTTAAAAAAAATTTTTGAAGACATTTGATATAAAACAAAATTTTCTTTTTATATAAATTTTTATCAACCCGATTTTGTAGGAAAACGATAGAACTGTCGCAGTTTCTCCACTCACTTCACAAGAGAAATAAATGAAAATTAGTTCGCTGGATGTGTGAAGCGAGTCCTTCTTTAAAGCATTGATACATAAAAAGAGAAGATATTTAATTCTACCGTTCATATGATAATTTGCTATCACAAATTTTCATAAAGTTTTTCTAATTAATTGTAAAGCTATAGACCTAATTCGCTCGTATGAGTTTGAGTCCATTTAAAAGCATATTTTAGGCGCTTTAGTGTCAAAGATATAATTTAAAAAATTTTGTTCAAATATATAAAAAAAAAATCGTAGAGCCTTTTTATTTAATAATTTGTTCATGTATTTCTTTTGGCGATTTTTTATTTAGCTTTCCCATTCACTTCCCTAGAGCAACGAAGGTGTTTTTTTTGTACCTTTAATGTACGTGAAATTGTGTAAGAACTTTGATCCGATATAAGTAAGTACCAGAAGGAGAAGAGATAGACCCATCAAAATTTATACAGATGGGCTTAGAATGACCAGTTTAGTTTATTTAGCCACGCCTCCCTGTTTGTACTCAAACTAATCTATGTTTTTGAGATATTTCAATCAAACGTGGTATACAGATACACTGGTACATTTAAAGGACTATTTGTTGGAATCGGCCAGATCGGACCGCTGTTGTATATGTTGTTGGTGTTGGTGTAGCCGCAAAATATCCCCCGAATTATTTTTCGGGGAATATTACAGGAGTGACAGTCTGTGGCCGGATAAAAAAAGACCTGGCTGTCGCGGGTCCATCAATGTTTTGTGGTTACAACAACAACAAGAACACTATAACATGTTTTCATATTTGAGATCTTGGGTCATAGATTAGATAAAAGAGCATCTAAGAGTGTTAATCTTGATATTATACAATCGTATATACAAATAAACATTGACACGGTAAATCGTAAAATGAAATGAAATATAATAAGTTTGATTTGGAAAGTTATAAAGACGTCGGCATGGCCGAAGACAGCTCTTTCTTGTTTTTCATAATATATACCAGGGGTGTTAGTTGAAGTTTACTGGTTTTACTAGTAGATGTCGCTAGCAATATGTATAAATTTCTATGATTTGGCATGTATGTAATTTTTTTCTATTGACATTAACCTACAAAAATACGCAAGTCACATTCCGCCAAAATAATAGCGTCATATTTGTTTACCTCAGTGAATATGTCGAGTTTCGTTCCAAGTAAATCGCATTTGGGGCATTCGTTGTTTTTCTTATTTCATCAAAAGAAAAAAGCAGCTGAAGCTCACCGGTTTCTGGTAGAAACTTATGGTGAGCATGCTCCAGTGATTAGAACATGTGAGACATGGTTTCGTCAATTTAAAAGTGGAGATTTCGATTGGACAGACAATGAACATCCTGGTGCAGCGAAAAAGTTCGAAGACGAGGAATTGCATGTTGATCCAACCCAATCGCAACAAAAATTGGCAGAAACACTACATGTGACTCGAGGAGCAATTTGCCAATGTTTAAAAGCCATGGGGAAAGATCCAGAAGTATGGAAAATGGGTGCCATATCAGCTGAACGATAGACAAACGGAAAATCGAAAACCGTTTGTGAAATGCTGCTTCAACGATTCGAAAGAAAATCTTTTCTGCATCGAATAGTCACGGGGAACGAAAAATGGATTTATTTTGAGAACCCGAAGCGAAAAAAATCATGGCTTTCCCCTGGTGAAGCTGGCCCATCGACTGCAAGGCCAAATCGCTTTGGCCGTGAGACAATGCTCTGTGTTTGGCGGGACCAGTGTGGTGTGGTGTACTACGAGTTGTTAAAACCTGGTGAAACGGTGAACACGGATCGCTACCGACAACAAATGATCAATTTGAATCATGCGTTGATCGAAAATCGGTCGGAATGGGCCCGAAGACATGGCAAAGTTATCTTGCCACATGACAACGCGCCGTATCATACCGCTAAACTGGTGAATGACACATTAAAAACACTTAATTGGGAAATATTATCGCACCCGCCGTACTCTCCAGACCTCGCCCCGTCCGACTATCACCTTTTCGCATCGATGGGACACTCCCTTGCAGAGCAGTGCTTCGCTAATTTTGAAGAAGTCGAAAAATGGCTCGTCGAATGGTTTGCCTCGAAAGAGCAAAAGTTTTTTTAGAATGGTATCCATAATTTGCCTGAGAGATGGGCTAAAAGTGTAGAAACCAATGGTCAATACTTTGAATAAAAATATTTTGAGATTCCTCTGAAAATTAAGTGTTTTCTTTTTCGGCAAATTTCAACTAACACCCCTGGTAATATCAATGTATATTTCAGTAATAAAATAATTATTTTATTTTTTATTTCAAAGAAAGTAAGATATTAGCGAAAAGCTATTATCGTCGACGTAACAACTCGATGACAACAGAAATTTTATATTTTAACTGTTAACTTAAAAAAAACAATGCAGAAATAGAAACAAATGAATATATATATTATATATTTCTTTCAGTCCGCGTAATCAGATGTCAAACTGATAACAAATTCATTTAATTGCAGGAACTTCGCACTGTTGGTAGCCGAGCGTTTTGGCTAACTAAAAACCGGCAAAGATAAGTAGTTCATGGCAAAATAATTGTTGCGCTTTTACTTTGCGAATTACTCAGGAAAAAGCAAAATATAAACGTCAATGCTAAAGAGAGTGGCAATAATAATGTTGGCAGCGACGTCCGAAGCGGCATTGGGTGTTAGCAAATCAGCCAAAATATTCACGCGCTTTTCAACTTAGAAAGCAATTGAGTAAAATAAATACAAAATATATATATACATATACCATATATAACTAAAAACATATGTGGATACATGTGTCAGTAAATATGTACATACATTTATACGTAGACATGTAGGTACAATGAAGATATTTGCATTTGTAATTTTTTGCTTTCCTAATCAGCGAGCTAAGCAGACAGCAAACAACAACAGCGTGCATTTGCTTAGCTTAGTAGCTTGCTTGCTTTTCTAGATTGAAAAGAGTGGGAGAAGCAGAAATCCGTGAAAAATGACACGAATACAAAGCGCAACAATGCGAGAGAGCAAAAACGGACAGAAAAAAATTAAACTAAATTATATTATTTTAATGCACTACAGATGCAAGCGAGCGAATAAGCAGAGTAATCGTCAGATGATGTACAATTTTTTTTTTTATTATTATTTAAAATATAAATATGTATTATACAATAACAAGTGCCATACATCTACACAGATATATTCATTTATAGCAGCCAAACAGATGCTTAATGTAAATTTTTATACCGTTGGGGGTGTTGAAATTCTTGTAGATACTCGTTGAACTTGGTATCCAACCATTAAACTGAAGTGCATCAAAATACAAAAGAAATGAGTGTTGGCTTCTATTATGAAAGGTGTAAATTGCGGAGCTAACAGGGTATGAGTTTCAGGCTCAGGTGACGCATACATCTAACACATAGCTTTGTAGAAACAGAATAATTAAAAATAGAAAATCTGCTTTTAGCCATAGGCGTTGAATTATTATGAGTAGTTTGTACAAGGGTACGTATGTACATATTTATGTATGTACTTTCGGTTAACAGAATGACGTTAATCCATATACACTGACTGGGTGAGCAGGAGAGCTCTCAGTGAACTTGTCATTAACAAATTCAACGCAAAATCTATAGCCCGAGTGTTTTTTTACTTTGAATTTAAATGTGTGTTTGATTAGGTGTATTTTCAAAAATTCTCTTCAATTTTAACATACTCGTATATAACACAGTATATTTTCATAACAATTATCATAAAAAAATAAAAATTGCAATTACATTTACATACATTTTTCGCAATAAAAATTTTAATATTATATAATATAATGTAGTTGATAAATTTTTATGTAGTGAGTACAATGTATTAAACTTATTAAACTACTATTTTTTTCAAATCATTATCAAACAAAGTCCTTCAATATTCATTATTTACTCTTACAAAATTCCCTTCTTATTCAAAAACTTGAATGATTCATGACATTGCATTTGCCTACATATATTCTGTCAACTGTCGTATACATGTATATATATTAATTACTCCACCCATTTAGGTTTTTATTTATTTCGTATTTTCTTACCATAAATTCTCCTCGGCTGCAGTAGATGCATCCTTTTTCTTCGACGTAAAGGATGATGTCAGCGCATTGGTGCCATTTACAGGTAAACCCATATCTAGCGCCATATCGTGGTTATTAAGTGAATCCTTACAGCAGCAGCTGTGAATTTACCAATCCCTTATGCTCCGTTTGAACAAAAAGTGCGTAAAAAGCTTGGAAGTAATACAAAATATTGTTTGCAATGTATAGAAATCAACACAACCACCACAATTCTTTAAAAGTTTCGTCGGCTTTTGAAAACTAAAAAGTTTTCTATTTTCACAAGAGCAAGTCACGGCTATAACAAGTGCGACTTCAATGTTGGTATTGTGAGTCTGTGATCGACGAAGTTGTTGCGAGGGTAGCGTGTATGCGGTATGAGTATTTTGGTGTTTCCGGGGCGGTATTTTAGGACAAAGGTAATAATACTAAAGAACGTAAGACACGTTAAAGGCTTGTAAAAAGCCGCAAAAACAAATACAGCAACAACAGCGTAGGCGAAGTATTGAAACGGTGTTAAGCTTCTTGCCTTTTGATAACTTCTGTATTTCCAATATTTTTCACTATTGCTTCCTTTAAGATTTGTACAACAGCTCTGGTCCTATGAAAAGTTCGACAATTGAATCTGGATGAGATTTAATTGTTGTATTTTATTTTTTCTGCAAAATTCGTAACGAACTGTCAATTTTTTCTATTGGTCTCTCCCACTCTCTGTTTCTTCTTCAGCTTTTAGCTTTTTTCGTTTTGCTTTCGACTTTTGTTCACTTTTCGCATATGACGACGACTTGTCTTTTGCTTTTTTGTCTACTTTCAAGTCCAATTGGAATTTTCTTCGCCTTCTCCTGTACTTCTGTTGCTGCTGCTTTACTACACTTTTTCCACACCTTACCAATAAGGGATTATGAATTTACGTTTTAATATTTCAGTACGCGCACGTATTTTGTAGCCTCAGAAAATAATTCCTATTTCAATTTTGTCTTTATTCCAATATTCACTAGTGAAATTGTATAAAACTTTTCTTTTATGAGTCTCCACGCACGATGAGTAAAACTCTTTCCACCTCTTCGATCATCGACGAAGAAAACCAACGAAAAAACGAATTTGCGTTGCGATTCGTCAGTGCAAAGCATAGGGTTGCCGTTTCCCAACATAAAAATGATGTGAAATGGATGTAAAGAAAATAAAACTGTCAGTTTATTGTATAAGAGGAATTTGAGAGACATAAAATTTTGAGGAAACTTTATAACATTTATTAATTAATTATGTTTTGCGAAGCTTTAGTTAGAACATAATTTATTAATACAAGAAAAAATTTAGTTTTAACGGTACAATGTGCAAAATATATATAAAAACCAAAGCTTTAAAAAGTTATATTTGATTTTGAGAACATATTGTACAACGTGAGATTTTTGAAATAAAACTACATATTTGCTAATTTCATAGAGATGTAGGGCTTTAATCTAAACGTTCTATTAAGAAGACCTTTTATGAACATTTTCGTATCCAAACCATAGAATCTGAACTACCCAAGTAATCATATTAGAGAAAATCTCTCGACTTTTGTTGCTGTTAGTAAATCGTTTTAGGAATAATTTTAAGATATATATATTCCAGTTCTATCAAATATTAAAATCCATTAAGAGAAGTTATAGGTATAAGGAATGTCTGGAAATCAATTTTATTAATGTTTCACGGTTAAGTAATTTACAACAATCTATTGATGATATTTATATTTGCACAATGGGGTATTTAATATTATAAATTTCCACATGATATTTACTTTAGTGAACATTTTTTTAATATATATATATGCTTGTATGTATATATGTTTGTATGTATTTGGCTAAATATATTTATATAATAGAATACACATGAAATTAAATACATATTAGCAAAAAAATATACTGAAAGGAGAATTTAAGAAAATATTGCCTTTAATGCATAATTTGCTTATTACAATACAAGCAAAATATTTACAATATACACGGAAAAACGATACTGTTAACAATTCATTTACTCGAGCTTGTTTTAGCACACGCCCTTCCTTTTAAACAAAAGAAATATCCACATATTTTTTTTATTTTAATCGAACGCAAAGTAAAACCAGCACGAGACAACAACAACCCAAAAGAACAACAAGAATGTTCAACGAAATTTAGAAGATGGGTATGTAGTTGTCAATTTTCGCACGATGCTTCTGTGCCACACACTCAGATATCCACACAATATTGCGGCACTCTTGCTCCTTCAGCTTCAAGTACGCATAGAATACACCAAAATGGAATTGCTGCATGAAAGCGTAGACGTTGAGCTTAACTTCATGCTCGAAGAATTTATCCTCAAGGGTTTTATCACCAGGATTGGTGCCGGAACCATCAAAGAGAGCAGCATATTCTGCATAATACTCGGCTACGGTCTTAACCTGCTCGTAATCATCGGCGCGTGCCAAAGCAGCCAAACCGTCTGGGTGCATGTTGCCGCAACGGGGATACAACTTAGCACGATCATCCTTGGACAATTCAGTGCCGAACGAATTGATAGTGATGATAATAGCACGGCGATCAGCCTCGAACTGAAAGAAAAAAAAATTTATGATTCTTTTGTGTTAAATATTATAATTAACTAGTCCAACTTACAGCCAAAATTTCGCACATAACATCAGCAGTGGAGCCACCCAGTTTCTTGCAGAATTCATAGAAAGCTTCCAAGTAAGCTTTGTACAAAGTATTACGAATGATCTCAATGTTCATTTCATCCAAATCCTGCTCGGAAATGCAATCAACAAAGAATGGTGCCAATGGTGTATCAACCAACACAGCGTTGTACAATTCAGCTGGTGTGGCAGCAACATGAATTGCTTCCATCTGTTCGAAACTGCCCAATGGATGACACTTGGGGATCAATTCGGAAATTGGACGTTGATGTAGAGTGCCAGTGATAAGCAAAATGATGTTATCAATCATGTAACCGTATGTAATGAAATCCAAGAAGCTGGCCAGTGGCTCAACGGCATGATTGCGGAGATGTTGGAATTCAATAACAAGTTTCTCGCGTAACTTGTCATCAATGACAGACACAGAGAGTGGCGATGGTTCATTGGCCAAGAAACTGCCATAGTCAGTACTTTGCAAGTGCAATTTCAAATCTACAAAAAATAATTTAAAAACACTAATTATTGTAAATAATAGTAAATCACAAGACAACTCGCATGAGTTTGACAGTTTAGCATAGCATAACAGTTACCCCACCAATCCCTTGTACACTTTATATCCAATTTCTAATTGCACACACAAACCAACATAAAAAAATTTAATGGTGTGTCACATGACCAACACCACCCCCTTACAACTGCTGTACTATGTTGGACAAATACTTTAATTACGAATGTTGCATACACTTGGGATTTTTCTCTTGCAACTTACCTTCTAAAGTTTCACACTGCACCAGATTAAGGTAGTCGGATTGTTTAAGAATGCCACACTTAAAACCGCGGCACAAACCTTCCAAGTAGCCACCATCAATATTGAAATAGCAACCTTCACTCATTTTTGATTCCTTTGTTACGATTGGGTTTCTTTGGAAAAATGGATGTTGCAGTTAAAATGCAATTCACAATCAAGTTGTTTGAATATAGTTTATGACACCTGAGGTTGCTGTGTGTGGCACGGAAAAATAACTATCAAATGGCAGAGTTTTTCCTAAAGAAAATTACTTTTTCTGTATATTTTCCAGTATTCGCTTTATCGATCACCACCACTCTGACAAAATGTCATAAGTCATCACATGACTGTCATTGGTATTTAACGAAGAAAAAATACTTTTCGTTCATTTTCGCAGAGTTGCTTTATGCACACTAAAAAAAAATTATTGAAAATAAAAATAATAATAATAGATGCGAAAAAATAATAATATAACAAAGTAAAAAAAATAACAAAAAAAATTTATATATATCTATAAAATAGTTCGAAAATACGAAAAAGTAGAATAACAATATAAATATCATAAAATTTTATATGATTATGTGAAAATAATTATTATAGGTAATTATATAATAATATAATGGTATTACAATAAAAAATTACAGAATATAAAATAAATTAAAATTAAATAGATATTAGAAAAATAACTAAAAATTAAACCATTTTTTTTTTGTTAATTTGAAGAGATGACTTTAGTGATCTGTAAAGTGGATGAACAATGGCTGTAACATCTGGCAAGCCTATTTCAGTTTAATTCATGATGATGAAAAGTGAATCACTTACAACAAAGTCAAACGGAAACGGATGTGTTCGTAGGGCAGTGAGCCGGCACAAACAGTCTCAAGCTCAGGATAGACGACCAAAAAGGATTTGTTGTGTGTCGGCGGAATCATCCACCTACAACCAAACTCTTAATTCTGACCTGTACTGTCAGCAATTGGGCTGTCTGAAGGAAGTAATCGCCCAGTTTTGGCCAATAGGGGCGGAATTGTGTTTTATCAGGACAAGGCCAGACCATATACATCGATAGTGATATGCATTCACCTTATAGTTGGGACCTCGCACCAATTGATTACCATCTGATAGGAGCGAATGCTTTGGCTGGTGAAGAATTGGCCTCAAGAGAACTTGAAAATCGCTTGTCCCAATTTTTCGCCAACAGAGACACGGGCTGTTATGAGAGAAGCATAGTAACATTAATTTCAAAATGGCAAAAAGTTATAGAACAAAATGGTGTGTATTTTACATAAATCGGATAATTTTAACTGTATATTATTTATGCTTTATTTAAATATTAATACATTTTCATGAACCATTACAAATTTGTTTTAACTTAAATATTCGTTTGTCATCTCTCAAATCATTATTATGTTTATTATGCTTAGATGTATACAGATAGCATTGTAAATATTTTTATACAATTTAATTTTTAATATTTGATTGGCTACAATTTTGCATTTTCAATTTTCCACAAATTCTCATGTAAATTTGATTATATAATTCCCATTGCATATTTTAATATACATGATTTTCACTACATTGATTATTTCTTAAAATATTATATATATTTTTATAATATTTTATTAGGTTTTTATATAATAAGAAATATTTATGTCTCATTGTAATTAAAAATATTTGTTAAAATCTTTCCTCTATATATTCATTGCCACAGAAAATATTTATTTCTTTTTTATGTTATTTGAATTCGTTTTTCTATTTTTTATAGCTTTTAATTGAGTTACATACATAATTGATATAATTATTAAATTATTTTTAATTGATTGCATTTAATGGTTTATTATTTTAAATTTAGTATTATTTTAAATTATATTTAATTTAATGTAGGTATTATATTTCACGTCTTTCTGTGACATTTAAGCGAAGTAAAAAATTTGAATTTATTCTTATGTAAAATTTCATAAAATTCTGAATTCTTTTGAACACAATAAAAGAAAAAACTTTTTTTTTGCTAAAATTTTTTGAAATATTTTTTGGTATATTATGCAAACCTCATAATATGCGGCAGTAACAGAAATCATCATCAAACATTTATTAATGTTTTTGTTTGTTTTTTTTGTAGTATATTTTTATATATCACTTTTAATTCAAATACACCAGTAATGGTTGTGTATTGTTTTTTTTTTTAACAGATTAATAAGATCTGTTAGGGTCTGTCGTTGAGTTTTACCCAAGAAAGTTAATTCCGTACGACAATTAAAACCTAAACTAATATTGACAATAAAAAGGCTAAGGATTTATATTTGTAAATAAGCTTGGAAGAAGTGCTGGTAATTTTAATTTTTAATTTTTTTTTGTTTTTTTTTTTACTTTTATTCACATCAAAGCTGAAGTTGGAATATATTTAGTATTAATGTATTTATTTATTTAAAGTATTTATATTGTAATTGTTTGTATATAGCAAGAATAAATACATTTTGTAATTTGCATTCACAGTTAGCTATTGTAATTTATGATATATTTGTATGTATTTGTAGGTGTATTTCATTAGATATTTTATAAATTGTTTACGTACTCTCTTCTCGATGGGCTATGCGGGTGCAAGGGTGCAGGTGTATGTATTTTTTTCCTGTTAAGCTATTTTTATTTTAATTTTTTTATTTAATGAATTTTCAAATGTTTTTTTTACAAACATTTTTATTATTTCTTTAAATTTTTTTTAAATTCAATTTCTTATTATTTATTAAGTCGTTAACTTAAATTAATCGCTATTGAAGTCCTTGTAATTTTTAATTTATTTAAACAATAAATGCTGTTTTTGTTAAATCATATTTTACTATATGTTCGAGCTTAACATTAAATTTCGTCGAATTTGTTTGAGGATTAAGACCTTAAATGGTAGTTAGAAAATTTTTTACGAGGTTTTTCGTGCACTGATCGAGTAGTTATTGACTTATTTTTCCAAAAATATGACAGTACCAAGTCCTTTCTCTAATATTTCTAGTACATAAGCGAAGCTCTCAGGGCTATACAGTCGAGCTTCTTTGTTTTTATGTGTGATATGCATGAATAATTTCAAGCCGTAATGCCTATTTGAAATACCGTTAGGGGCAGGAAAAATTTTCATTGTAAGAAATTTACAGATGAAATTCTTCCAAGGCGAATTCACGGCGAATGCGGTAACGGAAGAACAATCACTACAATTACTAAGTATTTTGTTATTGCTTTCAGCGTGGGATGTGTCAAAATCACGACCAATTCATGGCTAGAATAATTGCACCAACTCTTCTTCTTTTCGTACAACAAAATCACTGAGGCGAGTTCAATGAGTGAAAATAATTCACTTGAGCTCTGTTCGGTGCAAAATGTCAGTGAGAATTCGCCAATGATTGACATTTCAATTGTGCAAAAATTCGGTGCAAATTTTATTAGTTTTTTGTCTCACCGAACGCCCGCCCTGTTCATCAGCTTCCGAATAGAACTTAAGTTTTATTCATTTTGAACTCAAATTAAATTAAGTAAAAAATTATTTCGACGATAATGAATTATTAAATTATTCCAAAATAAATGAAATAAGATTAGAATATAGAATTTTTTATTTCTTTTTTTTTTTTTTCAAATAAAACAAAACAAATTTTTGGTTATTTATTATTTTTAAGTGTTTTATTATTAAATATTTCATTATTCATTGCAGTACCTATATATGTATATATCAATTATATATAAATTAATATGTGTATAATTATATAATTTAACATTTCATCAATTAGCTTTTAAAATACGGTTAGAACGGAATATAATAAATTCACTGGATTGGTTTCTAATGGCATAAAAAAAATAAATTAATTAAATAAAAAGGTATATAACGACATTTACATATGAAAAAGTAGTAAAATAAAACAAAAATTTGTCAATTTAAAGAAAAATATAAAATAATATTTATTTGTGGATATTTAGTATGAATTGGAAAAAACTAAGTAATTTTATATTTTTTTTATTAAACTCAATATTTCACAGTTCCATTAACGGCTGTGTGTTTATTAGTTGAATTCAAGGCAGTACAGTGCCTGTTAATAGTTTTTTTGCTAAATATTTAGCATACATTTACTTAAAAATATACATATGTACGCCTGTACATATATATATACATATATGCATGAGAAATGAGTTTTTAATTGCTAATGCTGGTTTAATTATAATATAAAATTTTTGTTTGGTGACAAGTCTATTGTGTTTTTTTTTGTTCTTTTTTCGTGTATTTTCTATTCGAGCAGCATTTTACAGTTTATCTAGCAGTTTTAGTTTATTTTTTTTTCTTTAAAAAGAAAACTAAAATATTCTATATAATTATTAAGACAAAAAATGCATTCACTTGTTTAATTATTACAAACTATGGACGTGTTACAAACAGAAAATTAATTATATATAAATTAATATTGTTTATTATTAATTAAGTATAAATTGCATCAACCTTTTTTTTCAATTAATATATTATATAATTATTTATATTCTCAATTAATGATTGATTTACTTAGGTTCTTATATGCACATTTATGGTAAATAATATCATTTACATATATACGTATAGGAGATTGAGTGGTGTAAAAATAAATGCATTAAAATTACAAAGAGACATTTTGTGAGTTTTTAAAAATTGTCTTAAGAGAGTTGAGTTGATTTTAAAAATTTTTATTTAAAAAATAATGCCTTAAATCCAACAAAAATTGCTATTTTTATTATTTTTAATGTTTTTTTTTTTAATAACAGTAGCAAAAAGTTTTAACTAAATTATGCAATTCAGGCGCGTGTGTTGTTTGACCTTACTATATTTTTTTTTATTTATTTTCATAACTGTAGTTAAAATTTTATGTTTAGTTTTTTTTTTATAAAACTGTTTATGAGTTTTACAATCATTTTTAGTATTTTTCATTATATAAATTTTCTGCATTGAAATAGCTACATGTACAAATTCTTATATATTTTTAAGCTTACTATTGTATACAAATATGAAATCTAAAAATTTAAAATCAAATTAAGCAAATAAAAATACTAATATATTTATTATTGAACTAAATTGAGTTATTTGTGTACAGCAATTCGATATTTTATACATATACACATTTACATGTATATACATATATACATACACATGTTTATTGAATTTCGTTGTGTAAAATTTATTTACACTATTAAAAATTGTCTCACATACATATGTATATATGATTTTAGCATACAATTACATACATTTGTATGTATAGTGTATGCAATATTTTCGATTTTTTCTTAAGATTTTTATTTAAATGTTTGCATACACTGGCAGCGCAAATGATATTCACAACAATAAGCTTCAGCAATGTGTGTGTGTTCTGTGTGTTTTATTTTTTTCTTCTGTGTTTTATAGTTTAAAAAAATTATCTTAATTAATACATCATGTGCTTACTATGCTTTTTATAGTATACAATAATTTTTATTTTGATTTAATTATTATTTTATTTTATTTAATTTTTTTTTTAATTTACCATACATACATTGAGATTCGTTTAAATTTGCTTGTAATATTACACACCCACTTACATACTTACATTTGTTTACATATAACAGCTAAAGGCTTTTTGCATAAATTAAAATTAAAATTGAAATAAAATTTTATGACTTAAGATTTAAGGTTTTCTTCGTTTTTTTTTTCTTGTATAAGCTCAACGCATAAGGCTCGCCAAAGTAATTTAACTCTTTTTTCTTTTGTATATTTAATCAACTAAATTTTTTATTTCTATAAAATGCATTATGAACTTGGCTGCAAAATGGCTTACTCTATTTTAGTACATACAATTAGAAAAGAAAAGACTTTGCTGGTAGTTAATTTTAAATATTTTTATGCACGCAACAAAATATTTGTTAGAAATTGGTAATTTTAATTTTTATAGTAAAGCTGCTATTTAAGCTACAACAAATTTAACACAAAAAACTTGCGCTTAATCAATGCTTAAAATACCAATATTTTTTGTTTTGATAATAAAGGGTACATTTGATTTAGCTTGGTATAGGTTAATTTTTTTTTAATTTTCTCATGCGCACTTACTGCTTCGAAAGCTATTAATATGTAATGTTGCTTTGAAGAAAATTAAAAATTTTAGGAAATAAAATATATTAAAAGGAAATTAAATAAAAAAAATAAATTAAAACTAATTAAAATAAAATAAAAAATTAATTATAATAAAAGAATTAAAAAATTAAAATTAATTATAAAAAAATAAAAAGCAAAAAAGAGAGTAAAAAAAAGTAAAATGAAACAAAAAATAAATAATTTTAATTAAAACAAACAAATTAAAATCAAATCGACAAAAAACAAAAAAATACATTATAAAAAAAATATAGAAACGAAATAAATAAAATAAGAAGTACAACAAGTAACAGATAAATAAAGTAAAAATAAAATCCGCTAAAATAAAGTAATTAGTTTTCTGATAGACAGTTCCTGTAAATAGTTGTATACATTTATAATATACATACATACATACAGCATATAGCTGCATCAAATTCTTATTAGTGTGCGAAGTTAAAGAAAAACAAAATAGCACAAATATTAAGAAAACCAAATTACAAAAAAAAAATTAAATAAAAATAAAAAAATATTAAATAAAAATAAAAAAAATTAAATAAAAATAAAAAAAATTAAATAAAAATAAAAAAAAATTAAATAAAAATAAAAAAAAATTATAAAAAATGGCGGATTAACACATTTTACTGAAATATAAATATGCTTAAAAAAAATTACAAAGAATTTCAGCGGTCTAGAACATAAAATTTTGACAATTCCACGAAATTTTCCCAAAAATTTTATGAAATGGTATTTTATATTTTCTTTTCACATTGTGTATTGTTTATTATTGAAACTAGTTTTTAATTGCGTGTGACGAGGTCGTAGACACGTAAGTGCTAACTGAACATTTCAGTACTTTAAAGGTATTCTTGTTTTCAGTAGTAGTCGCGAATGGATATTGCTTTGAGTACCTGATCTCAAGTACTGTTGGATGCTTTACGGACTTTCTTCGCTGCTTCTTATTACTCGGTTGGCATTACATAAAATTATAAGTGAGCAACCAATAATGTTTTGGATCTTTCGAAAGTTTATGACCCAGCAGGGAAGAATGGACAATAATTACAATACTCCAAGGGATAGCCCGGAAATATATACGGACGGGTCAAAGCTTGAGGGGAAAGTTGGCGGAGGTGTCTTCTTAGAAAACCCTCGTTCAGGCTACCTGACCAATGCAGTGTTTTCCAGGCGAAGGTATCTGCTATCATGGAGGCTGCAAAGCAAATTGGAGCCAGCTTTAAAGCAATAAAAGCGCTGGGCTCGCTTACGCTAAACTCCAAATTAGTGCTGAACTGTCGCCGATCTCTACAGGAGATGGCCAAACAGAACAGACTGTCTCTCACAGGGGTCACTGGTCACATGGCATCGAGGGAAACTGTAAGGTGGATGAACTTACTAAGCATGGGGGACTAGGGTCTCCCTATTGAAGATGCTGCAGAAGCTGCGAGGAGGATGACGATCACCCGACTCTTTTGCGACTGTCCTGATTTGAGCAGGGCGAGGTTTCGTAATTTTGGAACCCTACTGCTGGATGGTCTATCGAAGATAGCTGACGTTCAATGTTATGGATCTAATTATGAGGTTCATTAGAGAATCAAAATGGATGGAGGATGAAACCTGGTGGTTTAAGTTTTTTGTAGTATCACAATGGGTCTAAGTCAGGCCTAAGTGAATACGATTTGTTAGATCGGTAGCCACTGCAACCTAACCTATAACCTCAAAAATCAATTTATTTATCAGGAAGTTCTACTAAGATTTCGACCGACCTGTAAATAAATATTCTTTTATTTTGGGAAGTTCACAAATCGAGTCTTTGAGGTCAACAAAACTGCAGAATATAATTTTAAGATTTGGCATCGGTAAATACCCTACATAAATTAAGTAATGAATAGCAATAATCGTTGTTTTCTCTTCAGACTACCTTTTATAGAAAAAACTTGTTGATAACATTTTTTAAATTTCACAGACTTAGAATTTTTCAAAAATTTGTTTGATGAAAAAACTTTTAGTTTAGATAAAGTTTTTAAATTGAATAACCGTGTCGGTCAAATAAAAATAAATGTAATAATATATTGAAAGACTTAAAAAAAAAAAATAAAAAAGTATTTTAAAACGCATTATCGGGGATAAATTAATAACATATTTTACAATAATTAGCAACATTACATAGAAATGCTTTCCTTTCATCAAACATTTTAGCAAAGAAAAATTAAAAATCGATTCTTTAAATATGCAACGTTTACCAATTAGCAAGTTCACTAAGCATTTACATTAATATACAAAAAATTCTTTGCATTTTCTTTTGTATGTTTTACTTAAAACATTCAATTTTTTGTTTTTTTAACTTTCATTTATCGAATTTTCCACACAGCAATTTTTCCGCCACCTAACAAAGATCTATTTTTCGCTTTTAGAATATTATCAAGTCTCACATTCATTGCCACGCCTAAAAAAAAAAAAATTCTAGTGAAATTAATTAATTACTGTTAAGTTTTTTTTTTATTACTTAACAAAATTATTTCACACTTCTTCCCACGCTAATCTAATTGCATTTGCGACAAATTTCGCTTCCCACTTCTAGTCTCTTAGTGCAACATAATGCAGCCATTCAACTTTAGCCCAGTACCACTGATTGGCTTGGATTGCAGATCCGACTTGTGACGACTTTTACTCTTACTGTTGTTGTTGTTGTTGTTGTTGTTGTTACAATATTTGTTGTTTCTGTTGTTCTTGCTGGTACTGCTGCGGCTCCGGCTCTACCTAAACATAAGTGGCAACTGCAGCTGTATTCGAGGAAGCGCCAGCTGATTGTGTTGGTGCTGGCGGCGCTGTTGGTGACTGATGTGATGCTGGTGTATTGTTGATGGGTTGTGGACTAACGGGCGGTTGGAGTTTACCCGGCACATATTGGCCAATAAAGGAACCATCCTCGGTGAATTGGGCTGTAAATATGAGAAGAAAAGAATTTGGGATTTAATTACTTATTGATACATACATACATACATTCTATTGTATACATATATGTAAATGTTAATGGTTTGAATACAGTTGGTTTTGTAAATGTTGTTGTTGTATTTTTAAACCAAAAACCAATGGATATCAATAGACCAGGAGCGCATATTTGCTAAGTTTTAAAGTCTTTCGACGTTGTTAAGGGCGATAAGTAAATATTGTGACTCAGTTGTGTTGTACAAAAAGTGGTGTTTCTTCAGTTCTTTGTAGTTAAGTGCATTTTGTTTAATGTTTGTGAAAAGTGAGGTTAAGTAATTTTAGCTCAACCGATTAAATTAGATATATTGGTTTATTTTTTTCACAAGAGACTTAATTTTGGCATAAAAATGTAAACAATATATTAATGAATTGAAATTGGGAGATGATATGAAATTATGATTTGCTTCTAGCAAGCAGCGAATTGTGAAATGAAAATTGTTGGAGAATTATGAAGGTTACTTTAGCACTCTTTTAAATTGCGACAAATGACATGATGACAGACACCTTGTGTATTAATGTTCCTGTGACGGTATATGCTTAGCCTTAAAACTAATAAAAATTATAGTAAATTTAACGAAGAAACAAAAATAATAAAATTTGTTAATATAAGTGATTAAATTCACTAAAAGTAATATTAATAAAAAATAAAAAAATTAAAAACAATAATTAAAAAATTTTAAATATTTCAATTTTAAATATGTCATGCCTTGAAAATTTTCTAAACTACATGAATGCTACTAACTAAATAAATTTAAAAACTAGAAAATTAAATATGCTTACCTCATTTTTTTTTTACTCGCTAAAAATTCTAAAACGAAAATATACTCAAAGAAAAAATTAAATATAATTTGATGCTAGAAACTAAATGAGACAAAGAACCATAAAATAATAGACACAAACAAAAATTACGGTTTTGATTGAGATTTTGAAAAATTGTGAAAATATTTCGAACGAACTCCAAAAAGGCGCTTGGCTGTAAGCTATATATCTTCGGTTTAGATTATCAGAAATAAGTAATAATAGTGAAGATTTTTTCATAAAGATAGTTTCTTGGCGGTATTGAACGAAGGAATAAACAAAATATTCAATTCATACAAAAAAACTCCGAAACAGTTGACACTTCGACCATTATTCAATTTATACAAACAAACCAGGACTTCGTAAAACTTTAAGAACGATCAGTTGAGCCATATTGATATACCGAAGAACCATTTCAGAGATACCGAGGATCATCCACTTTGAATATACCGCTTGGAGGAAAATTTGTTTCAATTTTCTGATGCAAAAAACCCTACGACTTGTTCGAAAATACCTTCAACGACATCATACTGGTTGTCAGTGTGTGTTACAATACAGATGCTCATCAGTTCGAATCCTGGCCAAAACAATATTCAAATAATAATACAAAGAAATAATTTGTATCCCTTTCGTGAACATGAAAAGGTATATTAACTTTGGTCCGAAGTATGTAAGTACCAGAAGGAGAAGTGATAAACCCATCAAAATTTATTACGATCGGGTCAGAACGACGAGTTGAGCTGATTTAACCATGTCCCTCAGTTTTTGAGATATTTCAACTAAACTTGCATATTTATACAGTACTGATCATTTTTCGGAGCTCTCATACAACCATACAACCGATTTACTCAGTCATGAAGTTTTGGGCAAAAAAAAAGCATCTAAGAGTGTGGAATTTGGATTCTACACACGTAAATTGAAATAAATTTTAGCACTGAAAATCATCGATATCGGGAGACTCATATCGATTTGTCAGATATGATAACTAATATTTAATACTAAAAGGCAACACAATAGATTTGATGTTTTCATGAAAGGTACAAGTATAAAAGACCTCCGCTTGAGCGCAGACAGCACTTCTTTCTTTTCCTGTTATTATTGCGGTCGTCACGTGGCAGGTAGTATCGCCACTGAGTGAATTTCTGGCATTAAATAAATAGCTCCTTATAAAAATCCATCAGCCCATTGAAGGTGACTTAGCATAAAATGTAGGTTTCCCCATTTGTTCGAAAAACATCAAGATGCATAACACAAATGGGGAAGAAGCAGCTCGATCGAAAATTACTACAGCGGTTATAAAGCGCCAATTATTGTACATACATATGTGTGTAATGATTATAAAAACATTTATCTTTTTTCATGTGTTATACATTTTCGTTTTTTATTTTATCATATTTAAATTCATTCAATTTAAGTTTTCTTTTGTTTTATTACGAAAATGATAGGTACACGAATAGCTTAGTTTAAAAAATGTTTTTTTTTTCAATTATTTACTACTCTTATTGTTGTTGTAGTTGTTTAATTTACATTATTATTACAAAACGATTCGATTGTTTGTTTGTTTGTTTTTCATTTTCATTTTCTTTTTCTTTAACTTTAACATTATTGCTAAAAATTAACCATTAAAAACACTATCTTTATAGTATATTTATATTAAAAAAGAGGGGGGCGGGGGAAAGGTAAAAATCAAATCAAAATACGTAGTACACAAAAACATTTCAACTAAATACTAAACACAAAAAGTAAAATTAAAATATATATTAATTAAAATATATATTAAATTGAATCAATGCATACGAACGAACGAAGACATTAATGCGCATTATTTCAAGGCAATATACAATAAAAAAAATTAAAAATTAAATTAAAAATTAATACATATATAAATTATAATGTTTTACAGTATAAAAGCAAATATAAGATTTTACAGTTCATATTTTTTATAAAACTCATTTTAAACTACATACATATACGTATAGTTAATAAAAAAAAAATTAAAATACAAAAGAGTTTTCACTCTCGGTGCTGCACTGTTTTTGTTTTGGTTTTTTTTTTGTTGATTTGTCATCTGGTTATCTATGTATGCTTATGTGTGAATGGATGCATTTAACAGATAAAAAAAATATTGCGATAATATAAAATAACTTGTTTTTTTTTCGATTTTGTTCAGCAGTTTTTTTGTTTAGTATGATACAAAAAAATATAATAACTGGTTTCGGCTTATTAAACATTTTTTTGTGCGAAATTTGAATATGGTTTTGGCAATAATCTAAACATTTTGTTGGTTGTTGATAATTTTGCTATTGTTGTTTGCCGTGAATGCTGATGCGCGCGCTCTCTCTCTCTCTGTCATGGTTGTGTTTATTTCTAACGGTTACGAATACAAAAATGGTTTAAAATTGTTTACACTGCTTCAAATCAAAGTCCTTTACGTCCATATTGGCCAATAAAAGAGCCATCTTCATTTAAACCTGTTTATTTGTGATATTTGGTGTTGTTGTTGATTGTTTGGTGATGTTAAATAAAAGAAACAAATATAACAACAAAAAATTTATATATGTATATTTAATAAACAGAAAAGGATATTAGCAAAAATATATTTATGATATATGCAATGCACAAATAAATAAATAATCAACTATATATGTATGGGGTACAAATATGTAATTAAAAACGTATACAAGTGCAAATACGAAAACGGTGAACAAAACGAGTACGTAAGGTAAAAACAATATGTAATTAAAAACCAATACAAATTTTTTTAACAATACAAAAACAAATAATGATGCGCTTGCGTTTACTTGAGCTTTTTTTTATGTAATTAATGTATGAGAACGCGCATTAAAAGCAGCAAACAATTTTTTATTAAAATAATTTTAACGCAATGTGATAAAAATCGTTTGATTTTGAATTTTTATTATAAATATGTTATGTAGCTGCGTAGCGTCATGACACCCATTATTTTTAATAAATGTTTTATGCTTTATTTGGGTCTAATTTGTTTGATTTTCTTCTCAATTTCTCTTCCAATGCATGTGTTAATGAAAATGAGCTGCTTGTCTGTTAACCGATGCGTTGAGCTCGACAAAAGATTGCAAGCGTTTTGAAAGCATCCCATTATTATAATATAATTTAATGAATTTCAATAGCATGACTAAAATATTTTTACATTTTGAAACTAAAAATGACAAATTTTAAAAATAAACAAATTTATAATAATAATTTTCTGTTCCCTCCCAACTTAGCAATTAAAATTTGGAATTGTTATACTTGGGCAGATGTATTACATTAATTTTTATTTTATATAGGTTCAAAATTTATCGAAAATATTTTTTTCCCACCTTACAACTGAAGTTTTTAACTTAAACACAAAATATTTAAATTCAGATATGGATTATATTAGAGACTTTTTTTAAAAATCAATACCAACTTTTCTTTTTTTAAAAAATTTTGTTGGCTAGTGGGGTTAATTAATATGTATAATGTACGCATTTCTATGATTGCTGGTGAATTTTATTGTTTTAAGTAGAAAGTATAGATAAATCATTTATTATTTTTTAATTTATGTTTACATTTTTTAGATATAAAAAATGAATACAAAAATGAAATTCAAATAAAAATCTCAGATATATTTTCATGAATCAAAAAATTAAATTTCTCAAAAATCTTTGTTAAAATTTCAACTGCAATTTTCGTTTTTTAATTAAAGCATGAATTTGCAAATATTAATGGTAAATTAGTTAGCCAAAAATGTTTTAAATAATCCAAAATGTTAGCAACAAATCATTAACAAATATTTGAAACAAATTAATGGTTTAATAATAATGGAAGTTCCAAATAAAACTTGAAAAATTTTATAATGAACACGTGTTTAAAATAGAAAAACTTTTAAAAGCGTGATTTTTTTTTTTTAACAAAACCATATCGAAAACATGCATTGGTTAACTTTAAACTGGCAGAAATATGATATGCCGTCTTTACCTTTGAAATAAATGTACTAAATTTTTCTTTTGATTTGCAAAGTATGTAGTGAGAGAATTGCTTGGCTAATGTTTTAACATATTCGCTGCTACGTTGGCAGCCTCATCTTGTAGTTCGGGCACTGGGGATAAATTATTGGTAATGCCTCTGCCTTTATATGCAACAGCTGCTGCTGCACTCATTTTCAAAATCACACGCATTTTATACAAAATGAAGAAAATAAACAAAAAAATACAAAAATACATACAAATAAAATAGTAATAAAACAAAGATTATTTAATAATAATAATAAAAAAAAAATAAAAAAGTTAGCTTAAATGTAGAGCACAAAAATTTAATTAACATTTATTCATATTCATACATACATACAACAAAGTGCATACATATGTACATATGATTTTATTTTTCATAGTTTTCTATCACTTCATATGCACTTTCACGTTCTATGTTCCATTTTAAATTCAATTAAATTTTATTAAATTCAAACTTACCTGTATCACCATCACCATATTCGGCCATCGAATCGGTGTCACTCTCCACACCAGGCTTATTCGCCGAACTAACCGATTGGCGACCAGCGCTCTTGTTATCCAATCTGTAATTGATAAGATGTAATGCATATTATTAAAATCTAGTAATTTCATTTTTCATTCAATTTCTACAAACTTACGGCTGTGAGTATTCATGGAACCCGCCTTCATCCGGATAGTCACGACGACCATTCGCCAATTCACGATCATGTACATCATATTTTCCACCACGATTGCGTCTTATTATACATATGATAATGAACAATATTATGATGAAGGCCAACGCCAACATCATGCCAATGAACCAACCGGCATTCGCCACATTCTGATTGGGCACTTTTGTGGGCCCATCTATGACGATTTCACGCAATTCACTGGGCGTTTCATTATCACCATCGACAGATACAACACGGAATTCATAAACATTATCGGGATTGAGCCCCAAAATCTCTTGATAATCCTTGGAGAACTCTTCAGCTACTTTTGCGAAATTGGGCTCACCTTTGATTCTGAGTTTGGAGAAATAAAATGAATGCAAAGATGAAAGGGTTTTAAAATAAAATCAAAATTCTTGATAAGACTATTTATCTTTTGTTATAGATTATAATAAAATATATAATGTACAATTAGAATCTAAAAAAAGTCTTGCATATTGAGTCGCTAATTTTCGAGTTCAAAAGATCATGAAAGTTAAACAAAGACTTCAGCAGGGTTGTGTTCACTCGATACTACTGATGCGACTACTGGACATTACCAGCACACTTAGACCAATAGGCCCATAGTGATACCACTATGAGGCTCGTATCTTCACTTTTCAATTGACCGATCCATTTCGTGTGCCTTATAAAGGCGAGACAGTTGAAGAAGTGTTTCCCGAAAAATTTGTGTCGCGGAAATGTCAAGGCTGGACAGTGTCATAGGTTCCACACTACCATACCTTGCCAGATTTATATTTACGAAAAGGAAGTAGCCTATGAAGTCGTTGGAGTTTTGATATTGCAGTCCAAGAGTTCGAAATATAATTAATTTAGTGTCTGAAAACTGCAACACTCTATACTCCAACTCCCCTGCGGGTAGGGGTCAAGAATTATCACGCGGTAAGGCATGCCTGTCGTAAGGGGCGACTAAAATCCAAAAGTAGGGACTTTATAAGGACCGTTACTACCGCAATATTCCACAAAAAACTACTTTGGGGAATATTTTTTTTACTACCCCTCAGAGTAGGAGCTATTCTAGATCCCTTTAACACTCCTTTTCCTAAGGGGACCCCTCAAAATCATGATAATTCTTGGACACGATATATGTTTTATGGCTGATATTGAAAACTTCCATTTCCTTCAAAAAATGTGGCCTTTTGACACGGTCGACATCGGTAGAGATTGTGAGAATATCTACAAAATTGATTTAACTAGCTCTTCAAGTTGCACTCGCTTACCTGTATTGTGTATAGAAATGTGTGCCAGCATGTCCTTCGGTATTAGGCAACCAGTTAATGCGATATCTAGCATTACCATTCTCTGACGGCAATGGGTCCAAAGTAAATGATGGTATAGCAGGTTTCAGTGAATCTTTTGGTAAAGTGCGTTTCTCAATGAAATGTCTGTAAAAAAAAAAATAATTAAAAATTGGTTCAATGACTTTTCAGCAAACTTCTTCTCAAACTTACTCTGATCCCTCTCCCATTTTCGTAGTCGCCGTTATTGAGATTCTATATTTAGTGTTCGCCGACAAACCAGCCAATTTCGCACTCGTAGTATCGGGATTATTAATTTGCGGGTTGAGTTCGAGCCGTTGGCTTACATAGCTGCCCTTAACCTCTTCATAGTAGATTTTGTAGCCAGTTAGTTTTCCATTCGGTTGTAGTGGTTTCTTCCAAACCAGCCAGAAAGCAGATGAACCGAGTGGATAAGCGTCTAGTGATTGCACAGGTGATGGTACACCTTCGGGTG
This sequence comes from Ceratitis rosa, assembly GCA_037013455.1. NCBI lineage: Eukaryota > Metazoa > Arthropoda > Insecta > Diptera > Tephritidae > Ceratitis > Ceratitis rosa. The sequence goes on from JAWMAG010000008.1 coordinate 26,518,496, forward strand.
TATCAAAATCAATGATTATACTTGGTGGACCATTGAAGCGACCATTGTAGGCGAGTACGCGTGCAAAATTCTTCGAATCAGGTTTGAATTGTGTAACGAGTGCCTGATCGGAGATAGCATCCACATGTATTTCACGGAGAGCCTCCTCACCTTCTTTCTCAGTCCATGTTTGAATTTTATAACCCTTGAAACGGCCACGCACTGATTCAGGGCTAACGTGGTTCCAGCGTAACATGGCTGTGGTGGCGGCGGTAACCTGGACCATACTAAAATTGGTGGGTGCCTCCAAGGGACCTTTTAAAGAGAATGCAATTATTATTACATACCTTTTGATTTTGCTAAATTTTGCTACTTACGATCTTCTCCTGAATAGCCAATGATCTCTGTTGGCGCAACATTAGCCTCGCCATGCTTATTTATAGCAACCACTTTAATCAGATACGGCACATAAGTTGGTTGATCTGGTATTACTAAATTATTTTGCCGCCAATCGTACATATCTTTACTCTCCCAAGATGCCGCCGGTATATCACGTTTCCAAGAGACACGATAATGGAAGTCTGGCGCATTGTGATCGATCTCTGGCATTGGTGTCCAGGATATCACCAAATTATTTGGTTCCGTGCCCATGCCTTGTACATTGTCGGGGTTCTTGTAGGGCACATCTGGTGGTGTTGTACATATCTCACTGTGTTCGGACGGCGGTGAGGGACCGATTTTGTTGAAGGCTTTCACACGGAAGGTATAGTTAGACCAAGGCGTTAAATCGACAACAAACGCAGTTTCAGTGGACGGTACTTTATCGTATGAGATATCCCAAGAGTCGGGTGTGAATGAGGTATTGAATTCGATAGTGTAATAAAGAATTGGCGAACGATTATCACCCTGTGGCTCCCAGGTGACTCTTATCCTATTCGCCATACAAACGATGCCAACTAAACGCGGTGCATTCGGCACGTCCTGTACAATGAGATTGGCTTTAGCCGAGGCCTCGTCCAAACTTGTACGTGCCACACAAGTATATTCGCCCGAATCAAGTTCTACGGTTTTTGGAATCGTGAGAGAGTTGTCATTGGTTTTAACGAAACGTGCTTCCGCTTCGAAATCAATAGCTTGTCCATCTTTCCACCATTCAATTTCCAAATCCAGTTTTTCATCGTGCTCTTCATTACAACGGAAAGTTGCCGACTTACCAGCTGCCACCTCGTAATTCTGCGGTTCATGTATAATAGTCGTTCTCTTCATAACCAACAAAGTGCCATTCGCTGAGATCTTGCCAAATTTGTTTGTGGCGAAGCAAGTGTAGTCACCTTCATCACTGAAAGCAACTTCTTGGATCTCCAAATCACCCGAGGGCAATGTGTTGTATCGTCCACCCGTCAGCTCCTGATGATTGTGTATCCATTTGACTTGTGGTTTGGGTGCACCAAAGACACGACAACGCAGAGTTACATTTTTACCATCCACAGTGGCTTCCTTGCGTGGTGCTTCTTGAATCTCTGGTGGTAGAGCCAAAACGTTGAGGTAGACATCCTTGTAGACGTAGCCAAGCGAATTGGTGGCGTTACAACCGTAATTACCGGTATCTGCCTTCACGAGATCACGTATAATAATTTTATTATTTTCAACAATACGGCGTGTATTAGGTGGTGACTGCGCGATTGGTTTGCCATTATGTATCCATTGAATTGTCGGTTCGGGATTACCAGCTGCAGCGCACTCGAATGTCACTTCTTCATCCTCTGCGGCGTTTTGTACCTCCGGCTCTTTGGTGAAGTATGGCGTAGCCAATATCTGCAGTTTGATGGAGTATGATTGTGCATTGCCAACACCGTTCGAAACATCGCAGGTGTAAGTGCCTTCATCGTCGAAGCTCGCCTGACGGATAACCAGAGATTTACCATAGTGGCCCTGCGTTATACGATCGCTCCATTCTATAGGCGCGCCATTTTTCGACCACACTGTTTGCGGCAGCGGTGTGCCACCGAAAATACAGTACAACTCAACACGTTTGCCTCGCAATGCCACCTCGTTTTTACGTGTCACATATTGACGTTTCGGTTGTTGTTTGTTCAGTGCAGCGCTGATGCCGGTCTGTTTCACATCCAACAACACTTTATTACCAATCTTATATTCATTACGGAACACTGAGGTAGCCGAGCAGGCATAGAAGAAATCATCGGAAGCATCTTCACGTGTCACATTTGAAAACCACAGAGTACCTTCGGGATCGAGTGTCATGCGTGAGTTGTTGATCGATTTAATGGTGCCCTCCAAAGAATGCTGTATCAACCAATTGACAATCGGTTTGGGCCAACCGTCGGGCGCTTCGCAACTGAGCGAGAAGGGCTCACCTTCGTTGGTTTCGATTGTTTTCGCCACTTCATCTTTAAATGCATTCAATTCGGCTTTACGTACGAATACCGAGTTTGAGGTGGCTGTACCAAATTCGTTCTCAGCGAAACACTGATACTGTCCCATATCCTCATCTTTGGGTGATGTGATTACGAGTGTACCACGGCCGGGCTGCTGCAGCATGCGGTTGTCGTAGGCTTGCCAATCGAACTTTTTGCCGTTTTTGATCCATCGGTAACTGCAAGAAAAAGAAGGAGAAAAATCGTTAGTGTTGAGGCAAGAAAATTCGAAATATTAAAAAAAAATTATAAAACGCGGTGACACTCTAAGGTCTGTAAAATACTAAAAGCTTGCTGTAAAGAATTCTTCACAAACTGTTCTCAATGTTCTTTCACAGAGACTTGAAAAATAACAACTGAAAATAACAATAACAACCGCTTGGAAACGAGTTAAAATGACAAGGTGAACCTGCTATGGTGGTATGTAATTCTTGGAATCCACCATATTAAAAAGATCAGCCCCAATGAAAGATTACAACAAGCCTCGCGTGAACGAAACGCTGTCCAGCTGATTCATGTTCTAGTCAAAATTAATGTTGGCATCACCGCCTAACCAAGAATTGCGATGATTGGAACAATGACAGAGAAAGTATGTTCCTTCGAAATCGAAGTGGATGGATGTGTGGTGGCAAGATCCTTCTTGGCAGAGACCCGGATGGTGGATGAAGTCTCGCCACTTCAATTTCTTTCAACATATTGCTGGTTTGCGTCTATTACCCGACGAAAAGGAAGGATGATATGACCAAGATGATTTCTATGAGCATCTAGAACCCACCTATGATCGGTTGGTTTTCGATAATATTGAAAGAGGCGCTGGTACTACAGGAACATTGAACTGCAGTAGATATGGTAGGTATCGACCACAGCACAACGAATACCGCAGACGATGGAGAGATGACCTGTACGAGATACATGCAGTGGCTGCGCTGGCTGGGTCGCGTTGTCCGAATCGATGAAGGCTCTCTGATTTTGAAAATATTCGTTGCTGTCGACGCCAGAGATCCTTTGGAAGGATCAGGTGGAAAGCGGCCTGACTACTTTTGATATTTCCAATTGGCGCCAAACAGTGAAAAGAAGAAATGAATTTAGTACTTTTAAGCCCACTTTTTTCGGCAACGGATAATTCGGTGCTAGCATGCGGCGCTTTGGTGCTTAATTTCGAGATTGTATTGAAAATATTAAGACTCAGGCATCAAAATTTAATTGAATATTTGATGCTTGGAACCTTCTTAAGGATTCACTTTGGGACCAATGGGAAAAAAAGACGTTTAGTAGTTGACGGGAATGCTTGCTTTATGCTTAATTAAATTTCCGAGATTTTGATAGCCTGCCAATGAAGCATAGGACATTTAAAGCTTTGTACGCTTTTTGCGAGACAGACCTTGGGAATGTTCGAAAACTGAGTTGCTTCTTCTTGTACTTCATGCGATTTTTTACATTAGAAAATGCCATCTTCTTCATTCACGAAAGGCTGCCATAAAATTTTTTGCTACGCGTAAGATCCTTTAATTTTATTCCTATTCAAAATCCTTTCTACACATTTATCTATGGATATTTACTTAGGCTAATTGACACCGAAGGAATGGTATACTACTTGTAAAGAAAAATATGTGAATTGAATAGTTAAGTAACTTCTAAGTGAATTTTCATATAACCGTTATTTAGTCTGATAGTGTATTCCGTGTGTCTATTAAATTACATCAAGTAATATATATTGTTGTTGGAATTAGCAATTAAACCACACATGTATGTTCATGTGTGTGTGAGTGCATAATCGACGATACTATTGAAACTAATATGGCGACAAAAGGGCAAACCTAAAAAGGTCGTCGAAAAAGGTCAAGAGAAATGAATGTTATACATGTTATTATATTTGGAGGTTAAAAGTTTTAGTAAGCAATAAAAAACATACACGTATGTACGTATGCAAAAAAAATTTTTGCCTTTTTAATTGACTTTCGGAAATTGTAAAATTAAAATCTATTGAAACTCGGTACGTACGAGGGGATTAACAAAAGTTCGGTCAGTTGGCAACTTTCAATTTGTTTTTGTTAAATACAAACGTACCAAATCCTTTTCAATTAATTTATTAATCTTCCTTTCAAATTTTAGATCGATCGGCTAAACGATAGCTGAGGATAGGCCATCACCAACGCAAACCGAAATTCGCCAAGTGATCCTCTTTGGGTTTCGGCGTAATTTACAGCCAATACAAATATTCAGCAAATGACAAATTGCATATGGAAGGATTGCAACGTCTTTAAAGACTATTTCTAAGTGGCTCCGAAGATACTAGACCAGATATTTTTCCGTAGAGGACGAGCGCCGAGAAGGTCGACCAAAATCTTCCACTGATGACGTCACTGTAGCTCTGATGAAGCCCAAAATTGACGAAGACCCACGATTGACACAAGAAATGATTGAAAATGGTCAGTCTGGCAATTTTAGTAAAGTCGCTACTGGTGACGAATCTTGGTACTATAAGTACGATCCAGAAACCATACGACAGTCCATGGTATGGAGCCCAACAGGAGTAAACCCACCCATTAAATCAAAGCAACAAAAATCAGCAGCAAATGTAATGATTTCAGTTTACTTCACCCGATCTAAAATCGTAGCTGCTATTCCACTGGAAAATGGTCAGATGGTAACTGGAAAATGGTACACCGAAGACTGCTTACCAAAAATTGTTGAAAAACAGGAAGAAAGAGGAATGGTGGCGCTACTTTTTACATCATGACAACGCGCCATCCCACATTGCTGAAATAACGAGTAATTTTAATATGATCTCTGGGATCGAAGAAATACACCCAGCACCATATTCCCCGGATATGCACCTCGTTTTTTTTTTTTTTTTTGCTTTTTTCTGGTCAACTTACCGAACTTTTGTTAATCCCCTTGTAAATGGCTTTTACAATACTACTTAGATTTGCAGGAAGACGCCTCTATTCTACGGGATTTGCCATTCGAAAAATCGTATTTATGGTTCCATTTACCATAGTAAAAATTTGAGACATGGATGTGCTTTTGCTTAGATTAGTAGGAGTAGGTATTACTTTGTACTCCGGCAAGTATACTAGGGACCGGGCTATTCTAAAAAATCGTTATATGTATATTTCCATTTACTTGACTGTTTAGATTAGTAGGAAGGCAAAATTTTTTTCGAGTTCTGGACCAAAATCGTAAATCGCAAAAATTGATTTTTTTTTTGACTTATCTTCTTAGAAAAAGTAAACATATATATTCATGATTCGGTGTGGTTAAATTTTTGAATGATATTCCTAAATTTGTAGAGAAAGTGGTCATGGGAAAAACGACCACATTGGGCTATGTATATGAAGGGAGAGAGGGATGCCGTAAGACCTAATTTATGACCCCGTAGTCTATGGACAATCCCTGAGCAGTGAAGAAGTGATCCGCCCATACAAATAGGTAGCTAGATCAATGACATAATAGAAGAGCTTAATATTTTAAATTATTTGATGTTATTTGCAATATCATTTAGGATAAAAATAGAACAAAAATAGAAAATCACTACGCGTACGGACATCGTACTAGCATAAGGCTACGAATTGACAGTGACAGGCTCGCTGTTGTCGTTTTCAAAGAAATAAGGTCCAGTCACACCTCCGGGTTGTTATGGTCTGGGTCCAATTATTTGAGGATTCTCGGAGCCCCAAATGCGATAAGTTTGATTATTTACGTATCCCTCAAGTGAGAAATGTGCCTCATCGATGAAGAAAATTTTGTTCGAAAAATCGCCGTACATTGTTTGATGTTCAACCACCCAATCGACTTATGTACGGCCGACTGCAGTTATTGTGTGAGCTGGACTTTATATGGATGTAAATGTAAATCAAGTACAGTAAGAAAGTTCCAGCTCTTGAGAACGATCGATCTAGTCTATTTAAAATTCCTTAAAATTTTATCAATTGCTTGAGTAGTTGGACTGCACCATAATTTCATCTTAAAGCACGAAATATGGCCCAAACAAAACATGTTTGATTTGACAGTTAAGTTTGACAGATGTCAAAATACAGCCCTGTACACTTGTTGCCACGAAATGGATAACACTATTGTATATAGCAAATTGGCTGCTGGATCAATGTTTTTTTTTATATTTATTTTCCACTCTCTCTTCCTTCAGCTTTCTCTTATCAAAATTGCCTGGGAATTTGACGGCAGAGTCAATCAAGGAATTAATGTGAGTTCAAGTGAGGCTTTAAATAAATCATGTTTATTTGACTAAATTAATGATTCGTCAGACAGACTGGAGCGAAAATAAAAATAAGAAAACTTAACTCCCACATACAACAACCCAAGTAAATGAGCCATGTGCAATCATGCAAGCAGGCAATCAGACAAATGAGCGCAGACTAAATATTCTACTTATCTTTATTAATTGCATAAGCAAAAACAGAAAAAAAATTAATAAAATATGAACGAATTTCTTGTGCAAAAAAAGGAGTAAAAATTAAGAATTATAATCATAAAGTAGAACTATAAAAGTCAAGCGGTGTAATAAAACCAAAAATTGCTAAAATAAAAAAAGTGAAAATCCGCAAACCAGATACTCATACACACACACATTCACTATTGCTCCATTACATTATGTGTAGGTAATAAGAAAATTTGTGTCTGGGCTTGTTATATATTCCGACTACACATACCTACAACTCTTTATGATTATGCAAAAATTCTCCAACAACAACTAAAACAACTAGAACAAGAAACACAACTAGCACTAAAAGCAGGAAATATTTGCGATGATGTTGTCTTGTCTTTTTATTTTTGCCATAAGTGTTTAGTTTTAATGCAACAACACAATTCTTCATTTAAATTAATTAATTAACTCAAAAGTGAATGAGTGTGTGTATGTATGTACATTTGCGTGTTTAAACTGCTGACTATGATGACTAGTGGCCACACCTTTTTGCTAACCGCTGCCAACGCTTAGTGAGTAATTTGCTTATGTTTAAGCGTTTTGAAAATATTCGGCTGGAGTGTGGAGTGGAGAACAAGCTCTTTGGAACAGCATTTGTTGTTCTGTCAGAATATTTTTTATGAAAATGTGTTTATTAATTTTTTTTTAGCTAAAACAAAAAAAATTAATTAACTTTTATGAATATACTTTTTTGATATTTTATAACCACTATGAAAAAGCAACGCTTATGTAAAACCTTTGAATTTTATAAGAAAAATTAATTTTTTTTATAGTTTTCAAGTTTTTCATAAAAAAGGACAAATCATTATTCTCATTTGGCTAAATTTTACAAATCATTGCTTCATTCCCTTCTTTTCTATCGAAAGTTCCACGAAATTACCGAAACAAAAAAAAAAAGAAGGACAAACAGATGGTTGATCGGGTCGTACGAACAATATAAACACACACAAAACCAATAAAAATAACGAAGAGGAGAGGAATGTGACAATGAGAGTAGAGTCCCGAAGGGAATGGTGGCCGACATCTGGGAACTAAACATCATAACCTTGTCAAGCTTTACTAACGAATTAAGCTTTTAGCCAGCCAAGATAAGAAGACCGATCTTATAGTAGAGCTCAAGATTTTGTTCGAACATTTACGAGCTGCTCGAGCATTTGAGCAATGCGTACTCGCATATTCGTTCATTGCTCATTTCTTGAAAATTTTCGAGCTTTAGCTCGAGCAATTCGAACTTTTTCGAACATTCTGAATAAAAAATTTGACTTCCTTCCTAGAACTCCTTTCTATAATTTTAATTTTATTTCTGCAATGTGTGAAACTCATTGGAATACCAAAGAAATTTTGACAAACAAAATTTAAATTTGAAAAATTTCAAACTATCATTTGAGCAGTTGAGCAACGGATGAGTATCGAGCTGCTCATAGTACTCGATACTCAGGTATCTGGAGTTCTAGCTCAGACAGAGAAGTCAGAAATGTAGAAAACAAGAAAGGTCTATGGCACTAGTCGACCTAACTTCCTGTCAGAGTTAACGACTGGCATGGGCGAAACTCATTGTCAACGTGTAACACACTTTTCGTGAGCGAACGCTAATCTGCTGTTAACTCGAAAGGTGAAAATTTGTAGAGAAGGAGCTATTAAGAGTCGTGATAAGGCGGATGGGACGCGACGCTAAATTACTACTACGAAGACTAGGTGAAAAACCCTACGATCCCAAAAACTAAGGTTTGGATTCCTTGTGTGATCAAGACAGAAGATACTCTGCCGGAGTTGTTTATGAGGGATCGTAAATTTGGTGTCAGATTCTCGGTGGGAGAGTCACATTAGCCGAGTTTGTGTTGTTTTTGTTGTAGTATTCGCAAAAATATTCCCCAAATTTGTCTTAGGGAGAATATTGCAGGAGGAATAGTCCTTGACCGGATAAAAATCCGGGTCGTTTCGGAATAAAGACCCCACTGTTGCGGGAATTATTGGATTTTAGTCGCCTCTTAACGAAAGGTTTGTCTTACCACGGGTAAATTTTGGAGCCCCTAACCCGCACGAACGCAGAGGAAGAGGGAAAACATCTGTTAGAAAGATCAGCTGAAGAAGGACTTGGATTTACCTAGTTTCTCCAATTGGCGCCGAACGGTAAAGTGAAGAAAAGAGTGGCATGCTATTGTCGACTTATGGTCTAGTCGCGTTAACGGTTTCCCGCCAAGCACCACCTTTCCAATGCACTACCTCGTCTGTTGAAAACCTCTTTTCACCCATGTTACTGTAAAGAGATAGTAAGCTAAAGAAATACGCGGGGTGGTTCTGGACATCCCAACAAGCAGTTCCTTTGTGGCGTTGGCCGTAAGGGGTCTGGCAGTGTCGTGGAGGAAACAGACTCCTTTTGTCAGCATGCCTTTACTCTTGTTCTGAATCGTCCCATGCAATCGGAGATTAACTCTTCTAAACGAGATAATGGATGAATGACGTCGCGAGTTTCGCTTTTAACGTATTGACATCGTTCACGAAGCGTTTTGTCGGATCAAACGATGAAACTGGTTTCGTTGCAAAAGGGAGAAGTCTAACTACATTGCCGTGTTGCCAACATGACAAAAATAAAATCCCTCTGACGGTTCGAACCTCAGCTCACTTACTCTCTAGGTATGACTCATAGGTTATGCTTTTCTTTATTTTCATATTTCCACTTTCCTTAATGCAATCATGCTCCTTTGCAATAATTTTATGTCAAAATGGATGTAGTTTATTGTACTGTACCAGCGATGTTATAACGTTCAGAGCAAAACAAACAGACATGTAAAAACAAACGTCACAATAAACTACAATAACAGCCATTAAAATGTAAATGAAGATTTTAACACCAATTTGAACATTACTTTAAAGCCATTAAGGGTTCTGCATGCCCTAAAAAGAGGGAGTGAAACAATAAAAAACGTACAATGGTAGCGAGTACAGAGGCCACAACTTAACTATTAAATTGCACTAAAGTGCACTAATAGTTTTGATAGCGACTTACATTGTACTGAAAACTCAGAAGGAGGGCATGCTCACATTCTACATAACATACATATGTGGACTGACTTGCACAGTCATAAAGTGTGCCAAACAATAAAAGTTGAACCACCACACCACTCATACGGACGGTCAACAAATGAAGCTATTCATACTACACTACACACTCGCTCATTTTACTCATTTTACAAACTATAATACACCTGCTACTCGCTTTCGAATAAAGTTGGTTCATATAGAAGATTATGGACAATATGCTGGCGCCAACAAAAACACACCCAAATTACCTACATTTTATACTATTTTACATACACATATCAAATGATTGCATAAGCACTCTTTCACTCTTATTCAGGTTCTCAAGTCAGCATAAGCTCTTCATAGTTTGTGCAAATATTACTCGTTCCATTCAGCAGTACTCGTTATCACCTGACTACTGGCGACGTTTCCTGGAATTCGCAAGGAACTAAGCTGTCTGCGCTGTGTTGACTGCAGGCACGGGAGGGTCGTTTCATATTTACTAGGCATATCCAGAAAGTAAATATACTGAGGCACTCACGGTCGGAGGGATTTTATTTTCGTCATATTGGCAGCATGGTAGTGTTGCCAGATTTCTCCCCTCTGCAATGAGATCGGTTCTAGGAAGGGAAACCTACGTTTAAGATGCTGTACGACCCTAAAAATATTGAGGAGAACGATTTAGAACAAGAGGAGAGGCATGCAGACAATAGAACTCTGCCTGCTTCACGACAATGCCAGATCACACAACGCCAACGCCACGAAGGAAGGATCTAGCACTGGCAGATTAATATCTCTTTACATTCCGGAAGCTGTCCTTAACTATTCTGTGCATTCTCCTGATCTAGCGCATTGGTGGAAAAAGCTTTTTAACCAACGAGGCGGTAAAGGAGGAGGTGCAAAAGTAAACTATTTCGTTGAAGGCATCAACAAAATTGATATTCCGCTTCAGCATCTGCATACAGAGGAATGGCGACTATGCCGAAAAATAGCTTACATTAAGTGCTAATGCACATATTTTTTTTGTTTAGATAAAAATTTTTAAAACTTACAAAAAATCGATACATTTACTTTCTGGATACGCCTCGTACATTTGCATAATGTTGTGCTCATTTTTTTCTTTTTATTGTTACTATTTTTTTTTTTAATTTTCCTCATCAACATCACGCGATTTTCGTTCAGAAAGTGGTAGAATGCCACTATTATTCGCCACACAATCGCTTTGAGTAAGATTAGCAGGACCGTCGCTGTCAACTGAGTGAGCGAGTGCCTGTCATTAGTCCGCCCCTTAACTGCTGCTGATGTCATTTCCCTGTAGAGTTGCAATTTTTAAGCCATGACAGTTCAAAAGGTGAAGAACCTCTGTAGTGAAAATGAACGGAAAATTAAGACAAAAAAATAGAAAAAAGGAAAACAAAAGATAATATGAATGAGATAGCTACTCGACTTTTGGAAATTTGGGTTATGCTGACGACTTTAAACAAAATGGAGGATAGGCAACAAACACACCCAACGCTTTGTCAAGAGGATAAGTGAGCGAAAATAAATATTGTATAAAATTATATAGAGACAACAGAGTAGGCGCTGTGCCGTTAAATAATTTGAATGCAACACTATTATAAACATAAAAGCTACTCACCACCCACCCTACTCACTTGAGAGGCTAATAAATTTCAAAAGTGACTAATTTTATGTTGGGTGGAAAAAAGTGAAAGCACTTTTGGAAAGCATGACAGCATAATAGAATATTTGTAAGTATATATTAAGCTTTTTATAAATAGTGGGCAACACAATCTACCCCTCGGTAGGAGAGAAGCAAACGCACTAAAGGGTAAAAAGCTCATAAATATCAATATTATTTGTTATCAATTTATAAGCTGTCCACGCTTAACGACCAAGTGACACGACATGTTTCCGGCAGAGTGCTGCTTCCTAAAGAAAGAAAAAAGTGCAAAAGAAAGGAAAGCCAAAAAAATAGTTGAAATAATAACAAATAATAAAAGTAAAAAAATAAATAAATAAATAAACGAAGGGTGAAGAAAAAATTCTCTACCGCATTGCAGAGTGCAATGCACCGAACAACGAAAAATAAGAAGAAAAACAACCAAGAATTTTAATACAAAAATGAAACTTATGAAACACTCATGTGAAATGACATTTGTGGCATGCAACAAGAGCAGCACAGCAACAAGGACAACGAAAGGCGCTGATAGCACAAGAAACAGGCTAGCCGGAAACGCACATAGACACACACATAAGTACCTATGTACATATACAAAAATATACAACCAAAATAATAAAAGTGGGCAAACAATACTACCAAAATGGCTAGACGTAGCATGAAATGTACAAGGGCGCCCTCTAGCCGTTGAAACATGATGGCACAGCAGGCAAAAGAGCGACTATGTATGTGTGTATGTATGTACAAACATCGTTGACACGAAGTGCAAATAAACATGCAACATTCAATGCACATATCAGATTGAGGTTGAGTGGGTACTACGGCATTGGAGCCGGGAAAATCGAAGGAGTGATTCAAAAAAACCTAACTTAGCATTATTTGTTTATTTATAGAATTGCTATGTAGAGTAAAAATAGCTGAGAAAGATTAGAGCCAAATATTCATTTGAAGCTCCTCATAAAAAATCTATTGGTCGTACATAGGCGGCTGAATCCGCTGTTTAAAAATTCAGCTTTCTTCGTTATCAGATAAACAAGACGAAAATTAACCTCCTTACCTTTAAACAGTCTGTGATCGCGAATATAAATTTAATTAATTCTACTTTAATCTTCTAAGGAAGAGAATAAGTTGAAAGAAGTGTCGGCAGTTGTTTGAGATTTATCATATCAATACCGTAGGTAATTTTCTAACACGAGTAGTCGCAAGATAAGACATTCAAAAATGATATAGATTTCTTGTGGTCGGATTTTATACATAATATTCGAATAAGCTTGCTCTCTGACCACTCTAATAATACCCCAGATGTGGAAACAGGGTAGAGAGTATTACCAGGGAATTCGGCTAACAAAGGAGAGTCATATCGATCTATAACCTCTCTCTATTGGTTATATTAAAGTTATCCTCGTTACCGCTAGGTTTGAAGAGGATTGAATTCGAAATTACAACTTCGATATGAACGGGTGTTGTCACCAAAAAAAAAAAACAAAGGCGTGAAAAATCGGCCGGCAACTACTGGGTAAAGACTAGCGCTTGAAACGACTCACCACGAGTGATAAATCATGGCCAAAGGCTGGTGACGCTCCACGAATTACTTTAAACACATAAATAATGGCAAATAGGTATACACCATCTGAGTACCATTTGTTGCAGTCTCTGCAAAACTGGTTTGATGGTAAAAAATGGCCGACCCAAGAGCCGTTAAAAATCATTTGCTCAAGTTGCTTGTGGATAAACCACATGGAATTATGAAGCTACCCGAAAAATAGCAAATGGTCATAGATAATAATGGTCGATATGTACTTGATTAAAGAGAAATTTTCAATAAAGAAAAATCTTTTCCAAAAATGTAAAAAATTACTGTTGTATTATTGCCCAATATTATCAACAAAACATAATTTTATGGTGTTCTGCTAGGGGGTCCTTTTTGAGTCGTATTTTGAAACTCCTAGCTGAGTACAGTAGAGCTTCATAGGCTTATAATAAAGATGTCGATTTCGAGTTTACACCTCCCATAATCCCTCTAACACTACTAAAAAAATTGTAAACCCCACCTATTGTGAGTTTTAAATACAAATAAACATGAAAAATTAATTCCACGACTCAAAAGACAGTAGATTGATAGATACCATAATTTTCCAGAAGAATTCCATTATTGTATGGAATTGTATTATAGATTTCCTGTATACAGGGCAAACTTTCGCATGAAAAACCCATATCTATATGGCAAAAATTCGGTTTGGGGATTTTTATAGCAAGTGTAAACCTTCATTGAGTTCGTATTTGTTTTCGAACTTTCATAAATTTTTCATATTAATTTTGTTTGAAATTTTTTGCTATTTACTCAACCTAAACTTTTTTCGAATCACCCCATTCATTTTCAGTACAAATAAACAAAATGTTAATAAAAAATACCTTTTGTTTACTTTTATGGAGATCATCAAAATACAATCAGCCATGCAAATTTGTTTCTTTAAAAGCCTGCTTGTTTCAGTAGTAAAAAAGGAAGTATATAAATGACATATACTGACATAGGTACACACGTAGTACTTCAGAGGTCCTGAAGGCACATGTGTTACAAGTGAGCAAACAATAATGTCGCAAAAAGGAAAATTTCAGAGTTTGTGTTTTAAACTTTACACCACCACCACAGGATTTCAAAAATACTCACGTACATACATATGTACAGAAATATAAAGTTTTATACAACTTTTCCATTACAGCTATTGTCAAATGTCGAGCTGTCACAGCCCATTGTTGTCATAAGTTGTGCTTCTTTTATCACAAGTATATTTCTTTTCTCTTCTCCTCTTCCCCTTTTCTTTACACAAATAGTCCTTTTGTCTTTTTATTCGTTATTAGTTTGGCTCCATTTACTACCGACTGCATATTGGTGAAGAAAATGGGAGTTTCGAACTACGAGCTACGAGAAGTGCAAACAATACTCGAACAAATGCGGGAGAAAACAAAAAGAAGCGCAACAACAAATTGAACGAAATGTCATTAAAATTTGAAACGGTTTTTGTTCACAACTACATATACATATATGTTAATATGTATAAACCGAAATAAAAAACAAAGTTTCTCAGCAAGTTTGTTCTTAGCCATAAACCCACAACCAGCCTCCTCCAGCATTTCATGTTGCATTGTCATACAAAATTGTTTGGCGTACTACGTCAATATGTTTTTTTAAGGTAATAAAGGACATCAGAGGTAAACGTTTCGTTGCTGATGATGACACTTCAATATCTTCATATTACGGAAGGCTGCCTGTCGTACTTATCCAACCATACATACATACGTAAGGGTACAGAGAGATACCTGGCATGTTGGTTTCGCCAGCAAGCGCCGGCGACAGCTTTAAATGCTTTCCGCTTCGTTTCTATTTCCTATCACCCATCCCTTTCGCACTGCCACAAACTACACTCTGTTTGCCCACAACTCAATGGCATGGATTTCGTGGCTATGAGTCATCATGGCATCGTGGCAAACGCTCACAGCGCGTTCGTTCGGTTTGAGTGTACTGTAGTGCACGAAATAGTAAGGAGATGAGAGGTGGTTGTTTGTTTATTCGTTTGTTTGTGAAAATGCTAAAGTTGCGTGTAGCACCCAAAGGCTCTTAGGGCGATAGGTCAACGAAACTTGCATTTGTACTTCGTGCGGGCAGTGCCACCGAGAAATGTGGCGCGTATAAAAATTTAAACAGGAAGGACTTTAAAGTATTTTGAACAGGAAATATTTAAATTAATAATTTAAGTCAAAAATCAGCATGTTTTTCATAGATGGCGCTGAGATGTGTGGGGGTGTTGTTAGACATGTGGTTTTGAAGAATAAATAAAACGCATATAATTCAATGTTATGATTAAGAATTTAGCTTTATTATATAAATAAGGGTTTGAAAATGATTTCGCACAAGTCATCGCCGGGGCTAACTCGAATACATCTCAGCAGCCCAAATTTCTACCGCCTTTTTTCGCCAAGACTTCACATAACCTCACAAAAAATAGTCTAGCAGTATTAAACACCATCTTGGAGCTCACGACGCAAGATAATGCGTTCACTAAAAACTCTCCTCAATAAATTGATTGCTTCGTGGTCTGTTTGGCCAGTCCTTAATCATGTTTCTATGGCGTTCCCTTTTAACTGCTATGGACGGTTTCATTTTCGAAGAAATATAGACTGCCCATAGTCAAAACAAACACGTCTAACTTTAGAGAAACGACTTGCTTCAAAACATCATAAATTAAACTTTGTCACTACCCATGAAATTTAACATAAGAATCAAATTATAGTTCAATGTTTAAATACGATTAGATATCAGGAATGTTTTTCAATATCGAAAACTAAGTTCCTTCTGTTGTTGACATTTTTTATAATATACCTACTTACTTTTTTATTGTTCTATCTTAGAGGAATATAATATATTTCGATTCTTTCTCTGATTTAAATGGAGCTGGCTGTGTAACATGTTTTATAGTTTTGACTCAAAGTGTTCCTCTGGTTTACTGAATTAACAAATAGTTTCTTCTAACACAAGATAGACAGTCAACATGCCTGAAACTCCACTTGATTTCGGACGACTCCAAAGGTTCTTTCCTGAGAAAAGTTTTGGTTTTCACAGTCGTACAAGTTTTGCAGGGAGTTTGAAATTTAGTCAAAACGGCTGCTAATTTACGAGCTATGGGAGAAGTGGTTTTTGTGGATCCTTTTCTCAAAGGTCTTTTCCGAAAACTTGGGGCGTGGTGAATATCTGATCAATAGTGGATTTACCAGGTCTGAAGCCTTACGGATAAGGTTCGCTCAATTCATTGATTATGGGCGTTAGTCTTTCACACAATGCGCTAGATAGGAAATTATATGCACATCAATTTTGTGAATTTCTAAATAGTTATCTTACTTAATACACCAATAGCTCGTTTTAAGAAATTCTATACACCGAAATGACTTTTCTGGAATAAAATTCTACTTTAATCTCGTAATAATTGTAGCTGCTAGGCGAACCCTGTCCGACCAACATCCAAAAAATATAGAAAATTGATTTCAATAAAAAATATAGTTAATTTTTCTACTTCCGGTTGCTCTTCGGCAGAAAATTCCAATTCCTCTGAGTGTGTTTCTGACATGAAATAAAAGCTCCTCATAAAAATTCATCAGCCGTTCTTTACAAAGTGTCAATAATACAATATATAATATATGATATATTTGAATGAGAAGAAATAGGATATTAAATCAATCCAGAAGTTGATTTTAGCGTATTGTTGCCTCACTTTCCAGAAGTTTTCAATTATCTATTTGTTTAAATTTGCCTATGCTCAGACGCTTTATCGAAAATAAAGAAAGGATAATCGGTCAGCAGTAGAGTAAATTGAAAATGTACTCAAAACAATTTCTGATATAGGACTCCTCATGTGGTAGCAAACAGAATACGTTTTCATTTGATTAAATATCAATAGTAAATAATTATGATAAGCTGCAAAAAAATCTGAGATCGCATTTTTTTTTTTTTAATTTGCAATATTTGAAGAAACAGTTGGTTGGTTGGCTGAAATGAGAGGTTAAGGACCTGTTCCCTGGTGGCTGCACCTAAGCCATTGAGTAGGCTTATTGTGTTCTCTTCTGTTTTAGCCAATTATGCTTTTTCGCCCCCATCTCCAAAAGGATGGAGTTCGAACCACCATGAAAGAATTCACGTCTCAAACGGCTGAAGAAACTGTAAGTATTACAGAAAGACACAACAAAGTTTACGGACATCTTTGCTGGATGGAAAGCGAATAAAACGACCTTTTGACAACGGTTTAGTCATAACCGCCCTAATTGAAATTTTGAACAGCCAATGGAACAAATTTTAACCCTAACCAAAATAAAAATAAGACTTTAGCAAGACATTATTCATAGAGAGACAATTGACATAGAGGAAAAGTATCAATATCCATTCATAAAGTTCAAGTTTAAGCTTTATAAAACGAAACAATGGCAACCAATGGAGAATGAATAAAATCAACAAAACCCAAAAGGAAGTGGAGTACGTAAATTGACACGCGACACGCGCTGCCCCAACCACCGATAAAAAAAAAAAAATCGAAATAAGAAATGAAAATAAAAGTATAATAAAAGCATGGAATTAAAATAACAATGACCAACAGTTTGCAGATATATGTACATATATATACAACACATCGATATTAAATATGTAATTAACTGGAGTATACAGCATATACATACATATGAGAGAAACGAAAGCAATAATCCACCAAGGTGACCAAACGCATGAGGAATGATCAGCGCCCTAAAATAGACTATACAATACTCGTATGCTACGCTAGTGAGCGCTTAATTTTGATGCGTGCATAATTTGTTCCGATATATCTACATATGTATGTAAACATAATGAGATTAACGCAGCCAGCCGACGCCGACTCCGACGCCAATGCCATTTTTATTTTTATTTATATGCGTCAAGCAGGCGATATAGAATACATGACAATGAATTTTCCCAGCGCTCCCCAATCGGAAGATAACTATGAAGCATGCCTAGTACGTGCGACTGCTCTGGACTGCAAGCGAAAGCTTCACGCTCCATGAATTAACCGATGCATGCCGCGCGTTTCGACGAAAAGTCAGACAGACAAACAGATAGACTAGACTAAACGGGTGACTTTACCATGGATAACATTGTTGTTGACGAAATGTAATGAATTGGTTGGTGGTTACTAACATATTCATATATAGATATGTATGTAAGTATTATTGTAGTGTTAAAGGCGGACTTTTGTACTAAATATGGACTCCAGGGAATTTCCAGTTCGCTGCTGTTAACCACATTGCCACACGCCACTGACTGCAACAATGGCGGCGGTTGTGGTAGCGGATTGATTACATATACGCTAGGGTGGATAGAAAAACATGAATTTTAGAGTGCAGAGTGCGAAAAACTTTTGAAACTGTATCAAATTAGGGAACGAAAAATTTCAGCCCGATCTTTTGATATTTACTACTCACACATTAAGCCTAAAGTTTTGAAATTTGCATCAAATATACTAATTTTCAGGCAAGCTACGAGCTTTGGTAAAGTAAATATTGAATCAAAGCTGCAACTGGAAAGTTACTAAGTATAGGGTCACAGGAATCCCTGCCAAATCCGAAATTCGGGCGATATAAACCACTTTCCAGGCAGTTTGTGGATCAATATGTGCAGCGAGCTCGTCGAACCCGTTCGTTATCGGACAAAACAACTCCCGAACGTTCAGTGGAAAATATTGCTGCTTTCAGCTACAGTGTGCATGAATAGCCATGAACATCAACTCGACACCATTCGGAGGAATCAAACATTCCACGCATTTTTTTGCATAAAGACCTCGCTATGAAGGCTTATAAAGTTCAATTCGTCCAAGAATTGAATCCTTAACACTATTCGGTGCGATTTCCCTTGGCTCAATGGGCTGAAGATCGCTTGGCAGAAGTTCAGCATTTCTACCGAAAATCACATTTTCGTCGCTGAATCTTATTTTCACATAGGCGGCTATGTTAACTAGCAAATCTGCCGCACTTGGGGGGCTCAGAAATCCCATACGTGATCATAGAAAAGGCAATTAATTCACAACGAATGACTCTTTGGGGCGGAAAGTAGAACGGCGGCATCATTGGTCCGTTTTTCTTCGATATTTACCGTGTCATCCTCAGAGATTATTTGCTGTTTGAAGATTTCATAATTAGACGAAAGGACGATGACAACTGCGATTTGACTCCATTGAGCTATTTTTGCTGGGAAGTCGTTAAAGATAAGTGTTAAGCCAACTATGCGAAGTCGATTTTTGAGTTGAAACACAAAATTTTGAAAATATGTTGAAAAATTGGGTCGATAGACAGAACAAAATAGGCAACTGCAAGGCCAGCCATTTGATTTCAATAAAGGCAAAAAAATCATTTGAAAATATTTATCTGTTTTATTTTATAAAAATTTTAAGAAGCAAAGTTTTCGTGGCTCGCTCTTTATATAATATGTATGTATGTGTGTATTCGATGGACCCATTTTTTAGAGAAAAAAACATGAAAAAACACATTTTTTATGTTCAATTGAAAATTGATAAAGTGGTCACCTCGAGCTTTAATGACGCAATGCGCCCGTTTTCCGTCATTGTTCATCGTATTTGCCAAGGTTTGGACCGATATGGCGGCTATTGCTCTAGGGTCCTCGGCATGTCGATATAAATCTTTAAATTCAAGTAGCTCCTGGGAAAAAAGACCGGCGGTGTCAAATCTGGTGAACGCGGAGATCAGTTAAAAACACCGTTTTTTTTATAGCAAGCTCTTTATTTGGACGCTTGGGATTGGTGAGTGTCAGTAGACAAAAATATTTTGTGCAAAGGTTTTATTGTGTTCTTTCTATTTTATTTTTTTATCCACTCACATTGAGATATAACAATTGAGAAGTTACTTTGGATATACATACGTGTATACCACTCCATAGCAATAATCTCCTAAGACTAACACTTCACACATGTACTGACATTAATCCATCTGACGTTTTCTGTCAAAGTTACAGTGTTGCCAGATGGTTCCATATAATATGACCAACCCTGTTCCTTGGTCCTAGGCATACAAATCATGGTTAATATATCGATGGGGAATATCATAGAAATAGAACGACCAGTAATTGATGATTTTGTATTATAAATATAAGTCCAAAAAAAATATTTAATGTATGATATTAATAAAAATAATTATAATAAAAAATAAAATATTTTGCAAAAGTTAAAAATTGTTGAATTCATGAGGGGTATAAAAATGGAGTAGCACTTTCTCGTATATAAAAAATATAAATAAAAATAAAAAAAAAACAAAAAAGTTATTTTGCATATTCAGTTATTTTGATGAAAAAAAAAAAGAAATGAGATGAATGAATACATACATACATAAGCCATAAAATGCAAATATATAAAAATATTTATAGAGCTAACACTTTTTTCATTACACTTCAGCTTAGTCTGGATACTTTCGACTGATTTTAGTCAAATAAAAAAAAAATTTATTTCGTCAAAATAAAATTTTATGTTTACTTTTATAAACCTTCAGAGTACTCGCTTTAGTAGTTGTAAATCGTCAATGACGGTCAATAAAAAATATTTCAGCACACTATATATGTATGTATATACTACAATACAAAAAACACATGCACATATATAGTATATTCATTGTGCTCGTAAGTGTGTGTAAGCTCCAACACTTTTATCAAATTTGAAAAGTAATAAATTCGCGCAACTGAAATGTCTGTCAATCCCAGTCACGTGACCGAACGTTGGTCGACACTCGCATTTATTAGTGGAATAAAACAAATGAAAACAAAAAACAACGGAAAGCGAGAGAGATATAAAAACAGTTGTAATAGTAAAAATAATAACGGTATAAAGTAAGCAAAAATATTTTGACTTTGCCACAATATTGTTTTCTTTGTGCAACTTGGCATAACTTTTCAAAAAGGCACTCATGAGCCATGAAGCAACCCTGAATTCACTCACACACAGCCTTGGCGTATTGACACGCCCTGCGTCATAAATTCACACACATATACACACATACACACATGTTAACATATGTTATATAGAGTATTGCATGTAATTAAGGATTTTCTATAATTTATGTTTTGTTTGCATGACTCTTGACTTTGACGTTATACCTATATATGTATATGTATGTACGAGTATAAATCTATCAATCATCACAGCTGGTCGCGTGGTTTGTGGCGAGATTAGCTTAATTTGGAGTGATAAGAGTTTTCGAGTTGAGTAATGCAGAGTTCAATATTGCCTAAAGTATAATTAAAAAACGAGAATTTCACAGAGTTGGTCCCGTTGAGGGAGACTTTCCATTTGTGTTGTGTGTGGATGAGCTTTAAATTAAATTGATTAAAAATAAAGAACCCTTTAACTAAAATTCCTTCAAATTCACAATTTTGTAATAATAGGTAACACGCCAAATAAAAAAATTATGTTTGCGCTGAAACCTCGATAATTATCCAACAATGCGGGTTTCCGATACTTCTTCTGGCACAGTCGTTGCCTCTCTTTGGAAATCGGCGCCTATTTAAAACAATAATCGAAGTGAATCACGTCCCTAGCCATCTGATCTTTCAAAGGCAGTGGTGGTCTCGGTCTCCATTTTCCTCTGCGCGGCTGTGTCTCTCAACTCGCTGAACTAAGTCAATATAACCTTATATCTAACCACTCCGTGAATTGTTCGCAAAACCTTTCTCATGAAAATGTCGTTATCGTTCAAGCTCAAACTCAATAAAGCAGGCCGGGATGATGATGAGGGATTTATAGAGCTTGGTCTTTGTTTGTCGAGTGAAGACTTTTGTTTTGCCAAGAGTTATTATGCGTTGGATTTCCAGGCTGACCGGTTATTGATTCGAATTCAAAGCTGTGTAGGCGCCCAGATGATAATGGGCTTAATGTTTATTATAGGACTGAAGATATTTCATCTTATCCTCTTTCACTATCAGTCTCATTCGTCTCACTTCCTTATCCAGTCTGGAGAATGCAGAAGTAACGGGGCCTCCTCTCCTACGAGCAACTAAATTTTATCAAAAACGCGAAAAAGGAAATTCTTGAGTTCTGTTGAGTTGTTGTGGTTGCTGGACTACATCTCTGTGCCTTGTGCTGGCGCTAAGACTCTAGCTTACTAACCCTCCCAATCTATTTGGTCTTTTTATGTTAGTCACATAGACACTTCCTTAAGTTAACTTTAAAAACAAAATTATACGAGGTAGCGATGTCGAGCCGTACTAAGGACTGAGCAGTAAAGTGAGCGAGGTAATGTTCTATCGATCTCTTCTCTTTAATGCTGTTCAAGAGAGTTAGTCCAACTTCCTTTGTGAGATGTTGCCCTGTTATTGTGCTAGTTCCGAAACTAATGGAGAAATGATTAAAAAAGAATAGACCAAATTCCATGTAGTTTCCACGTGGCACCTGCTATTGGCCTCGAAAGTGAAGGTAGGCTGAATTTAATGCTATTAGTATAGTTCTCCTTCCAGCCAGCACAGCTCCCTGGAATGGCATTGTGTCGAGCACTCAAATCCTGACTACTTTAGATCTGATCAAGAAGAGTATGTTTATATTTAGTTTCTCTGTATTTTATTAACGTGGCATAGTTGTTTGTCACTGTCTGAATTGAGCAACCTATAGGCGGCTGCGTTATGTTTGAAAACTGTTCAAGTGGCAAACAGTTTCGTTCTTCCGTCCATTTTGAATGGCACTGAGTGGACTCTGCAGCCCACTTTGCCTTCTTTCATTAAAAGCCATTTGCATTTTTCCTAGTCTTTCTGTTTTGGAATTTTCGTAGATAGAAATGTCTTATCAAAGCTGAAATTATAGGGAGTATAGACTATCTCTTCCCTAGTCGATAAAGAGGTCTATTTAGCCATATAAAAATAAAGCATGCCTAAAATTTAGCATAGAAGTAAAAAAGTAAAGAGCAGAGTTTCAAGAGGGCAATGAATAAATGAATTTTGAGTTGCTCGATGAACTTTTTTAGTTTAAAGTTTTAAGTTTCCTGTTTCTTACCAAGCAAGGAAAATCAGTGGCGACCGTAACCAATAAGATGGTCAACGGCTCTCTCTCTCGTCCGGAAAAAGACATGCTGTACAAGTGGCACAGTTTATTTAAACAAGGATGATAATCCCTTAAAGACGTTCAGAAAAATTGTCCTCGACAATGCTCGACTAAGGAAGAAATAACTCGCAGAAATGGTTGGTGTATGCTATGCAATAATTTTTAAAATCCTCCACGATCACCATGGCATGGGTTAAGAGCAAGATGGGTGCTGAGAATGCTCACGCCTCCACTAAAATAACAGCCCGTAAAGTGTTCACGTGTGTTTTGAGACCTCTATAACGAAGGGAATACTGGGGCATTGAGTCGAATCCTTACTGGAGACGAAACTTGGCTTCATCATTATAAACATGAGTCGCAACAAGATTCTATGCAGTGGCATAAAAAAGCCATAGCTCCTCTTAAGAAGTTTATGGTGTTCTAGTCAGCTAGGAAACTTATTGCAATGGTCTTTTGGGACTCGGAAGGATTATTTTTATCGATATATAACGATGTTTTTAGTATAACTGGAGAATACTACTATTGACGAAAGGTGTGTTACTTTTACATGACAACGCGCCTGTCCACAAGAGCCGCGTTGGTTGGGTTCGATATTTTGAATACACCCTGACTATTACCTCTTTCCAAAAAAAGAGCTGAAGGGTGAAGAGTGATGTAGTCAAAGGGACAGATGCGGCATATTTTGAAGACAAAGGGAAACTTTTTTATGACGGTGTACATGCATTAATTAAAGGATCTGAAAGGTGTATCCAACTTGCAGTTGAACATATTAAACCTTGAGTGACCTACTTTCCACAGGCACTAAGACTGGTCACAACTTCAAACCATTAATCGGGTAAAATCATAGGTTAATGAATATATTATAAAGAGCTATCCATTTCGTGGTTTCAAAAGTACAGGGCTTTGTTTTGGCATTTGTCAAACATAACTGTCAAACCGAACATGTTTTGTTTTAGTTAAAAGTCAAACAACCGCACAACGCGTTAAAACTGTTAACTGATGATCCAAACATGGTCACGTTTCGTGCGTTAAGAGGAGAATATGGGTGCACATAATAGTCCAACTATTCAAGCATTTGAAAAAATTTTCAAGACTTTTGAAGAGACTGTATCTGATACAGGTTTTGTAAGGCCTGTGCATCATCGTTCTGCTCGTTCCACCTCAAATATCACTATTGTAAGTGAAAGGGAAGCCGAAGAATGCGCTCATTTCTCGATGTTCTCAAGAGCTGGTACTTTCTTACAGCACATTATGACGTAGTTTGCACTTGTGCTTACACCTACGTCCATATAAAGTTTAGCTGTCACAACAAATGAAACTAGCTGACCAATTACAACACCGTACATTCGTCGATTGGATGCTTGAACAAAAAACAGTGGACAGCGATTTTACGAAAAAAAAAAATTCTGCAGCGAGGAGGCACATTTCTCACTCGGGGAATTGTCGCATTTGGGGCTCCGAGAACCCTCAAATAATTGAAGAGAAAATGTAAATGGATCACCCTGTATATTTACTCAGAAATCTGTACTTTATCAAACTTTGAATGGAGGCAATGTGACCATTAAATTTGAAGTGTTTTGCATTTAATTCATGAAATATGAGATACATAGACATATATAATATTTAAATATGTACATATGTAAGTATGACAAATCTCTGTATACATGTTGCAAAATATTATTCTACGCAAAAATAACAACTATTAATATTATAATTATGTTAATTGCATTTCAAATTCAAAAATAGAATGAGCATTTCACTTATTTGTAAAATACAACAACAAATTTCAAAAAGCCTTTCTCCACATTTGTAGATATTCTCATGCCATCAACGGAAAGAGCCCAAGGCGAAATATTACAAATTCCTGCAGTCATTTTGCACCAACAACGCCATTCTCGCTGCTTATGTAATTCTGACATATCCATAAATGTCTTTAGGGAATGCCAGAAAATTGTTGTGGAAATATGTACGTATATATGTATGTATATATGTATGTATGTGTGTTTTTTACCACCGAATGTCATACGAATGATGGCTGCCAGTGAATGTGTTTTGGAATGCTTGTTGCCGTCCGACAGCTCAAAACATTTACATCCGTGTGCTGGAGCACAGCTGATTTCGCTGACTGACTAGTGAATATCATGACAGACAAAAAATATATATATATATGTATATATTTACATATAAGTATGTAAGAAGAGCTTTGTTTTCACTAAGAATAATATACATACGTTTGTTTTTTGCCAACAAACAGACCAAGAACAAGTATGAAATTAATATTTTCAAGTACATATCTATGTATATAAATATTATATGTATTTTACATCATTTTACATATACATACATAGGTATATACGTAGTGTGCAAATAAAATGCATAAAAAGCAGCGCTCGCATTCAAAATGTCTACGAAATTCCTTTTCGTACTTTTCCAGACTTTCGTCGTTTTTTTTGGAGTGAGATATGAGTTTAAAATTTTTTTGTGGCAAAAAAGAAGCATGCATACATTTATACATTTATACATACATACAAATTGCATACACGTGTCTGTACAATATACAATATCTCCAGTCGGCGTAACGCTGCCAAACAATGATGAAAAGAAGACAAAGAGAGAAGTGGTTGTATTTATATACCCTGTAGTGAAGAGGAAGACTGGAACACAAAACTGGACTGGAACATAAAAAGGTAAGATCATACCAGTTCGTAATTTCTATAGCAGTTAACCAGAACCGGAAATAAGAGTTGTCAGTGTAGCTCGGGACATGCACGGCTTGAAACTCGCTGCAGGCAAATTTATTTTTAATTTTAGTGAATAATAAATTCAACATTCATAAACAAACTAGTATGCAGCTGATGCATATCTGGACAGTTGACCGTTCGTGGTGTAAAAATGCAGTCCAGTTGGAATCTAGTTAACAACTAGTACTTTCCCTACAGGGTACTCATATTTAACACAATTTAGATAATTCTTCGGTTAAGTCAATCGCTTTATGCCTCTCACAAAAGAAAGAAGGCTAATTTTATTTTAGATATAACAATAACGATAAGACAAGGGTCCAAGTATTACTGACGTACAATTTGCTTTTCCAATAATTCCACAAAATGAAGTAAGGTTGAGTAAAATCTGGGGATCTTGGTGGCAAGTCAATCTCACCTCATTTCGGCCGTCCAGGGATTTCTTTTTTGGAGGATTTTTTTCACACATTTGCGGGCAAATATATATCGACATCAATTTTCTTCGACTGTTATATTTTGTTTGAGAAAATATTGCACAATAATGGTTTTGGGCCTCGCTGTCATCAAAATTTTTTTCCAAGAATCTAGTTCGGTGTCTGTCTAACTTGGGAGGTATTTATCGAGCGCAACGACTGTTGATGAGGTTCAGGGCCGAACTCCAACGAAAAATTAGACTGTTCCGTCGTAGCATTGGGAATTTATTTAGCGTTGTGGCTCTTTAAAAAAGGTGGAGCGGCCGAGTGTTCCAAGTGTTTTTGTAAACAAAGCTTAATTGATTATAGCCGAAGTATCGTATTGATGGTTGTATGGAAAAATGATTTCTAATTTCAGAAAAATCGCATTAAAAATACTACCATTCTGAGTAACTCGTTTATTGCGCCAACTAGCGGACAGAAAAGCATCGCTCATATCCTCTATAAATTTCGCAGAATTCTTTAAAGATTACCAACTCTCCTTACATATTTCTCCCACAACATTTTGTTCCTTCTACCACTAAAACATATTTCCTTTTTTTTCTTTTATGTTTCTTATTTTCTTTCCTCAAGCTTGTTTACATTTTCTGTTATTAATATTTTATGAGACATACTAATATTTACATTAGTATTTTCATGTTTCCCAAACCAGCACCACCAACCACCCTACGACTTAGCATACGTCCTTTTAATTGTACAAATTCACATGAAAAAAGTGAACTCCATTGTTGCCTGTACTTTGTATGCGACAATAATAATGTTGTAAGAGTCATGAATTAATTAAATAGCTAAGAGCCAAGAGCGCACAGTGAAAGTTAATGGCGGCTCGCCATCGTCTGCTATGCATTTTTATGCGAGAAAAAAGTCTAAGATATTTTATTTACTGAATTCGGAGTTAAATTGCTGGGAAAAGCAACAATTGAAATAATAAAGCTAAAGTGAGGGGCAGAGTCTATATTAATTCAGAAGAAATGTGCTTTAAAAATTGTCTTAAGAAGATTTTTTGAGATTGAATTATATCGAGATACAGTGTATTGCCAATAAGAAAGTCTTTGCTAGATCATCCATAGTAGAGGATGAAACGGACATACGTGTATAAGCTCACAGTATTTCCAGCACGGAGAAGGGTGTAATATACCTATACCAGGTGTGTTTGTTGAAGTGTGCCGGTTTTACTAATAGATGTCGCTAGCAATATTGTATAAATTTCTATGTTTTGGCATGTATGTAATTTTTTTCTATTGACATTAATCTACAAAAATACGTAAGTCACATTCCGCCAAAATAATAGCGTCATATTTATTTATCTCAGTGAATATGTCGAGTTTCGTTTCAAGTAAATCGTATTTGCGGCATTCGTTGCTTTTCTTATTTCATCAAAAGAAAAAAGCAAGTGAAGCTGGTAGAAACTTATGGTGAACATGCTCCAGTGATTAGAACATGTGAGATATGGTTTCGTCAATTTAAAAGTGGAGATTTCGATTTGACAGACAATGAACATCCTGGTGCAAGTTCGAAGACGAGGAATTGCTTGTTGATCCAACCCAATCGCAACAAAAATTGGCAGAAACACTACATGTGACTCGAGGAGCAATTTGCCAATGTTTAAAAGCCATGGGAAAGATCCAGAAGTATGGAAAATGGGTGCCACACCAGCTGAACGATAGACAAATGGAAAATCGAAAAACCGTTTGTGAAATACTGCTTCAACGATTCGAAAGGAAATCTTTTTTGCATCGAATTGTCACGGGGGACGAAAAATGGATTTAGTTTGAGAACCCGAAGCGAAAAAAATCATGGCTTTCTCCTGGTTAAGCTGGCCCATCGACTACAAGGCCAAATCGCTTTGGCCGTAAAACAATGCTCTGTGTTTGGTGGGACCAGTGTGGTGTGGTGTACTACGAAGACATGGCAAAGTTATCTTGCAACATGAACCTCTCCGTCTCATACCGCTGAACTGGTGAAAGACACAATAAAAACACTTAATTGGGAAATATTATCGCACCCGCCGTACTCTCCAGACCTCGCCCCGTCCGACTATCACCTTTTCGCATCGATGGGACACTCCCTTGCAGAGCAGTGCTTCGCTAATTTTGAAGAAGTCGAAAAATGGCTCGTCGAATGGTTTGCCTCGAAAGAAACAAAATTGTTTTGGAATGGTATCTATAATTTGCCTGAGAGATGGGCGAAATGTGTAGAAACCAATGGTCAATACTTTGAATAAAAAAATGTTGAGATTCCTCTGAAATTTAAGTGTTTTCTTTATCGAAAAAACCGACAAATTTCAACAAACCTGGTATTTCTTTGGATTGAGTAGGCAATGGAAAAGCAACTTTATCTCTCGGCGAACAAAAATTAAATTATCTGATTCGCTTATTATCCCCATCCATCGTTAACAAGGTGCAAAAGTTTGCCGGGGGTCTGTCTACACCCGATGAGTCGGTACAAGGAGTTTGCCAGAGAACGTACGTGGGACTACTGGACCTTCGCGCATTGCTATGGAAAATACCGCAGCCGATGGAACAATATGGTTGAAACATTGACATAGTTTAGTGAATGTCGTCCGATTGAATGAAAGCATTCAAAGTTTTCAGTACCCGCTGGTGGAAACTTCGGAAGGGAAAGACATGGACTACTTTGGAAGAATCGAGTGGTGAGCGGTCTTTCTTCACTTGGTATTTCCAATTGGCGTTAAACAGGGACAAGAAGAAAGAATACGTTATTGTTGACTCGCGTAAGCGGTGTTACTGCGAGTTTACTGCATTCCAAAGACCTGAATATACTGAAATAGCGAGGTTGATATCATTTCTTCTTATGGGGTCGGGAGTAAAAGACTAGGATCACTTCCAGCAATCATTTCAAGGTGAGAATAGCGATTTATTTAAAGACCAAATATTAATATTTTACTTTTAAGTTTGGAAAAAGCTATACTGGCACTGAAATAGATTGTTTTTTCAAAAACTGTACTGGTAGACCGAAATTCAAAATCCGTAATTAAAATGATTTATTATTGTTTGCCAAAAAAAGGAAAAAGCTCACCCGAGCTACACTGATTCTTGTTCCATCGATTTTTTCTTTACAAGACATCTCCTCTTACATTCCTCGCCAGCTGCCAAAGCAAAGAATGCAACCAATTAAGGTATCCACACTCCATTAGAGAAATGCAAAACTGGGCGCAGCCAATCATAAGATGAAAATGGCCGATTGGAAAACGAAGCGATTCAAACACTTACAATAAATGAGCAAAGGAGTCATTACAAAGATGGTAATTGTTCAATTACGTAAATTGTGATGAATGACGAATAGAAGAAAAACAGAAAATGAATGCCAAGAAGCAGACCATATTGGCAAAGGCAATTTGTTGTTGTTGGAAGTCTTTGAAAACACTTTGAAAATCAAAGTAAAACAAAGTGAGTGAATGCAACGTAAGCAATAGTAGAAGGAGCAAACGCAGGTTGAGGAGGAGTAGAAGTAGGAATAAATACACATATAGACATAAATGCAATATATTTACGATAAAATTCATAACTGTCTATGTAAGAAATCACTATTAATGCATATATGCATGTATATGAGTATACACGTATATGTATGTATATGCTCCTCCATGGTCATTGATCCAGTCATTTGATAACTATTTTATTTATTTGTTGTACAACTGCCAACTGAGTAGGGAATTGTTGAGAAGAGGGAAGCTCAGAAACTGAAGCTGTTGAACTTTGTTTGGCTTAATGAAGTGAAGTGAAGTGAAGTGAAGTAGATGTGCCAACAGTTTAGCATGACAATTCAAAGCCGGAAAAGTTTTACATACACGTATGTACTACTGCGGGTGTGCGTGTTTCTTTGTTTTTTTTTTGATATCCGATATACTTACATATGTAATATGCTTCTGAATAATTAAGAGGAAATAATAAATGATGAACTGAGTGAACGTACTACCGACCAACATAAATTTCATAATCATTTAATTGAATTACGCGAATTATTTTTATGAATGCTAGGAAAAAAAAATTATAAATTTATTCTGATTGAGAAATACGAGAATTCATGAATGATGACTGTATGACTGTATGAATACGAATGCCAGGGGAAATTTGTGATTCATTGATTAATTAAATAAACTGGTCGTAGCGGTCGTAGCTAAAAGTCAAAGTGGTATTTGTAAGAGGTTAGTCAACTTTGACCGGAGGGGGCTATAAATACCACAATTAATAGATTTTTTTATAAACTAGAAAGTGTTTGTCCGTTTTTCAATATATTAAATAAATATTAGCAGTCCTTGAAATCATTCAGAATGGTGACGTCCTTTTTTACACGTTAAAAAAGAGTTTGCCAAAATTTCAGAGTTTTCAACACAGTCGGTTATCATTACCCGAATCATCGCGTTTTTATTCGGTCAGATCATAACCTCAAAACCGATTGAGGAAAATTCGATGAGAGTTGGATAAAATATCAAAGGGGCGGGAGTTTGCTTTTTTGATGATTTGAATGTAAATCTCACATTTTAAAAATCAGTTGTGGACGGCTATATGATATGGTCTTCCGATTTCAAGGATTAATAAGTGTCAATATTTATTTAAATTTGGGTGAGTAGAATACCAAATTACACGCTCTTAGATGCTTTTTGGGGGATTTATGAACCAACATCTAAATTCATAAAAAACTAAAACTATCCAAGAACATGTCTGCAAAATTTCAGTGGCCAATTCGACAAATTTTAGAAGCTAAATCAGTTTTAGTGCTTGACCGAAAATCTTGAAGCGCATTTTGTTGAGTTTTCACTTTTACAAGTCTAACATAACGGTACCGGTGATAGCAAAAAGAATATATATGTATACGAATAAAAAAATGAAAGCTTCAAATACTTAAACTATTTCTTTTTGCAACTTGAAGTGAATTTTTTTTTTAAAAAAAACTTCGAAAAATTTGAAATTTTCCAACTTCTTCGGTATTTTTTTTTTAGTTTATTTAGAAGACACAGTCATAAAAATTAAAATAAAATTTGGTTCGACTGTTTCAGATGCATCGCACAACCTCCATAGCCGACACCGTTTCGGACAGCAGCCGCTTCAGCAAACTCATCACAACATTGGAAAATTCCAATATTTTTCTAACTAAAAATCGTTTTTTGAAGCTTAAATTAAATAGTACATTATTGTCTGAAAATTTTGTTTCAAAAAAACTGCTAAATTAATGATTTTTTTCGGGTTCTAAAGGAGACTACTCCTTTTATTTTGGTGGCTCCCCCTTTAGCCTTTTGGTTTCATGAAAGGAATAAAAATACATCAGACCATGGAAATCCCTTCATACATTTCTAATACTGAGGAACTGGAATATTGTACTCAAATAGACAGATGGATGTGCCGAAATGCCGATGTGCCATCTTTTCTCTTTTTCTTTCTGGGTCTCTCACACTTTAGACCAAAGTTATATCAGTTCTTGTTCACAAAAGGTGTAAAAAGTTATGCTTGGAGAAAACCGTACTGTTTATTAAAAAATATGGTACTGCAAATAATAATAATGTATTACTATTTACAGGGTTGAGACTTTAACCTCACAGATTTGATCTCCACAGATTATGAAATTCTAAAATTCACTGTAAAATAATGGGTTGCTTCTACAACGACTTTTGTCGCAGCTGCTGGGGATCATTGATTGGGAAGGAACACCAAGCTTCCTGGGAAAATACTACTTCAATTCTCACAGTAAGATTTAACGATTCTTTAGCATTTATTGAAAATACCTGGCCACAAGCCAGCGGATACATAAACTCAACTCAACTCAAAAAGATGAGAAGAAATTTTATGAACCTTTTATGAAAATTCTGACGATGACCTAATATTGACAACCAGTTTATGTATACCATATATAATATAATATTGACGCTCTGTAACTTCCGAAACGATTCGGAACCGAACTTTTGATGTTTATTTTAAGCTGCTTTCGGACGAATTAAAGATTTTTGAGTGAAACTGTGATTTTCATGCATGAAATACACTTGGAGGGTTTGACAAAGCTTTTGAAATGCTTTTAAGGGGTAAAAGCCATTCTAGGATTTTGGAAAACGCAATTTTTTTTTTTTTGCTCACCGGTTACCTTTGGGTCCTAGAAATCATATGCAATTGGTTTTAAAGTGAAAATATATCTTTCAAATAGCTGAACTTTCTATTGTATTATATTTTGCTGCCGACCCTTAGAGCGTTCGCTGAGTACAATGAAAAATTTAAACTGCATTTACCTCCGTATGTACTTCCAAAGACCATAGTTTGTAGATTTTAAAACTTTTTGTTTTTCTGTTCCAGGTCTCATACTTTAAAAGAAATCGGTCCTCCCGTGGACACCTTTCAAAAAAATATGGATTTTATCACCGCAATTTTGTTACAAAATAATAATTAAAGAATATTTTTTTATACTTTAATATGTATATGTTCAATGAAACGCGATAGAAAGAAATTATATTCCTTTTCCCATATTCCAATAATAAATTTTTAAAAATGAGTCTAGTTTCCAACCTCTGAATGGCTTTACCTCTTAAATCTAACTCCTCTAATTTTGACTAACTTGACTCTGTTTCTCTCTCTCTCTTTCCTATGAAGAAATATTTACTGAAAACCCTAAATAACCAGGCAACAAATCTTCATTTTGAACAAATTTATCATCCAACATACCCAATATGCTTTAGTTGAGATCATTTTTTGTATAGAAAAAAAATTTTCCATTGAAAAATCATTTCGTGCTTCTGGTGTTATCGGTGACGTCTTTGAACAGATATCAACGCTCGAGACAATAACTAGGCTAGCAAGCGAACATAATTGTCTAAATTTTTGCCGGACTTTGCCATGAGTCATCACTTCTAATTACCCGGTTTTGGATAGACAAAATGATCAACAGTTTTGATGAAGGAAGAAAACATCTTGAGTTTCAGAATTTACGAATTTCGTTACTGAAATATCAAAAGTTATATATAACTTCTCAAAGGGACCTATTTTTCAACCGATTCGTATTCGAGAAACATTTTTTATAACAAAATCAAGTCGCAAAAAAATAAACTCAAGTGGGAGAATATACAACACAATCTCAAGTTCAGCTACGCCATGCAAACTTCAAAGAAAATCGAAAGCTCTCTTGGGAAAATTGCTTATTTTTAGATTGTTATGACATATTTTTTTATTTATACATATTTTCGTACTAAATATTATATTTTTTGCCATTTAATCGCCAACGCAATTACTCACTATGGAATTACTAACAATGAAATGACTTTTACAAAGAAAAGTAATAATAATCTCAGTTATAAATATCCTTCTCATGTACAATTGAAATGAATTGGTTATGAATAGATTTTCAATGAAATGGATTTCATGAGTTATCAAATCTACATTCTCTATTCTATTGCATAACACTAAAAGGGAACGAGGGCTTACGTATTGACTGCAGAGAGGGTTTCTTTGATAAGCTTTTACGTCTTACGTTTATGTAAATTTAGCACAATTGCCTACTCTCTACAGGTTATGTGCATATAGAAAAATACGTAAAGGCATATTAACACATACATACATATATACCTATGCCTCTAAGTAAGTATGTATGTAAATAGAACTAGTTATGTACAGTTAAGCATGCGTTTGTATGTTTTTTGTACTTTTTGCATATAATTTTCTTATTTCCGTGGACTTTGCTTTGAACTTTTTTCTCTTTTGAAATTGTCTATTTATACACTCATTCAGGCCAAAGTTATTATGTATTACCAACGCTGGTAGTTAGTGGCATAGTGGACGCTGGTACAAGTAAATGGCCAACCAAGAGAATGGCAATTGCCTTGTTCCTAACGGAAATGCGCCTACAGTACAGTAATGGCGCTCAACATGCATATGTACATATATGTAATATCTTAACTATGTTTATTGCGTCAGTTTAACGGTGCAATGCAACATATTTTTGTGCATATATGTATGTAAATGTGCGCTGTAATGATGTCGGCATAGTTTTTTTCTTTAATTTTTTATTTGAAAATTTCTTTGGTTACCTTATGTTTTTGTTTTTTTTGTCGGACATTATTTTTTTTTATATGAGAGCCACATGGCTGTGGGTTTTCATGCAACATATACCTACATACATACTTTATTTTCAGGTCGCTATTAAAGCCATAGTAGGCAGTTATTAAGTCTTACCTAAGAAGAGAGAAGAAAAATACGGAAAGAAATTATTAATATATTCAAACATAATAAAATTGGTTATTATTATGATATAAAATATTTAAATAATTAGTTCATGTAACGTAAGTAAAGAAAATAACATACTAAATATATAATTAATATAGTAATTTTCATAAAATGAATATCGAAATCTTTATCATAAAAAGTTGCGAGTATTTAAGTAAACTTATATCTTTTGAAGAAATAGTAAAATCAGACTCTAGTAAAAACAAGAAGGAAAAGGTGCCTTTAGCTAAGCTGGAAGTTTCCTTTCTCTTATACAGTGCAACATTTTTTGGGACAAGACAAGGTTCTTAGCTCATATGTATAAGAATCTGAGAGCATATATTTCCCTGAGAATAACATTTTTAAAAGCAGAAATACTTTAATAATTTCAATATTCAAAATACAAAGTGCTATGTGAAGCCAGTAATGTTGGATGAAAGACTGACACGCATGCTTCGACTCTGCTGTTGGTACGTAAGTTGGGAATGGAACTCAATGCCAATGAATGGCTAATATACATTGACGGTTCAATAACAAGTGGCCAAAAAAAATCGATTTTAATTGGATTCGGCATACATATGAAGGAAACGTATGAATCATTGGACCAAATATTGGAAATATCAAATATGCAGAACAAAAATGGAAGTTTCGTTGTGATTTAAAGGTTATAAACATTTTACAAGGTGTCGTGAAAATTGCGGCAAAAGATTGGAGTCAAATATCTGGCGTAAACTAACAAGCGGCCGCGGTGGCCGAGTGGTTAGCAATGCGTACTGCCACTCGGAAGACCCGGGTTCAAATCCCGGTGCGGCCAATATCTAAAAGTTATAGAAAATTAATTTAAATTAAAATAAAAAATTAAGTAAAATTTTCTAACCGCGGTCGCCCCTCGTCAGGGAATCTCCACCCCTCCGAGTGTATTTCTGGCCTGAAATAAAGGCTCCTCATAAAAAAACATCAGCCGTTCGGAGGCGGCTTAGTATAAACTGTAGGTCCATCCATTTGTTGGAAAAACATCAAGACGCCCACAAATTGGAGGTGGAGCTCGGCTGAAAATAGATTCAGCGGTTACAAAGCGCCAATTATACCAGGTCTGCAAATATGAAATAAGTGTTCAGGTGCAATTGTGTCTAATTTCCACATTTATTGTGATAATTTTTTTTTTGTGTTAGAATGGCGTGACATATGTCTAAACTATTTCGTTAATGTCACCTTTTGTGCCAGAAAATGATGATATGTGGAAAGCTTTAATCTTTTTGATTCAAAGACATGAAAGAAAATCAGTTTTGCATCGAATTGTTACTGGCGACGAAAAATAGATTCATTTTAAGAATCCTAAGCGAAAAAAAATTATGGGTCAATAATGGGCAACCATCAACATCGACTGCAAAACCAGATCGCTTCGGAAAAATTCAATGCTCTGTGTTTGGTGGGATCAAAAAGTGTGGTGTATCATGAGTTTCTAAAACCTGGTGATACAGTTATTACTATTTGCTACAAGCAACAAATGATCAATTTGAAGAACGCAATCATTAAAAAGCATCCAGAATGGGCCAGAAGACACGGAAAAGTAATCTTAATGTTCAGACAGATAGTCAGAACGGACGGTCACGGCTAAATTAAATCGACGTTCTGATCCCATCAGAAAACCTAAAAGTGGCTACAAGTTGGGCCGCCAGAATTGGTCCTGCCGTATATCCCAATAAGAGCAGAGTGTGTGTAGAGTCCCGATAGCGGTTACCCTCTATAGGGGCGTATGCCTTTATATTTGTTCAAGAAAGTGAAATACTTGGAGACAATCATAGATAGGAAATTATCTGGAAGACAAATTAATAGGAGATAGAGGAAAGCATAAGAGATGGGGCCTTTCTGCCAAAGTAGCGTAATGGATCTACATAACTGTGGTACTCCCTTGTTCCAACTATAACCAATCTTGTTGTTTAAAGTTTTCGCATGGTGGAAGCCGCCAGAAAGAGTTAATTTAGGTAAGTAGCAGGAAATCATTCAATATACTGCTTTCATCAGGTGGCGCATTACGAGCTACTCCATATGTCTGTGAATACTGCAGTTAGGTTTATCGCAGCAAAAGTCGTTATAAGACTTAGGGAGTCTGAATCCGCTGGAGGGGCCCGATTTCTTTATTAGTTAAATGGATTATTGTATCTTCGAGCTGGCGTAGAGCGGCTACTTCTCCATCAAAATTTCTGTCCGGCGGGGACAAACCACGGGAACAAAGGAGCACCTAACTTCCTTACGGATGCGTCGAAACTTGACGGAAAGATCGACGTGAGTGTCTTTTGTCCAAAATTATTCATCGACAGTTGGTTCAGGCTTCCACACCATTGCAGTGTATTTAGGATGAATTTGGTGATTTAAAGGAAGTGGTGAGTACACTACTTCGAAGGGTAGCTTCTGGGGGACTGGCTAACACTTACTTAGATATTACTTTCTCCTTTATGGCTTTGTCCTCGCATATGGGTGCTGGCCCTTAGCGGATTGTTGGGAACTGCAATGTTGATGGAACTGCACATATGGGTATAATCACTTCGTTAATGACGGACAAAAGAGTGCTCCCATGTCAACATGCTTTCTTATGTACTGACTTGTGTTTAAGAGGCATACTTTTACCAAGTCGAAGGAATCTCAATGGATGTGTCACTTCTACCTAACCTAACATATCCTAGTACGGTTTATTCACAGAATTTTTAAATTTGAACGAAAACATCAATTTTGATCTTAACCTGTCTTTGAGCAACTTAACCTGTGAAGAGCTCTTAATCACACCAACAATTCAACAAACATTTCATCTCTTTGCTAACTTGATAAATTACGTAAGAGTTAAATTTCTAAAAGTCAAATATTTCATACATAAATATACGACAGCCATGGATTAAGTGAAGCCATTAGCACAGAAATAGAGACATCGTACACCCAAACCAAAATTGAACTTTTGCAACCTCATTGTACGTAACCCAACCTCTTAAGTTAACCAACCAACCATCTAGCCAAGTAACCAAACCAGAAGACCTTCAATGTCGCAGCATCCCAACATGAACGCCACGTTGAATGTTGAATTGGCAGGGAATTCACTTTGAAAAGCTGATTGAGAGTCAAGTGTCCGGAGTCAGTCAAGGCAGAGCAAAAACAAAAAAATATAACAAACCTGTCGAACAGTGGAAGACGTAAAGAGCCGGTGGGTGTAGTATAAGAAAAGCTGGAAAATAAGTTGGTTTGAGTATGCTGTGCGTGTTAAGCGTGAAGTACAACAGACGCCTGTGACGGTATGTCAATGGCAAGGCATCAAAAGACCGACGGGCAATGGGAATGACGACGGTTAATAGAAAAACAGGGTTGCACAGCAATGAATTCGTGAATGAGTAATATAGACCGAATGTATGCAGATGCCAAAGCCAAGTACCATACGTTCTACCTCACACCCTTTCCCCTTTCGTGAGTACTCGTATTCATCTCTACACCGTTAAATATAAAACGTAAATGAATGAGTAAGAATTTATGTGGGAACCATAAACAGAAAACGCTTTAGCTTCGGCAATGTGATGTAATGTTGAGGTACAACAAAGGTACAGTAAAGTTACGACGCAGCGACAGGAATTCAGGGTTGTTGATTCGAGACAAAATACACGCAGGCGCGTACTGAAGGCGAAGTAGCCACATTCTTTCATTGCGAGAGGCAACGAGACAGCGTGTGATGTAATGGTGTAGCTGCTTTGTCGCCCGCGCTGCTTCGCTGACAGGTTGTGGTGAGCGGCGTTAAAAACAAAATAAATGTGGGTGGAAGTTGGATTGAATTGGCTTTGACGGTAAATGCGGCACAGTCTGTGATTTATGGACGATTATACGGCGCAGATTTATGCTTTTATTTTTTATTTTTATTTTTAATTTTTCGCTCTCGTACACGAGTATATATTGTCTGCTTTATTAAATTTAGCATGTACATTGAACCTTTAAAAATGCTAGCTTTGAAATGTTTAATGGCACATACGGACGTAAAAATTTTAAGGACAGTGTTTCAGGTACAGCGAGCCGATGCTACGATTTAAAAATCAGATTTAAATTATATCGAATCGAATCGAATTTTTACTCAAAGATTCAGATAGTCAGATCTTTTTAAGGCGATATGTAGGTCGCTCCTATTCCTTGAGTTTAAATTTGTAGGATATAATATAGTTTTCAAGTGACGGTAAATGGAGCTCACTAAGTGTTTAGTTAGCCTTTAAAGTTTGGGAGCTACTGTGTGGTTGTCAATTGCTAATATTGCAGATAATCTGATAATTACCGGACTGCCTCTTTTCATATACTCATTAGTTCATTTCGTTTCATTCTTTCGTTTGGATTGCAGGTTCTTACCAGCGTTCTAATTTGAGACTTAAAGTGTCAGCACTAAGGAAAATCAGACGGCTTTCATGAAGATTCTTGAAATTGAATATGGATGATTTTCGGGCAAAGAACTAGCACCCAATAAAGAGCTAAAAAACCAATAAAGGGATTCAGCAATTTACCCTGAATCGATAAAAACCCAATAGTTCATCCTCGAATATATTTTTTTTTATCTATTAAAGTACTTTTATTTTCTCAATATTCCCCAAAGGTCAGCTTGTAGAATATTTTTAGTGATTACAACAATAATAGAAAAAATATATAATGTCCAACAAAACCAATTTACAATTTTATTAATTTTACTGTGCCTTTTTCTTGGATTTACTACAAATTTTCAGCTGATTGGGCCGAACCCTTTTCGTCAGACCTTTCCGGACAACAAGCTTCGAGCATTTACCAAGGCATGCTCACTGTTCTTCAGCACTTCATTAAAACTGTTACCGCGTGAACGAGTGCGCTGTCGTATCACCGGCAAGTTTCATCAGTTTGATTGTTAAAACAAGTCTTCTTACTGAAAGCCAATCGGAGCCAAAAACACGAGAAAAGGAAACGGAAATAGAAGGAAAATGACGAAATCTAGAACGTCTGTATTTCGCTCATCGTTGCACCGGCTGCAGTATTCACCGTTCTAAACTCGCCAGACTGTTTGGACTGACCTTACAAATCCTTTACGAAGCTCTTTAGGGAAAGTGACGAATTAGCAAAATTTCTTGAAAGTCTTTGATATGTTGTTAAATATGTAGTTGTTTGAGGAATATTTAATGGCAAAATCAGATTTTAATTTATAGCAGGGGATGAACAAATCTGCAGCTGTTCACTGTAAGAGGATCCAGATAGTCTTGGTTTTCGGTCACCGATCTATTTGATTTTACATTTATATTTCAGACGCGCCGCAAGGTCTGTTAGGGCGCAGGTGTTTAAGCCAGAGTTCGTCGTCGTCAAAAGTACCGGAAAAATTATTGACAATTAATTGAAAACGAAGAAGTTAGTGGAGCAACAAATGCCCTCTTTTTACTTATAGATAGAAAAAGAAAGGGATAATATTACCGAAAGAGCCAAACGGAGGAGTCCTGATTTGTGCCGACAGTATTTTTACAGTTATTTTACTGTTATTAGCATAAAATGTTTATGCTACACAAGTGAAACTTACGTGCTATAAAAAAGCACATAAATCCAAAATTGGTTATCATTATTTAGCAATTTTGGTTAACCTCAAAGAGCAACAATAAAAACACCTAACAACAACAAGCTATTCATAAATTCAATTTACCGTTGTCTGCCACAAAAGAGTGTAAATATTTGCTATAATATACATTTACATTTCTTTCTCTCTCTCTCTCTCGCTCTCCCTGAGAGCACGTGCACACAAAAATAAAAATAAAAAACTAAACAGGTGGCAACAGCGGCATTTTTTAGAGCAAAAAGAACAACAAGAGTACAGCAACATGACAAGCGGTTGTATAGGAATTCGTTAGGAATTTTCACTTTACTTGCAACTTGTAACTTTTTAACGATTTTCATGTTATGTTGTACTCTAGGCGAAATTGTTGCTGCCACACGTTGTAAACGTGGCGTATAGGTATTCGTATTTGGTGTAAAACAAACACTTCATATGTTCTGCTATGTATGTACATACCATACATATATATGTATGTATATAATGCATAAAAACGTGGCATATTCACGTATTGAAAATAAATATTTGCTTTTGTTGGTCATAACGACAAAGTTGAATGCCACAAATTGTGTTTATCGCTTCGTTGCATGCCACATACCTACATACCATACTCGTATGTACATACATATGTATGTACGTATGTCTGCATGTACGTTTCCAGTCTCCCTGTTTTTCTTCATATTTCACCTGTATTTATTCGCATAAAAATATGCATATTTTATAATATTTACGGTATTTTATTGTATATATGTACATATGTATCTCTGCATGCATGTACATACATATGTATGCATTACATTGTTCCCTCCGGTGATTAGCACTCCTGAGGCTACAAGTGTAGTCATTAATTGCAGCATAAATGTAGTGGTTTGCTTGTATACGAGGGGATTAACACAAGTTCGGTCAGTTGCTTTTGTTAAATCTAAAAATAACAAATCCTTTGAATCTACTTTATTAGTCTTTCCATCAAATTTTAGAACGATCGGCTAAAATTTAGAAGAGAAAACGCAAGATAGCTGAGGATAGGTCAGACGAAATTCCAACACCAACGCAAACCGAAATTCGCCAAGTGATCCTCTTCGGGTTTCGGCGTAATTTACAGCCAATACAAATATTAAGTGAATGCCAAATTGCATATGGGACGATTGCACCGTTTTTAAAGACT
Organism: Ceratitis rosa; assembly: GCA_037013455.1. Taxonomy (NCBI): domain Eukaryota; kingdom Metazoa; phylum Arthropoda; class Insecta; order Diptera; family Tephritidae; genus Ceratitis; species Ceratitis rosa. Next base: position 26,559,811 of record JAWMAG010000008.1, read on the forward strand.
ATTTCTAAGTGGTTCCGAAAATTCCAGACCGGAAATTTTTCTGTAGAGAACGAGCCCCGAGAAGGTCGACCAAAAGGATCTTCCATTGATGACGTCACTGTAGCTCTAGTGAAGTCCAAAATTGACGAAGACCCACGATTGACAATGACAAGAAATGATTGCTAATGAATTGGGATTGAGTGCCATGGCTGTATCGCGAATATTAAGTAATCATCTGGGATACATGAAGAAATCTGTCCAATAGGTACACCGAATTTTAATTGATCATTTTGCTCAATTTTTGCTAAACAAATTCGAAAATGGTTAGTTTAGCAACTTTAGTACTGGTGACGAATCTTGGTTCCAATAAGTATGATCCAGAAACCAAACGACAGTCCATGGTAAGGAGTCCAACAGGAGCAAATCCACCCGTAAAATCTTAGCAACAAAAATCAGAAGCAAAAGTAATGAAGCCAGCTTATTTCACCCGATCTAAAATCGTAGCTGCTATTTCACAGGAAAAGGGTCAGACGGTAACTACAAAATGGTATACCGTAGAGTGATTACCAAAGTTTAAAAAGTTTGTTAGAAAACAGGAAAAAAAGAGGATTTGCGGCGCTACTTTTTACAACATGACAACACGCCATCGCACACTGCTGAAATAATTTTATTGTGATCTCTGGGATTGAAGAAATATGTCTAGCACCATATTCCCCGAATATAGCACCTCGTGATTTTTGGTTATATTCAAAAATTAAAAAAAATTTTAAAGGAAAGGTCTTTAATAGCGACGAGGAGAGAATTAATGTATTTAATGCTGATAAGCTTTAAAAGCAAGATTTTGAAGACTGCTTTCAGAAGTGGATCTATACTTAAGAAATGCATTGAAATCAATGGCGATTATGTAGAGAAGATAAAAAAGGACAAAAATTACGAAAAAATATAAAAATAATTTTTTTTGTTTTTTTTTTTCTGACCAACTTACCGAACTTTTGTTAATTCCCCTCGTACATACTTTCATATGGCACAAATATGCATATACATATGTAGTATGTACATACATACATAAATATGCATATACATATGTATGCACGTATGCAAGCTTGTTTAGGCTAAAATTAATCAATAAAATTACTGTGGGAGACGAGTACAGTTGTACTTGCACGATTTTAATGGCATAATATGCATAATTAAACCTTCATAAGCGTATAGGTACATACAAACATATCTACAATGGCTGTAGTGCAATGAAATGCAAATTGCTTTCCTTTTTTTAATTTTTTTTAACAAATTTTGGCAGTTAAAACTATTAATTTGATTCTTCAAAACAGTTTTGGTTTCATGTATTTCCTGTCGGCAAAGAATTAATCGAGGCCTACTAATTTATGTACGTACGTAAAAGTATGTAAACATACCATATTCGATAATTTGAATTACAAAGCGGCGCTCCGTGACCAAAATTATGCGGTTGATACCACTTTAAAGCTTATCAAGATTTATTTTATTCGGATTTATTATAAAAAAAAATTCATTCATTCATAAAGACAAATATATTCTCCACTATGGTATGCGCCATGTACATGGTTTGGGAGCTTAACTACTCGCTTATCAGTTCTAACTAAGGAAATGAGTTTGATGAGCGAACTAAAAACTAAGTTTACAAACTCCTACTGGTTCTTGCAGGAGACTTGAATGCCAACAGCAAGGCGAAGCTTAGACACCAATGAACCTCCTTCAGTTCCCTTTTAATTTTATGCTAGGGTCGGACCTCACTATATGCAATAAATGGAACGAGCCTTCCTTTGTCACAAGTAATCGAAAAGAGAGTTTCGATGTCACTCTGATCTTGGAAGAAGCCGAGTCGGCATCTAAGAAATGTAGGGTGCTTAGGATGCTTTCTTTTACCGATCATCACTATATCTAATTTGATATGGATATGATGGTTTATAAGATCAAACCTTAGACGAATTTGAAAACCGCAGATTGGCAATTATATGGACTGGTGCCGCCAGTTAAGTCTTCCTAGGGGAAGAAGAAACCACCATGATCGGACTCGAATCAGGCTCAACGGGACTGGATCTTCTTGTAAAAACACACTTTCCTGTTGCATCCACCAGCAGGTCACCGGATCGATTAGGTAAAGATAGTATGGGACATTTAGAGCTTCTCATCCTCTATGTTTTCGCATGGGAGAGATGGAGGGCGTACAGTGATATAGTCTAGCATGGCGTAGTAGTACATTACGAAGTTAAGAGAGAAAGGTTATTTGATAGGACTATAGATATTCAAAGCTTTGAAAAATTCGACAGAAGCACCGACAGAGAAATACCTCCACTCCACTGAAAATATCAGGTAGATTAGGACTTGACTCCACTTGGCAAATCAAATAGCCGCTGAATAGCAAAAAGAAGAAACAATTGGAGAGCTTTTGTTAATTCGGTTGTAATTGCATGAGTAGTTCTTAAAAAAATTTTGGGAAGGTTAAAAAAATATATATTATAGAGAAGCCTAAACCTCGTTAAGAATTGGTCCAAATATGAAATTTAATAGAGCTTAAATTTTAAGTGGAAACTTAACTAGAATAAAATTTAAAGTCATAAAGGGTCAATAAAATAGCACTCAAAATTAGTAAATACTTTTTTTGAAAAACCTTTTGTTGCTTTAAAATACTGGTATATATATCGAAGAATTTTTTTGATACGTATAAATTATTGAAATGACATCGTATTGTTGAAAAACCTTCTCTATAATGGGATAGTAACTGAGAGGCAAAAAAATATATAAGAATTATTGAAACGTTGTGGAGAAATTGTTGAGAAGCTATTGAGAATACATTTTCGACACTCTTTTGAAGCAAAATGACTATTAGAAAACTATGGAAGCAAAAAAATATGCTGATAATAACGACATATTCACTTTAATATTCTCTTTTTCTCGAAATACATACATATAATATACTGACAGTGCGCCACATTGTGTGACATATGTACAGACATACTTATGAGTTGTAAATATTTATCACATAGCAAATAAATATTTAAAATCCACTTTGGCTTATCATTGTTCAAACATCAATTTTTTAGTGATTTGTTGTACTCGTACATAGTGGCGTTCGATGTTTACTGTAATTATTATAAATACAATACAAATATATAAACAGCCATAAACAGTTTTTCATTGGACTTCCGAATTGTATTGTTATTCCATTCATAAAATGATTTTGTCAAATAATCATATATTTTGTTTATTACCCTCAATAAGTAAACACGGGAAGGTGTGTTTTTCACAAAAAAAAATATTAAATGAGCAAACATATATTACATACCCGCATATGTACAACTTAGCTTTCAAAATATTGTTTATTTCGAGTAATTTTCTATGAAGTGTTTCCAAGTTGTTTTTGTCGTGTTCTTCTGTATGCAACGGACGGACAGGTGCACGCACAGGAAGATTGTGGTTTATTGTGTTATTTAGGAAATTGTAATTTCTGTGTACTCGTACATATAAACGCAAATCTGTTCTTAAAGGGGGTTTAATGAATTAATTTAAAATGTTATTGCTTTAAGAAGAATAAATAAGTGTATGTGTACATATCAAATAAATTTATGCATAATACAAGTAAATCACATTATGATTTCAAATATTACGTACTTGAGTACGATAAGAGACAATAAAAGTTGCATTCAAGAGGTTTCAAGAGTTTAATTGCATCAATAATGAGTGTTATCTGAACGGAGTTAGATCTCAAGATCTCAACCTAACTGAGTACAACAAACCACAATATACATGCTTAAAATTAATTTATTTTAGGAATTTATATTCAAGGTTACAGACTTTTCTCACCTTTCAGAAAGTGTCTTTTTGATGTAACTTCAATTTTTTATTATTAAAAAAAAATAAGTAAACATAAATTATTAAATTAACATAAATTTTTAACTATGTGCATCAATTTTATGCAGATCAAAAGTTTTGAGTATCAAACAACAGTTGGAAAGACTAGTTTCTCTCATGGAGCTAAAACCTTAGTTAGCGAAAGGAGTTTCCATAAAGATTCAGGCTGCGAAAATTGGGAAGAAATTACACTGGAACGTCAACAAAGTAGACTAAACTACTATATAGGTAAATGGTTTTCCAATAAGAGATATTTTTTTGAATAGTTTGCTATTCCGGTAGTTGTCACTTTTGAAGCTGCAATTTTTTGATATTTCACAAGTAAAAACTACGCCAGCAATAAAAATGGAACGATACACACTTCAACAACGCATTAAAATTATTAAAAACACTATAAAAATTTCTTCGAAAAATCATCTTGACTAATGAGGCCCATTTTCACCACGATAATTACGTCAATAAGAAAAACTGTCGCATTTGGGCGTCGGAAAATCCATAAATTTTGGATAAAAAGAATCTCCATCTTCAACGTGTAAATGTTTAGTGCGGTTTATTGTTTGGCGGGGTCATTGGAACTTACTTTTTCAAAAAAAAAAATCATTAATGATTTTTTATGGGCGGTATCTGGCCAACGTTTACTTTCAACATGAACAAGACGGCGCTTCGTGCCACATAAGCAACGAAACCAACGATCTTTCTTTGAATATCAAAATTATACCTCTTATTGGAAAACCGTTTATAAGATTTCTGTAGTAAAAAGTTTTTGTTTTATCTGGTATCAACTGACATGAAGCTGCTCGTCTGTTGTGGACGAGAAGTCCACAAACACCTCCTTGGATAGTCGAAAGTTTTTTTTATTAATTAATTAATCTATAAACAAAATTTGTATTTGTTCCATAAAGAAAAATTTATTTTGAAAGTTGAACTGACGCAGTGGGATTAATTTTCACAGCATCTCCCATGTATTTCCTATTTCTATAATTGTTGGTTCGAGCGATCTTTTTTCCTCATCTGAAGAATTGTCGAACCATAATTCCATACTGGTTATAATTTGCTTATTTAATTGTTTGCACTTTATATTTAATCATAACTGATAGAAATGTGGCATTGTAAGGTTCAATTTATTTAATTTTTTCGAAATCAATCATAATACCAGTTGGTGCAAAATCATTAAAAAGTTATACTGCTGGTGCGATAGGAAATACTTTTAATAAAAACTAGAGTTTATGGTGGTTCTAATAAGAATTTTATAACGTTAAAATGTATGAAAAAGAAAGAAAACCTGTCCATATGTATATTGGCCTAGGCAAGAAGCCTTTTTTTTAATTTCAAGCAAATCGAATAATAAATATATTTCTTTTAGATAGATCGGTCCCTACGATAGGTCTGAAAAATCCTTATCTTATCGAATGTCTACGTCATACGCAGAAGAGATCCTTCAAAGTTTTTACTTAAGGCTGTGGGCTGATCCGTGAGTCATTCAGAACAAATCCTTCTAGATACATATGCACTAAAGTCTATTTAAAAAAACTTTAACTTACTTTTAATTTCATGAAAAGTTTGACCATTTATACCATGTCTATCGTTAAATCTTACCTAGAAAGACAAGGAAAAATAAAAAAATAAAATTTAGTAAAAAGTTCAGTTAAAATAAAATTGGTTGTGATAAAAATTTGTATTCAAATTAAATTAACATAACTAGATTACATATACATACATAGGTATATGAAAAGTGATGAGCAAGATATAAAAAAATACAGAAAAATATATTTTTTCTTCGAGACTTTCCACACGAAGCTCAATCGAAAATCTCTTAAAAGGTATATATATGTATATTGGTTAGAGATGTAGACTCGAGATTTATAATTTTACTAAATATCTCGATCTTACATTGTAATAATATTTACTAGGTATAGAAATATATATTTTTTTAAATTAACTTTCTATATATGTGGATGTTGGAATCAAACCCTCAACACTACAAAATTCAGGTACAAAAAGTACAGAAAAAAAAACTATATTGGCTTATACAGGTCAAACGAACAGGTGTGACAAACAAGCAGGAAAAAAGAAGTTCACAAAGCTCGTAGCAAAAAAGAAAGAAATAAAATGCAAAGGAAGATATATAACAGAAAAATATTGATTTACACTCAACCGACAGCACTACTAACACGCTTTGGAAAACAACCAATAATAACGGGACATACTATCATCGTACGTTCCAACGACATTCAAACAGCTGAACATGTGAAACGGCAAATGAACCAAGCGCTAGACAGGTGACACCATAAAAAGTACGTACGGACAAAGAGACATAAGCATAGATAAACAATGAAATTGAAGCGCTCATATTATAGACATGAGGGTGACATGTTGAACGTGTTGGATTGCCAATTTGGTGTTATATCCGGTGGCACACAATAAAAAACCAGACAGGTGGGCGGGAGATCGGCAAGTTCAAAGGCAAAAGTTAACCAGAAGACCGGCGATAGAACGGAAATGTGGCAAAAATTGATTTTTTACTACATACTCTTGGAAGTAATGTGAAGAAAAATTGATTTTTATTAAAGCTCACACAGCAAACGGAAGCTTTAAATAAATTTCGATGAAAAGAAAACGAAGCAAACACAAATGGTGTCCTTTGAAATTTGAGTAGAAGAAAACGCATTTACAGCGAATGAGTCATCGAAAAGTGATGCATTACTGAGTAAAAAGAAGGCTCACACAAACTTATATATAGTATATACATAATTATATACATTTTACGGTTTATTTAATGACATTTGAGCGCACTTAGTGTGTGTGGCAATGTATGCATGCAGGAACGAACACACGCTATCGCATATCGCCACACAAGGCGAGTTAACAACAACCCCCAAATATTTGCCCAAAACTGGGAGGATATTGAAAAATTTATTATGCACTGAAATTTTGATTGATTAAAAGGGACAGCTCCAACCTAACCTCACATCTATACTCCCTTCCCTTCCCGTCACCCGTCCAACACACGCATACACACATCCAGCGTAAATTCTGAATGAAATTTAATGTCTCAGCAAATGTTTACGTATGCAATTTCGTACAGAGCTCTCCATCAATAAATTTGCAAGACAATGTGTTTAGGGCGTGCGAACACATGGTGGGGGTGAGGAATTTATGCACATCTAAAAACATTTAATACCTCATAAATGTAGCAGACACAAGTGAGTAAGCGCGAAAGAAAGCAAAATGGAATGAGTGCGCCAAAAGGGCGCTTGAATTGGGTCGCAGACAGCAGACAACCCAAGAGTCAGCATGATGAGTGCGCACTAACCTCCAATTACAATACTTTAACCAAATTTTTCACTTACGCTACTGCTATGCCCTTAGGGGGTTAAGTATACTTGTGCGGAAGGAAGAGGAAAATCTTTAATCGACGAGAAGTTGCATTATTTCCGCCCAACTGATTATTACTCAGAAGAAAAACGCCTCAAGCCAGACGAACTTGACTTTGACGCACAAGATTCGGCACAAAATTCATGCAAGCAAGCGAAAATCCGCTTTGCTAGAGTCTACTGTTGCTTGATAAAAATTGTATCTTTTTTAGCCAGCGCTTTTGGTGAAGTATTCAGTATTTAAACACATACAGTAAGTCATACAATTTTTCACTTCAAGTTTTGTTTAGGAAAAATATGAGGGATGTATAAAAATTCGGTTGGATGTGACACAACTGTAACTGTTTCAAGACTGCTGGGATGTTTTTATCCAAAAAATATTCTTAAAAATCCTGACTTGGAATATACGATATGAAATTGATTTAAACAAATTCTTTAGGCCCATGTAGTTTCATTGTTGACCATTTAGGCGGGAAAAAACTTTCAATTTTTGACAGATGACACTTTGTTACCACGTGGTTTTGTGTTGTGAAATTTTCTTCCGGAATAAAAAAATTGTAAATAATTATCTACTACCATCTACATCTGAAATTACCCGAAATTGTTATAAGAGCGTTATTTAGTATAATTCATATATTTATTGCAGGTAAAAAATAATTTTATTTATTACCATTTATGGAATATTTTGCGGAATGATCTTGAATTTAAGCTGAACGACGACAAGTGTGTCACACGTTCGGCGAATGGACTAAAACCGAGATCCCGATACTCACAAGAAATTTTTGTTTCAGCTTTTGTTCCTGTGGCGTGGACCCCAAGATTGTGCTATTTAAAAATTGTGTACTATTTTTTGTGAGGTGATGTCTGCGCAGATAAGACCGACCCGATATCGCTGATATGCGACCCCATTTGCTGAAAAATCTGGTGGAAATGTAGGCTTCTAGGCTGGATTTTTTCGAACCAACCGCATAGTGGCAAACTCTCATCTTAATAATAAAGCTAAATTCTTGGCCATAACATTAAGTTATATGCATTTTATTTCTTTAAGATAACCACATGTCTAGACGCTTGGTGGATACTAAATACAAGGTACTGTTGGTATCATCAATTGAATTTAATTTTACTACACTTCCTATTATTTCAGGATATCAGTACAAGAGAATTCCAACAAGTTGATAGTCATGTGTAAATATTTTATATCGGATGCAGATTCATGGGTTCAAAATCTGTAAGACCAACATTCAAAATTATGGAAAATTAGCAGGAAATTTTAACCCTACAGAAAATTGAGGAGGCGCTCGGCCAAAAATTCAGTTCAGCGGGTCTAAAGCGGAAATTATATATACATATGAACATTACTGTTGGTTACGGTATAGAATATTCAGCAGTTTTTCTCTTTTTACTTGTTTTTTATTTAGATTCCTCTATTTCTGGCTGAATAAATTTGTTTGGTAATATTTTATTCTTTATTACCTTGCCTTAGATGCTCATCAGCTGGTTATGCGAAACAAAAAAATTACTGATGTGAGAGCTTACTATATATAAATTGCGCATAAAAATAAAAGCTATAAGCAAAAAAGTTTTTTTCTCTTTTTTTAAATTTTAGTAATTTTTTTTTCGCCCATAAAAAAAATTGTTGTATAATGTCATATGGAAAGTTTGATATCCAAGGTCTATCTAAATTTGTATATATTTCTCTTTGAAGGCTAAGTGTAGAGTAAATATGTGTATACTTTTATTAAAAATAAGTAAGGGTTGCACAGAACTCATGGTGATGATTCATTAAATAGTGAAAAATTAATAGAAGCCACCACCCACTACAGTCATTAATATGAGTAGCAAAACTATTTTACACAATCAATGAAAATCACAATGAAGGAAGGAAGGAAGAAAAATGCCATTAACTTAACGTCGCCCGAATTTCTTCTCTGTATATCTATCTTTTCTGAATATCTATCGTATGTCCGCATTTATATTAGTAAAGTCTTATAAGTCAAAATATTAATATCCACAATCCTTAGCCGCAGGAATAGCAAAATAATAAACAAATGTCAAAATAGAAAGTAAAATAATATTTCATTTACTATCAGAAAAAATCATCTTTCAATACACATTTCGTTAAACAAATTGTGTCGATTATACATTTTTCCATGCCACGCGCTAACAGGCATGCGTGTATGCACTCTACTCTTATACAGAGGTTAGAGAACTCTCTACAACAGCTGTTGTCAGCTGGCATTAATATTTGATTATTTTAGATTAATGACAAAAACAAAGATTGTAGTACATATCTACATTCAAAAGAGTGATAAAATGATAAGAGAAAAATGAAAAGTGCTAAATTTAATTATTCATTGTATTTTTTTTTTTATAAAGATCTGGACAATATGGAATTACATAAAATCAGATCATTTTATTATAGTTTCTTAGTGTTATTCAAAATTTTTAAAATTTAGCAAAGTTTGTTCTTCTACAGCTATTTCTACGTGCGACCCTGCGTAGCAGCTATAAAATCTACCTAGAGATGTCGCTGCTGCCTTTTGTTCTACTAAAATTTAAGAGGAGTCCAGTTAGCCCCGTTAAGGGTTATCACCTTATGTGGAAATCTTTAAAAGAAAGCAGCCACGCCACCAAAATATCATACACGGTGGTTTTATTGAAATGCCTGTCACTTTTACATCTGTCATCCGACTTACATGAAGTCAGGTCAGGTCCAACCTAACCTTGAAAGAGGATGAATGCATCTTTTTAATGTTGCAAATTTTCAATAGATGGGCGCTGTATGTTGGTATGATTTAAATATAAAGTTCGGTTATTTTTGGGATACCGTGTAGGAGTGTTTTTTCTTCTAGCTTTAATTTAACAAATAATTTTTAAATAAATTTAATTTTTTATTGACCACTTGACGGCGGAAAAGTAGGAATTTTTTCAGCTTTCTGAAGGACTCGCATTTCCCCCGCCCACCGTTGCAGGAATTCAAAAGGGACTCCAATTAATTCCGACACAGTAGCAATAGCCGAGTGGTCAGCATTGCGTACTGGCATTTTCAGAAGGACAGCGTTCGAGTCTTGGTTCGGTAAACATATAAAATTATAGAAATTTAATTTTTCTAATTGCGAAGCCGACTGTTTTTTTTGACATGTAATAAAAAAAAAGTTTTTCGTGAAAATCCATCGGCCGTTCTTAGGAGGCTTAGATTAAACTGTTGAAACAGATTGAAGGAGGAGCTCGGCAGCGAATTTCTTCATCGTTGCCAGTTAACTATGTTTGTAAATAAAATATATTTCTATAGCTGTGTAATTGAGTTCTTACTCAATCTGTATTCTATTTCTTTTTATCTTTTATATCACAAGCTGATATTTTTCAATTAATTGCAAGCAAATAAGGAAAGTCTAAATCTTTTCAACTTTCAATAAATACCAATTGAATATTATGCCATTTATGGTGTGCCATATTACCAAATAAGAGGCTTCAAATAAATATATATATAAACGAATAAATTTATCGCCGTATTTCTCTCAAGGGCAAGCAATTGTTGTTGGTTGTTTAATATTTCCAGTTTTTTTTTCTTGTCTTAATTGATACTATACAAGTTTCAAGTTTGTTTGTTTAGACTTCACATAAACGCAACCGATTACATTTGATATTCTCAATATTTTTTTCTTGCATTTATTACTATAGTTATTGGCGCATTGCTATTTATATTGTACAAATATAAAGACATACATATGTATGTATGTATGTATTTATTTAGCTTTTCGAATGCATCGCCAACAAGTGCAACGCTGGTGAATTATGCATTTGAGGATTTCGAAAATTGTTTAAAATTAATTTTTCAGCTTATTGAGAAATTAAAATTAATGATATAAAAGCGATTGTGCGTCGGTTGAAAAACATTATGGTTTTCAAGTGGAAATACTCGTTGGAATACATGCACACATACATATACTTAAGTAACATTTTGTAAGCAAATGTATGGAATTACCATACATTAGTGAAAAAAAGATTAAAAAATTAAAAATAATTAAAAAATAAAAAAAAGAAATTAAAAAATAATTATAAACAAAATTACAAAAAATCATAACAGCAAAAATTTAACAAATGAAGAATTGTAGCTCAAAATGAAAAATAAGGAATAAATTATTAGAATTCGACAAAAAAGAATAGAGAAAAAAAACTAGAAAGTTTGGTATTAAGTGGAATTATTCTAAAAATATAGGTAAACTGTGAAGAAAAATTAAATAAAACTAAAATATCGAACAGTAAAACATAACGAATATTTAATAATAAATTAAAAATAAAATTAATTAGTAAAAAAAAAACAAAATTAATACATTGGAATCTAAAAGAATAGTGAAATAATAAAATTAAACAAAAAAATTTTCATTCATGAAATTGCAAAAAAAAATCCAGCAAAAAAATAAAACTTAAAGAGTATGTAGAGAAAATAAAAACAATAGATTAAATAGAAAAATAACTAAATTAACGTTTTTTTTTTCTAATTTATAGACCAAAAGCACTGTAAGGCATGTTACGTTTTATATATTGTACAAAATATCATCTCTCTAAAGCCATCTAAAGTAATCCAATTGCAGTCATACAACGCTAGATACAGATCACTATTGTAAAAATAATGGATGACCTTTTACTTGACCAATATAAAATAAGGAAATTGAAAAACTTGTCGGGTGTTCAGCCACAATGATACGGAATGCTATTACTTACAAAAAAAAAAAGAAAAAAATGGTGCAAGACAGATTCTTTCAGAGAGTTTTGAACGAAAAGTGGTAAGATGCGCTAGGACACGACCGACAATGTCATCTGTGGAGCTTAAGAGCGAATTGAACCTGTCTTGCGGTCTTCATACAGTAAGAAGACTTCTGTGTAAACATAAGTTATAAGGCCGAAGTCCTCGAAAAGTACCACTTTAAAAAAAAATCACGACGTCTTAAATAAATAACTGGCGCACCATGCTAACTTCGTAACGTAAATATTCATAAAGACCTTAGTATTTTACTGGTTAAGACTGAAATTTAAAGAAGCAGGACGAAGTACTTCACAAAGCTGAGAAATCATCCAAATCCGCTAGCTAATGCTTCATGCAACCCAACAAGAAATTCCCGCCTGCAGCGAAGAGATGTTCCCGCCTTCTAAGGAGAGCGCCGTAGTTTGAAAAGGGCTCAGAGTTACATAACTCGAGCTATCATGTTTGTAATTTAGTTTTTAAGATTTGTACACTTACTGTTAGGCTTATATTAAAGCAGATCCAGTAAATAAATAAACTGTGTATAAAAAAAAAATATGCCAAACAACACCTTAACTGGCCGATATAGAAATGGCGCAACATTTTGTGGACGACGAATCAAAAATAGTTCTATAAGGTGGTAAAGGGACCAGTCAGTACCTAATACTGAGTAGGACCCCAGATTCATCACAAAAACATTAAAACCTGGCGGTTCGAGTATTATGGTTTGGGGCTGTTTTTCGTACAGAGGTGTGGGTCAAATTCACAAAATTGATAATATAATGGACCAACACGCATATGTGGCTATAATGAAAAATATTATGCTACCATTTGCGGAAGAAAACATGCCGCTGAAATGGATATTCCAGCAGGATAATGACCCGAAACACACCAGGAGGGTTGCAAAGGAGTGGTTTCGAGTAAAAGGAATTGATGTCATGGATTGACCAGCTCAATCCCCTGTCCTTAATCCCATTGAAAGCCTTTGGACAGACGTTAAGAAAGCCGTATGGAGTGCTAAATCGAAAAACAACAACGAACTCTGGACTGTAGTGCAGGAAGCATGGCAGAGTATACAGTTGAAAAGATGCGAGAGTCTCGAAGAATCTATGAGGAGAACTGAAGTAAAAGTAAAAATTTGTAACAAAAAAACAACTGCTTGCAAAAAAACTTTTCAAGCTGCTTATTCCAAAATTTTCAAGTCCGTTGGCAAGGTCCATTTGCTGATCTTGAATTATTTTTAATTTCAATTGCTTTCCAAACGCTTCTTAGACACCAACATTATTAGAGACTTTAAAATCATTTTCAATTGCACTGTGTGTGAATATCCCACACAATACTAAAAAACAAAAAACAAAAATGTATTTCAAGAGCACCACTTGGGCATAATCAAAATGGAAAATAATATTAAAATTAAATTTCCTCTTGAGAGTCGCTGCTTCGTAGCGGCCAACGGAAGTAGTCCACTTATTGTAATTCATAAACAATTGTTTTTTTTTTTATTTATTTATATATGATATTTCTGTATAAAAATTTGTATCCCTCTATAAGTTTACAATTTCAAGTACAAGTTTCTCGTGTCTTATTTTTAGAAAATCTATTTCGAAATTAGAGGGGTCGATCAAAAGCGTACGAAAAATTAAAGCATTAACATTTCAAATGAAATCTATATATGTTTATAAGGGAAACAATAAGCACTTTTGCTCTTTAGTAGTTGTGCTACTTTTTATTTAAATTAATTATTCCCGATGGAAAATTGCTTCAACGCCAATAAAAAGAATCGCATACACAATTTGTTATTGTCTACTTTGAATGTATATATCTACTTTTCTTATATACTTAAGTACTCAATATTATATATGTATATATTTAAATAAAATTAATAGAAGTTGGTTTGAGAGTATCTAGACATACATATATACAAAACATAGGGTCTACCGCCCGCCCTATGAAATGGCAAAATAAAAAAATATACAAAAACAGTACCTGTTCACTGAATTAATTTTAATTCATTGAATTTACAGGCCTCCATTTAAAGAAAATTTCTCATTGGTCATAATTCAATGAACAACTACTGTACATATGCATTTTTGTACTTATGTACTTTTTCTTATACAAATATAATTTTAAATTTACTACATGGCTCAAGTAAACATCTATATTTTTAAGCACAACAAATAGTAAATATAAGAAGCTTTTAACATAACATAGTATTTTTTATTTCCTCCATGAATTCGATAAAACCGTCATTGGCAACAAAGTAAAAAAAATTTATTTGAAGGTCAAACACATTAAATAGCCGCATAAACAAATAAAAGAAAAAAAAAGAAAAAATTTATTGAACACATTTCGTTAAAAAAAACACTAAAATATTGCTGAAATAACATCGATATAAACACATATATTTTTAGGATTTAATGCCGATTCAGAACTCGCTAATAATTTAATTTCGCAATACTGAAATAGCTTTCTTTGTGTTTACTCGTTAGTAGAGAAGTCTAAAATTAACTAACTTCAGCGCCAAAGTGTAGGCAACATTTTCATTATTTTTTGTATGTACGGATTGCATAGTATATCGTTGCCTACAATTAGGCTATTTATGAGAACAGATTTTTTAGTGCTTATCACTTTTCTTTCGGTCAACCGTTATAACAATAATTCTTCTGTTTAGAACAATTTATAATCAATCTCAATAAAAATATTCAAACAAAAGTATATATCAGGTCAAGTAACAAGTCATCCATTATATTTGCAATATCTCGCTTAATTGATCTGTATCTAGCGTTCTACAAGTGCGATTGAATTACGCTAGATGGCGCTAGAAAGATGATATTTTGAGTTAACTAGGATAATGGGAGAAGTGTTGATCACTTAACTCAGTAGTGTTTGAGCGCATGTCAAAACTGGACACCAGCAAAAAGAAAATAGAAAATACGCTATATTCTTCAATTTGCCTACGACAGCTAAAAATGTGAAATATGAATTAATGAAGAAAAACCTTTTCATCGCGAACTGCTGCTGGATCGTAACAAAATCGACCGGTAGCGAATAGAGGCTGGTGATGAATAAGTTGATCACTTACAGCAGCGTCAAACGAAAACAGACATGGCCGTGGTCGAAGGGCAATGGGCCGGCACAAACGGTCTCCAACCAGAAAGGTTTTGTTGCGTGTCTGGTGGTATTGGCAAGGAATTATCCTCTAGGAGTTGCTACCTTACTTACGGCCAAACTTCAATTTCGTCCCTCTGAAGGAAGAAATCGCCCAGAAGCGTCCAGTTGTGGCAAACAGGAGGGAATTGTATTTCATCAGGACAACTGCAAACCACAAACAACGATAGTGACTCATCAGAAGCTCTGGGAGCTTTGCTGGGAGGTTCTCATATATTCAACTTATCGGACTTCTCACCAAGTGACTACCTGCTACTTCCTGTTGTTGGGCTCAAGAGAAGCCTGTGTATATCGATTGCCCCAAGTTTTTGCCAAAAGGGTCACGAATTTCTATGAGAGAGGCGTAATGATACTACTTTCAAAATGACAAGAACATAAATCGGATAATTTAGCTATGGTAAACAAAGCCTTCAATTTAATGCAAAAGTAATGGATGACTTGTTACTTGACTTAATATTTATTCTCAGATCTTGACTAATGGTACCATCAGACCCTTTAATTTATAATTCAAAATTAAACATTTTTTTGTGTGCTCAGAAATCTGTTGCAATCATTAACTCTTGAGTATGAACGTAATTCTAATTATAGTCAACTGCCCTTTACATAATTACACAATTAGACCTTTCATGAAGGCTAATAACTATTGATAACTGTAATAAATAAATTTCGTTTGAAATGAAGTAATAATAAAATTGTGATAAAGTAGATTTACATAAGCATGAAATATAATAGTGTAACATAAGGCAACTCAAATAGAAATAAATAAGAGGAAATGAAAAAAAAATAATAAAAACAGAACTAGCTAAATAAATTAAGTAATAATTAAAACAATAGAAAGATAAAGAAATAAAAATAACAATTAAATTATATATACAAAATAAAAAATTATAAGTAAAAGCACAATATAAACATTTTAATGAGAAATAACAATATCAAAATT
Organism: Ceratitis rosa; assembly: GCA_037013455.1. Lineage (NCBI taxonomy): Eukaryota > Metazoa > Arthropoda > Insecta > Diptera > Tephritidae > Ceratitis > Ceratitis rosa. The sequence continues at coordinate 26,575,907 of JAWMAG010000008.1, forward strand.
ATATTTATTATAATCTTAAAATGGCACAATGTCTGTTCACCAGTCGTCACCAAAGCTTTCAACCAAGGCCAAATCCACTCATTCGCGCACTCATCGTTCTACAATTTAAATATAATATATATATGTATTTATAATAAAAACATGTAAATGTAATGCCTCGGCAACTCACCGGTAAACTAAACTGGGCCAACGCCCCAATAAAAAATTATGACGACACAGATCGTTAGGCGATCGTCGCATGAACGACAACAACAACAAAAAAATAAGAAAAATAAATATAGTCACTTCACACCAGAAATATAAATATATACTATAGACAGCGAGAGGCGATGAATAAAATTACCGACTCTTCATTACTCGTCACGTACAAATGTACTCGGTTGCACATTTGCTCGTGATCTCTACTGCATTACATACGTGTATAGGTACATATGTAGCTAGGTGTAGCTGAAGCCGGTTGAAGTTGAATGCGATCAACACAACAGACCATACATACAAAATGTATGTATGTACACGTATATGATGCTGACTAAATGAGATATGAATTTATATTTTAGTTTATGAGAGAGGGGGAGTAAAAGTTCATCTTACTACTATGTGGTTGATTATTGCATTCAACGCGCTTGCAAGCAGTGAGATCACTGAGAGATCGCATAGAGAGTTCGTCAGATCGCAGATGTTCTGAGAAAAAATTATAGAAAATTTTGTATGGAAATAAATTTTTTTAAATTTATATTCTCTAATATTCGCTGTAGGTATTTCGCAATTTTAGAATATATTCATGCACGAAAGCTTATGAATGTGTGCGTTTAGAACTTGAAATATTGAAGTCAATATTGTATTGAGTAAGTATTGTAATGCGTTCATGGGCATTAGCTGATTAATATTTATAAACAAATGCATTTATTCTTTATATACATACATAAGTATGTCAGTTTGGCTGCACATACTCATTAGCGCCAGCCACTTTTTGTAAAAAAAAAAATATTTAAAAGAAAAAAATCATATTATTTAAAAGCTGGTTGAGGGATAGTGAGGTGTAAGCGTGGCGAGTTGAGTTGTCGATAGCAAATATTTTTGCAATTGAAGCGTGAATGGCGACGACGGCAATGCGCTGCATAAACAAAGTCTGATTATATTCGATTAGTTTTATGATTTTGGCGGACACATTGCCGCGGCAATACCGCAAGCGGGTAACTGACAGGAAGCTCATTGCCTTGATGTGTTTCTAACGTTCTGTAATTCGTACTTTCCTTTCAAATAAAATATTTATGAGTTTTTTAATTTATGGCTTTACCTTCTCACTATTTAATCGATAAATTTTATTTATCAATATTTCAAGTACATACGTGTATGTTCTTAATGACATTTTTATTTACTTTTATTTTTCGCTCAATTTAAATTTTTTTAATCTTTTATTTATTTATTTTTTTTGTATAGTTACATGACTTAATCTTTTATTAAACTTTTTATTTCATTTTTTTATATAACTTATTTGATTAAATTTTAATATTTCAAATTTCTTTATTTCCTTTAAACGAAATTAAAAAGTTTGTATATTTAAATTGTTTAGTTGTTTAATCGATTTTTAATCTTACTTTAAATTTTAAATATTTTCTCTATACATATTCAACGCATGCATTTCTATATTTTTTATGATGATGATTAAAATAAAAAATAAAATTAAAAAAAAAAATTAAAATAAAAAAATAAAATAAAAACTAAAATTAAAATAAGAAAATGAATTTAAAAATAAAAATAAAAAATAAGCATTTAAAAGTTAAAGATAGGCCCACAAATCTTTAACTTTCCATTTTCTATTTTTTATATATGTGTATATTTTTTTTATTCAAATTTAATTGTATTTTAATTTTATTTTATTTAATTTTTATTTTTTTTTATTTTATTTTATTTTTATTTTATTTTATTTTTTTTTTTATTTTAATTTTATTCTATTTTTCTTATTTTTATTTTATTATTTATTACTTTCTCATTAAAAGTTGAAGGCCTATATATGTATATGTATGTTTATAATTTTTTAACTTTACATAGTTTTATACTTTAATTTATTAATTTATACATACTATAATATTTTTATGATTTTCATTGTATAATTTAGTTTCTATATATTAGTACTTCATTTATTTATAATTTAAATGTACGTGTATTTTTCATAATAATCAAATTTATAATTTTTTATACTTTGAGTTTAAAACAACAGACGGTCATGTATGCAACACTGCTCATTTTTTTACTGACAATTTTACTTTCAATTGTTATGAACTCTGTTTCGTTTTTTTTTTTGTTTTTTTGCTCCCAGAAAGCAAGCACAAGCAAACTCCCGATCAATCAGTTTCAGTGTGGCATTGCTGGAAGTGTGTCAGACGTGCCTCGCATCAGTACCGCATAAAAAAAAAAAAAAAAAAAAAGGGTAAGCCTCGCATTTCCCTGCCCTAGTGACGCCCCAACTGCATGTGCATGTGAGGAATGTAGCAATGTATGCAGATGCATATGAGTTGTTCGTTTTGACGGCTTCTCGCCTGCGGGTGGCTGTGCGTGCCAATTAAAGCAATTGAAAGTGCGTTTGACGCGCGGAAATGTTGACCTAGTGTTGACCATGCGAACTAAATAAGTTAAAATTATGAGGTCTTAAGAAGAAAAAATCAAATGAGGTATTGAAATATTTTCAACTAAACGGGCAAAATTAAATAAAAAATAAATAGATTCTGCTGTCATTGTAAAATAATTCAAATATAACAAAGAAAAATCTGAATTTAAAGCGTGAGAATTAGGCGTCGAAGCAGGGAAGAAGGCTCTAGAATTATAAATAAATTATGTACATATATAAAAAAAAAAAATAAGTTTTTTTAGTATTAATTGCACTTGACTGAAGTTTATGCTCAAGTGAGTACAAACTTATTTTAGTTAGCAAATGTCAGCAGTAAATATGCGAATGACATCACAGTGCGCGTTCAGTCTTTCTTCTTTATTATGACTGCATAAAAAGTTTTATTATACATATGCTATATATAATTTACTTTTTTTTTGTTGTTGTTAAATATTTTTGCCATTGTGTAAAAAAGTGGCAATGATAAATTTTTTCTTATTTCTTGCTTTTCTTTCTTTCTACATGTATGAATTGTTCTCAAGAAAGGAGAGTAGCTAGCCTACGCTTTGAATACGCGATTATGCAACTATTCTTTTTTTATAATTTTATAGTGTAGCAACAACAAAAATAAAAAATGTCTGAATCATTCTCTAAGATGAGTATTCCTACTCTTAATTAAAATACATTTATATTTTTTCCAATTATGACAGTCTGAGTCATTGAAAGTGAAATACATTAAATTCGATTTGATTTTCTTTTCAAAAAAGGTGGCTCTTCTTTTTTTTGTATTTTTTGTATGATCACACATGTTTTGATAGGGTGGGTACGTTCTTGTACCTAGTATCTACGTGACCCTTATTGTACGGGAGGGAAGTCTTGGAAATACTGGGCTTAAACGAAAGGGCCAGGGTGGCCGGCCTTACGATTTATGAATAAAGCAAAAAAAAAATATACTTTTGGTTTTCGAATTAAAAACCTGTTACATTACGTTCTAACTCAAGAATTTTCGTACTATCCCAACGGATTCCCATTTTCCGATCATCCGCATGAGGCACACAGTACGGAAGCTTTTTTATACTGATACCGAGTAAGGATGAAATGGCGAGAACTAAAATAGTTCAACTACAGAACAACCAATGAGCGAATTTTAAACAAGTAACTTAATTCAAGCAACGAATGCTCGAAAAAATTTAAAATTATTTTTAAAAGTTTTTAGAAACAAAGGGCAAAAATGTCTGGACGTTCTAAACGGAATATTGAACTTGATTCCACAAAAAAGTAGCGGACAAAAAACTTAGCCTGTTGTTATTTTAATTAGTTTCAGACGGCTAGTATAGGGAAGAAGATTATATTGAGAGTCCCAATACAAATTCTTAAATGTCAAAAAGCAGAAATAGTTTTTGAATAGTAGATTATCGAGCCGTATTCGAGAATAGATCTCGGTAATGATGCGAACAAAGTTTTATTAACTTATTTAAGGGTCCTTGAATTCCTTTGGTCACCGTTTTAGAAAAGGCCAATATACATTTGGCTTTGTTAATTGTCATTTTTGGTTAATTTGTCTTTTACTAGGATATACTTTGAACTTTAGTCCCATAGAAGAATTGAAAAAAAAAACACGAACCCTTCGTTCACGAACTTATGGCTGGCGATGGATGGATTACAACTGAGGACATACGTCGATGTTTCAGTGTTTGTACTTGCATTACTTTAAGAAACTTAGTTATTAAAGTTGAATTATTTAAATTTTTTTTGCTTTTTAATTCCTTCGAAGTTTAGATTTGTACAAAATATTTAATAATTTTTATTAATTTCAATTACTACAATTAATATTTAAATTTAGTTCGAATAACTGTTATACATAATACACAGTAACAAAAAACTAAAATAAAAAAATTTGTTTTGAGCAAAAAAAAACTTAAATTATAATTAAAAAAACTGGGATTTTTTAACAATATAATTATGTCATACATATTTTAATGGAAAGTAATTTGTTGTCGCGTTCAAAAATATATTATACAAAAAAAAAAAAATTTATTTAGTAACAACAAAAAAAGAAAAATTAATTTTAGCTTAATTAATCAAATAAATCACTTGTGTTTGAAGCTATGCACGTACGTATATTTAAAAACTATCGAACATTTTAGGGCAGAGATTAAATAGCTTATGATAGCATGAAACATTTTTGCTTTGTTTTTCTTTTTAATGCATAAAACTGGTATATAATTACTTAAACTCATAACAAACAATATTTATTAATAAACTAAAAAACTTAATGTATTTGATTATTTATTTATTTTCCTGTTTTTTTTTTTTTGTGGAAAGGAAATCACAAATCACGAAATAGTAAATGAATATTTAATCTACAAGGGGAGACAAACAAGTTCGTGGAAAGTAGTGGACTTGAACTATTGTAGGAACACTGTAGCATACCACTAATGGTTCAAAAATCATAGTTCTGGAAAGGAAAATACTATGAAACCATATATTGAACAGTATTGCAGAAGCACTTCAAGAAAAAGGTTCTGGAAAACTAACCAAAGCCAAACTATACAGACTGCTTCATTAACATGACATGACTTCAAATCGTTTATCCATCCCTAGAGAACTGCTCTACTATAACTTTTTTCTACATTCAAATAAAATGAACAAAAAAAATCCGAAAGCCAACTGGTCACTTTAAGGCAAATAATTAATATTCGTGCGACAATTAAGAAAAAATTATTTAATTAAGCAATAAATGAAAATTCAGATTCAATGGGATTACAATAAAAACGAAAATTAAATAATCACCCATGTTCTTGAAAAGTAGTGGAATGAAAATGAAATGAAATTCGAAAAGTAAACTTTTCATTGTTGGTATTCCTCAAGAGTATTGATTAGAAGTTACATTTTGCTTTTCGAAATGAAGTTTCAGACAGCTGATGACAGCTCCCAATATAAAAATTTGATTCACTTGCAACATTTTCTTTTACATTTACTTTTCTAGCTCACCTCGTATTGCTTGTATATATGCAAATGTGCTCCACTTGCTGATTGTGTCATATTTTTGTTATTATTGTTTTTTTTCTCTTTTTTTTTGTAATTATGCCGGCTTTTTCTCTCTTTTCTTCTGCTACTTCCATTTATTTCACGCACTAATATTCATGAATATATTTTTATATTTTTTTCTCCCTTTTTTAGAGCGAGTAATTTGAAAAAAAAATATATATGAAGTATTTGAAAAACAAAAAAGTCGCAAAAGCCAACGAACAATATTTTTGTTTGCATTAAATTATGGCAACAAAAACAAAAACAAAAGCACACCACAATGCTGGCTGCTTGTGTGCGCTATTAAACTTGTTTCGAGCGTTAATGACAAACAAACGATGACAACCAAAAACGGGCAGGCAGCGGTGCGGGAGGGAGACAGTGGCGGTAGTGGTCGTGGTGGAGGTATCCGCGGTGGGACAATACAACGTTTTATGCAATGACATCATACACGTTGTCGTCAGCTTTTTGGTTTCGTTTTCAAATTTGTTTCTTTTGTAGTTCTTTTTTTCTATATTTTCATATTAATTTTGTTTGGCGTTTTCTTGGTTACCAACTTGAGGTGATACTAACACTGTTATTCGTCTTTTGGTTGCTTTAAGGCTTTGTGTTTTTTCGTTTTTTTAAGCGGCTAGCTACATGTCTATGGTGAACGCGCTTGATGGTAAGAAGTTGGCCTCCTCAAGAGAGCATATCAGCATCTTGAAAAAATTAGCCCATTTTGGATGATATTTTGAATATATTTATAGGTATCTGTATAAATTAAGAAATAAAGCTCCTGCTCTTTCAATATCCACGATCCAAAGCTTAAAGGTTAGAAAGAGCGAGCTCTAAGTGAATGCTAAGGGGCGACTTTTTGGAAACATTTTCTGTTTATTTAAACTTCTGAAACCGTTTTTGTGGAATACGTTATGATAAAAAAAGTAAATGAGTGTTCACCGAAAATTTTGATGGGGACACAGAAGAAGCAAGGCCGTGTTCGTTTCGATTGTTCACGATAGCATATTTCTGACGGCTTTTATAATTTTTTGGAAGTTTGCAAATCCTGCGATGACCTTCCCCTGTCCTGATGGATTTTACCAGATCCGAGAATCCCAGACCAAGTAGCAGTGACTCGAAGGAAATCATAGCGGAAATAAATGGAATATGGTCCAAGGTCATTCCAAATTTTGCTTTGCACCCAGCAGATAGTCTGCTGGTTGGGAAAGGGGAAAAATCGACAGAGATCCCAGTAAATAAATCCAAATGTGCGAAAATTTGGCAACCGTCGTTTTGGATGGTCAGGTGCTCAGGATCCAATGGTAATAGCCGTCGCCCTACAAGTTTTCCTAGATAATCAAGAAACACCGCTATCCTACACTGATTATTTCCAGGAATATATTAAGACTGTAGCGTACGATGATGAGAGGTTTGTAACGCCCCAGGTAGTGACTTCAAAGACCTGGCATTCAGACCGCGACTGGAGTCTGGTCTTTCAACAATATAAAAGTAATCAAACTATTTAATTTGGAATTGCCCTGGAAAGATCAGGAGAAAAAATAAAGCTCCGGCTCGACACAGTAGCGGTCAAGGCCTACAGCGATGACCGAATTGCGGCAAAAACTTCTGTACTCAAGCCGAAGCGAGGTTGAAACTGAGTGAACGTCATTGGACGATCCCATGTATGGTTCATCCGCTTCATCCATTACGACCCTAGGTCTGGACTTCATCTATAGACATTATACACAGGAGGAGCTCACTCAGAGCAAGAATTGTTATAAATCGCATAATTTAAAATTGAATTTGGGCAAGTGACCGCCAATTTTCGGCCCCTGTATGACAGAAATAACGAGCTTTCAAGACGTCAATCTTCTCGGGTTTATTTGCGTAGACAAGCGACTCCATATAACCTCCCAAAAAATAGTCCAGCAGTGTTGAATCGCGCGACTTGGAGGTCACGATAAAGGCAAACCCGAAAAAACCCGAAATTATGCGCTCACTTAAAGTTTCCTTCAATAAATTGATTGTTTCGACGGCTGTAAGACCTTTTTGGAACCAAAGGGCCTCCACATAAACATCCTCCAAATCAGTTACGAAAGAAAAAGTCAATAATCATGGTTCTATGGTCAACAGGGAAGACAGTAACATTACGTTCAGCTACCCTCTGCCTATAGAGTACACTAAAAATTTACTTTTTGAGGCTGTAAAGGCGTCTCAAGATTGACTTTGTTTATTAATATAGTCATTCAACCAAAAGTGAGTATCATCGCTGAACAAAATTTTCTTGTGAAAATCGGGATCGGTAGGCATTTCTTTTCCACTCGCCGGACGCGTGACGTGCTTGATGGTCATTCAGCTTCACTTCTTGTGGGAGTTGGGTTTTGTAAGCCCGCAAACCACGATCCTTTCGAAAGATCTTCCATAAAAGCATGTACACAGCTCCAACAGTAGCACGGTGGCGGATGGTTTAGAGAAAACGTGGTGCGAAACCGATCGAATTACCGATTCTGATGGGCGAATATGACGACCGAATCATTTTTTTTGGTAATAAATTTGCACGATTTGCTAAAGTTACTTCTGCACAAGTCTGTTCCTCAGGAAAGGGCAAATATATATTCTCACCATTTTAATACTTTAAAATCATTGGAAAAAAACTAAACATTTTCTCATGCATAGTGAAAATCTAACTGCATAACAACAAAATTTAATAGCTTTTCACTTCGGGATATACATACGTACAAATGCGAAAAATGTGTCAATCTACATATATAAGCACTTTGCCGCAAACATCGTTGTGGTTACCCGAATCCCCAACCAAACAATCGTGTTGTAAAAAAAACTGTTATACTAATGGAATTGGTCGGAAAAATTCAAAACAGAAATAAAAAAACCAAAAAAATCAAAACTACAGAATCTCTACGCTGGGAAAACAACAGCACAAAACACACCTGAACAACAAATTGCAATCAAATGCATACCAGCAAATGTTGTTATGCCAAAAAATGGAATAAACTAAGATAAAAAATATAAAAAAGAAGGAAAATATGAGTAATAAAAAGTATGATAAATAAAACAAAATAAAAGGGGAAAAGAAAATGAGTGAAATTGTAGAATTTTAAAAGCAAATAACGGTACAACACAGACTCCCCAGTGCCAGTTGCTCGTACATGCGGAGCGCCAGCTCTACATTGGTGGATGTTCCTGCCTCTGTTGCAAGCAGAAAACAACAACAACTTAGCACGCAGTTATGTTTCGGGAGTTGTCAGTTGCCTGTAGTTTGGCACACCTCGCTGCTGAGTCAACAGTCGGTCGGTCGTCCGTTTTTGGCGTTGCAGGTGGATAATGTTGCCACAGGAACCATACATACATACATATGTACATACAAAGATAAAAATGCCATGAAATAAATGCACCTGCAGTGGAGTGAAGAAGGGCAAATTGAAAATCCTTTGAAAATCACATACTTATTTTTGTAGTGTTGTGCCTGTGGGCAAGCAGCGGCAACAGAAAGGTTGTTGGTTGTATTGTACAATGTACATAAGTCGTAAAGTGGGATTTACTGTTTTTTTACATTTGTTGAACTTTTATTTATTTATTCATACGTTTTTTCTTGCTTCCTCGGCATTCTACGCGAGTTCGTTTACATTCATGCGAGAACGAATTTGAATGCGTTCACAGTCGCAGTAGAGCAATAAGGGTGAACAAACGAGGTAAAAATCCACGAGTGAGTAATGCCCCAGCCCTCACCCCACTAAACTCTTACATAACGCTGAGTGATTGTGAAAATTCACAGTTTTGTAAATGTAGATTAAAATTTTTACTGTTTTATGTATTCATTTTGTGACTTGGCGGTGTTTAAAAGGAATTAAGGAAAATAGTTCTTTTGATTGCAGAAAAAAAAGAAAATAATTAAAAAAAAAATACTACTGCCGTTTGAAAAGATTCTTTTTTATGAAAATATCCATATTAATTATTAGTTTTGCAGTCATGAGTCACGGATTATTTGAACTTTGACATTTCAATTAGTTAAAGAAATATTAGGTCAAGAAAAAAGTTCGTTCGGTTTTATCTAAGAGATGGCGTTATTGTCCATAGTACTAGTGTTACGTGTCGCATCAAGTCATCCTATACGGCGCTGAAAACGAGTTTATTCGCGCTAAAAGTTTGTCTTTGACAGTTTTTCGATTGATTAACTCAGTACGTTGTGAGCGCTCGTCAAAGATGGACACCAGCAAAGAGAAAATTCGCTAAATTTTACAATTTTTCGTCGATCAAGGCGAAAAAGCAGCCAAAGTGGCTGAAAAAATTAATTTAGTTTATGGGCCCGATACTGTAAACGAAAGTGTAGCACAAAAGTGGTTTGCTAGGTTCCGCTCCGGTAATTTCGATGTCAAAGATGTATCACGTGTCGGGAGGCCTGTCGTCGAAAATTGCCTTAAAATCATGGAAATAGTGGAAATAGACCGTCACGTGAGCACTTATTTAATTGCTGAGGAACTAAAGATGAGCCAAAAAACCGTTTGGAACCATTTGCATAACCTTGGATTCAAAAATAAGCTCGATGTTTGGGTGCCACACGAACTAACGCAAAAAAAACATGATGGTCTGAATTTCCATCTGCGAATCGCTGCTGAATCGCAACAAAATCGAACCATTTCTTAAGCGTTTGGTGACTGGCGATGAAAAGTGGATCACTTGCGACAACGTCAAGCAAAATCGGTCGTGGTCGAAACGCGATGACCCGGCGGAAATGGTGGCCAAGCCAGGATTGACGGCCAGGAAGGTCTTGTTGTGTGTTTGGTGGGATTGGCAAGGAATCATCTACTACGAGCTGCTCCCCTATGGCCAAACGCTCAATTCGGCTCTCTACTGCCAATAACTGGACCGCTTGAGGGCAGCACTCATCCAGAAGAGGTCATCTTTGATCAACAGAGGCCGAATTGTGTTCCATCAGGACAACGCCAGGCCACACACGTCTTTGGTGAGGCGCCTGGACCTGGCACCAAGTCATTACCATCTTTTCCTGTCCATGGCGAACGCGCTTAATGGTGAGAAGTTGGCCTCAAGAGAGGCCTGTGAAAATTGGCTCTCTGAGTGTTTTGCCAATAGGCACGCAGCTTTCTATGAGAAGGGTATAATGAAGTTGGCGTCTCGTTGGCAACAAGTTTACGAACAAAACGGTACATATTTGACTTAAATCGGACAAATGTACACAAAGTTATCATATTTTGAAAAATCAATAAAAAAAACACCGAAAGAACTTTTTACTTGACCTAATACAACATCCAGAGACGATTCATGAATTGTAGCAAAAGTATTCTCTTTTTTATAACAATTTTAAAACGAAAATTTTTCGTGATCCAGGCTTTAGTAGGAAGCTCTAAAATGTCTGGGAGCCAATTAAGAAGGGACATACGTTAAGATCTCCTTACAGAAGAGAGCTAACTTATTCACCACGGTCTTTAACCGGTACTCTCCAAAAGCTCTCCTACTGATTCTACAACACGACACGGTATAGTGGTGTGCAATTTCCCTGAACTTATTCTAGTTCATAAGACTCTGCCCTCATTGTCTTCTTAAGTGAAGATTTTTACGGGGTAATGTATCGTTAGACGAAAAATTTTAATTGGAAAATAAACTAAAATGCTTGCCTACAGCCATTATCAGAGAGTCTACCACACCCTAAGGGTACGGGAGGAATATTGATTGATAATTGACGTTGAAGCAATTTTCAATCGAGTAAGAAAAATGCTTCAACCTAGGTTTCTAATTTACCAAAATTGCCAAAGACTTTGAGCCAGAAGTATTGGCTTCATAATTGATTAAAACAATATTTGTGTTTATTATGCTGCCACAGACACGTTTTGGCTATAAATGGCGACCACAAACTAACAACATGGACGACAAATAGGAGTACAAACATCCATCCTTTAGCCATCCACTCTACAAGTAAAAGCTTATAAGTCTTCACACATGTACTCACAGTATTGACATTGATGAATTGAAATTGAAATAGATGAGCCAGCGACAAACAAACAGTATAGTGAAGAATTAAATTAGACTAAAAACAAAAATGGATACCAATACCAATTTCACTTGACTTCAGCCAGTAAAGCCATTGACTCAACCTGTATGAGGGTAGGAGATCTACGTTGATTGCCAATTGCTTTTAGCAAAGTAAACAAACAAATATAGTACAATGAGATGGCTTTGGAACACTACGTAGCTACAAAAGTGGCTGAGGTTGAGAACATAGCGAGTGAGTAGCTTATTGAAAGCACTACTTCTCGCAGGTATAAATTCCTACAAACCACTGTCGATTTGGGGTCTGGTGTCTTTCCTTTTGACTAAGACTCTATTTTAGCCACCTTCTTCAGGCATCTGGGATATATCCTTTTCTAGTATCTCCTCCAATGGTGACTTCTAAATTCGCTTGAAGTGTAGATCTAAAATAATTTAGTTTGTCTTGTTAATGATCGTTTACTTTCTACCACGAGGTACATGTGACCAGGACTAGTCATGAGATTGAGTCTGTTAGCAACATCTAACGAAGTACACACGATCTCGTCAAACCTGTCGGTGGGGGTTACATATGTACGAGTATGTACATTTAGCTGTATACGATTACCATGAAGATACATTAGGAGAGCTTACTTACTTACTTTTTGTGTTCACCGGGTCTTCTCTTTGGAACCATCTACATTTTTCCTCTTTATTTTTTAACGTTTCTGAATCTCTATTTAGTTTCCAGCCGCTGATGTTCAAGTTTGTAGACGTTCAGTGTAAGAAGCTATGGTAACCGGAACCCTCCACGATCAGTCTCGGATTCAGGGCAGTCCGTCCTTTACCCAGTTTTCGGTCTGTTAGATTTTACTTTTATTACCCAGGTGCTCCTCTCGGTTGGTTAGTCGAGAGATAGGTTCGTCATGAAAAAAAAAATAAAAGACACACAGGCACTCTCGGTATTGTCGTTCGAGATCCGAGATTCTCCGGATGTCGATCTTGAAACAAGCGACTCGCCTAGGGAGGTTATGTGCTGGTCTTGAGATCCGCCGGGAAAGACCCCCAATTCGTTTGAAAAACCAGGTAGAGAAGCTAATTGCGAAAAGAGGAAATGAATGATGTTATGTTGTTAACTCGGCTATAATCTCGTAAAAGATGTCTACGCCAGTAAAGAAGAAGGAAGGTCTAGCATTCTTCCAAAATATCGACGGACGCTCAAGCAGTTGCGACTGTCGGTCTCGAGATTGGAGATTATTTCACACAAAAGCTCACTTCAGAGTTTCAGTTTACTATTTGATATCAAACCGAGATACCTACAGTGATCACCTTTCAATTATGACTCAATAAAGAGCTTTTGGAGTTAATAAACAATCCCCTTTCTCTGGATTATGGAGACATAATGCCGATATGCGGATCTTAATAGCCAAAAACGAAAGATTTTGCGTTCTGTCGTCGGCTCACTAGGTATTTTACCCCAGCGAACGCCACTAACGAGCCACATTTAAGATAACTATCCAACCCCTTCTTTATTCGTCACGACGCTTCTACATAAAATCGGAAATTAATCTGTATTGCTGTATACAAATGGTTGTAGAACATACATACACGTAGTTGCGGTTGTGGTTGTTGATATTTGACATTTTACGAGAGCTAAATTGAAGTTAATAAACAAATTGTAACACAAGAGACTTCAATGAAACTGCGTTCAACAAGACGAGAAGAGATGAGGTGAAACAAGGAGGAGACTCATCAAAAAAGAAAAGCTCTAACGTTTCAGGTTACTCGCCTATTGGCGACGAGTCGGTGCCATTAGTTGACACTGTCGACCGCTACGCAGCGGTATTTGTGGTCACCATCACGGCATTTGTGGTGGCAATCTGTATAAGTGAGTGGCAGCTACGAAGGTAGAATAACAGCTACTTCATTTTACATAATTGACAAACATGTTGCAAAAAGAGCAGGGGGAAAAAGAATATGTTATTGCAACAGTGAAGGTAACCACAGAAAAAAAGCAAATATGTAAACTTCGTTGTGCAATATGTGCATACGTGTATGTATGGGAGTGAGCTTGTAAGGTAGATATTCATAAAGTCATAACTCGTTCAGGTAAACGTCTCATTCAGTCATATACACGTATGTATGTGTAAAAGAACTAGTACATTCGTGTATACCTATGTATGTATAGTAAATATGTAACTGTAAATGCTGAAACATTACGTAACCTTTAGTAAATTAACTTTTGTCTTTGCGCCATACGTTTGGCTTGTACTTGCAGTCTGCGCTTGTTCTCGTTTTTATTACTTTTTATTATTTCGCTTGTTTATTTGTTATTCATTTCCACATCTATGTGTAGTATGAAAGCCATAAAACGAAAGGTAGAAGAAGCGGAACATGTCTTTTTTCGATTAATAAAATATTCTTTAAGCTTAAGACAAGTTATACTTGCAAATTAAGCTGACAACTATAGTAAGCCAACTGGGAGTAGAGCGGTCTATTGGCGCGAGACAAGCCGGCTGTCAATGAGCCAGCAAACTTGAACTTTCCACAAACCATCCCGCATCATCTCTAACATACGAGAACTCGTCTGAACACACTTTTGTATATTGTACCCTCACCACCTGCAGACACCGTCGTCATTGCCATTGCTTTGCTGTTGGCTGTCATGAATAGCTGATGATGACATGAGCTGGTTTTACTGGTTAAGCTTTTGCTACGAACCGTAAGTAAGGTTCAAAGTTGCTAGTGAACTTGATATTTGAAAATAAATATTTTTTAATATTTTATTTTATTTTATTTTTATTTTTAATGTTTTTTTTCCCACAAAAGCTTAGTGCTGTAGTAAGATATTCCGATTATAAAAAACTCAAGAGAACCTTATAGTGGAATTAAAAAACGATTGCAAGGTATTTCGAGGCCCGATATTCGACCACTTTTTGCAGCGATCACTAATAACTCGCCGAATTTTATCTTCCAAGGCGTCAATCGTCTCGAGTTCATCTGCGAACTCACATAACTCCACAAAAAACTAGTCCACCGATGTTAAATCGCACGATTTTTGACGCCATGCCACAGGACCACTACGCGAGATAATGCGCTCATAAAAAGTATCCTACGAAAAAATTTGTTTGTTTCGTTGCCTGTCTGAAATGTAGCGTCCTTCTCTTCTTGTAACCTAATCCACATCAACATTCTCCAATTCTGGAACAAAAAATGTCTAGCGTTCCTAATTGACTCTAAGATTTTAGCCGGCTTTAGTGACTTTTTCAGAATATAACTAAAGAGTCTTTCATTTGCGATTTTACAATTTCAAAATGTCACTCAAAATGTCAAGAAACAACACATTTCAATTATATTCACTACAGAAACATGTTGGACATGTTATTTTTTTGAGCAATTGCATGAAGTAGACATCTGCGATATGTGGTTTCAACAAAACGATGCCACAAGCCACACATCGGGTGTAACCATCGAGTTATTGAAGTCTCAATATGATCTCGAGAAACAGACCCCCGTCGATCGGTCGCCGAGATCGTGTGACTTAACGACGCTAGACTTTCTTTATGGGGCTACATTAAATAATTGGTCTATGACAACAAGTCGGCGACGTTAGAAGAGCTCAGAGCCAATATTGAGCGATAAATAGCGGCCGTATCGGTCGCAATGTGCGACCGAGTTATCGAATCTTGGTTTCAAAAAATCGACCGCTGCAAACCTTTGCGTGGTCTACATATGAACGAAGTCGAATTTCATTCATAATGTTTTGATAGTATTTCAAGTCAATAACAGAGTTTTTGAGATATCTCACGTAGTTTGCGTTTTATTTAAAAACAAAAGAAGTTGTAAAGTAGTTAATGAAAGACCCTTTATTTCTCAATAATGGTTTGTGGATTATCATCACGCCAAATACGACAATTTTGTGTATTAAGATACCCATTCAACCCAAAGTGAGCTTCACTGCTGAAACAAAACTCTCTTATGAATATCGGGTCAAATAAATTTTGAATCTGACGAGAATATGAATCAAAAGGAATCATGGCCTAGCACATATATATTCAAAATCTGAATTGACGACAAACAAGATCCCATTATCATCTTGTATGGTGGGTTTGAAAAGGCAATTATCCATTATGAACTGTTACAGCCTAGCGAAACGATCCATTCTGAGATCTACTGTCAACAAGCTTAGAAACTCTTAAGAGAAAACGTCCAAAAGTTATCAATAGAAAATATTTTGTGTTTCATGATGACAATGTCAGACCAGAGCTTGGCTGGAAAGTTTCGATGTATGTACCATATAGTCCGAACTTTAGACCAAACTCTTTTTCAGACGTTCTACACTGCCTACCAAGGAGAAAAATGCCATTAATAATAAAGATCAGCGTGCACTTGATTAAAATTACATTTTAATGAAGAAAAATATTGTTCGAAAACATATGGTACAAGAAACATTTGCGAAAACTTTTTGTCACTTTGACATTTGCTATTCCGCTGTAATATTTAGATCATACTAATAGTTCTTGGACAGAAGGGAATTCATACAATTTCAACAATAAGAACCCAGTAATATAAGAAAATTATAAAGAAAAGAGATCAATTTCTGGCCTCTTCTACAAGAAAAATCTTTACTCTTCCACAGAATTTACCCAGTTTGACTTGACCTCGTATTACAAATTATTTATGAAATTTAGTCTCTTTCTGTTTAATTTGGCTGTTCATTTAATGCCATTATATAGTGTATCCAATTTGTTGTCCGTATACTGTATTCCAGGTGCTTATATAGATATGTATGTAACAAGCCGGAAGAAGTTATAAAACAAAAAAAAAAAGTTTGCTTTGGAAATTAATTGCGGATACCTGCTGTAAAATAATCAATCGAGTGGCATTAACGCATTCTTCGATTCATAATTTCCAATAAAATTTATTGCAGAAAAATGCTGGCGAACCGGAATTAAGCTCAATTAAAAATAAATATAGAAAAAAAATTACTGATGGAGATAACTTCTTGATTAGTGAGAGCAGAATAAGAAAAATAACCTCTGTTTGTGGACACCCAAGCGAGCATATTAGCATAAAAAATCTCTCCAGATTAAAGACCAAATATTTAATGCAATGAAAAAAACAATCATGGCATATGCGACTCGACTGTTGACAGTCATATCTTTGAAGTTGTAGATAATTTCGTCTATCTTACAACCAGTAATAACACCAACAATTCCAGTCTGGAGCTCCGACGCAGAATCACTCTTGCCAATCGATGCAGCTGCGGACTGAAAAGTAAAGTTCTCTCTTGACGAGTAAAGACCAAAATCTGCAAGTCACTCATCATTTCCTCGGTCCTGCCATATGGAGGCGGAGGCATAGATTATGAAAACGTTTGAAGATTCGGCGTTAGGAGTTTTTTACAATGATTTTGCGTAAGGTTTATAGTCCTCTGCGCGTTGGGAATAGCAAATACCGCAGGCAGATATACGGCGGCATTGATATAGTTCAGCGAGTCAAGTCATGTGATTCGAATGGATGAGAACATTCCAGCTTTGAAAAAGTTTTCGATACAGTATCCGCCGGTGGAAAGATCAGTTGGGGAAGGAGCTGGCTACATTTAGTATTTACGAATAACGTAATACCGAAGTCAATCTCTTGACAAAAATCAACGCCCACTATTTTCCAGTAGCTTAGAAATTATATTTGAAATCAAATTTTCAACGATATTATCTCGATAAAGCAGACACCTTCTCTACCCTTGCGCACACACACACACTGACATGCAGTTGACATAACCACAGTAGTACAATTTTCCTGTAGCATTGTCAATTTGTAAAAGTCACGTTGAGAAGGCGCTTTTAGCATACATACCTATATATGTATCCATAGACAGACAAACACGCGCAGACTCATCCTCCACAGACAGAGGCCAGTTTTTCGCGCCTGGGTATGGTACATAATTTGCAAAAAGCCGCAAACAACTAACTGCCACTTGTTTTATGGAAACAACAACAATCATCATGCTGTTGATGACAGAGATACATACAATACATATAAACGAATAAAATGCACATAAATATGTAGATATATGAATGAACCCATCACTACTTCATCGTCAAAAACAACAACAAAATATTCGACTGCATACGTATTACTAGTGGATGATCCTTGCTGTTGTTGTTGTTGTTGCTGCTGTTATGTCTGCTGATTGTTGTAGCTGCTACTTGACTTAATCACAAGTGCAATAAAATTATAATCAGCGGCAGCACTAAGTAAGTAAATTGCAGCCACAAATGTATGTAAACAGCAGCAACAACAATTACGAGAACCAACTGGTAGATCTAGAGATGTGCGTATATACTCCTATGTACATATACGAGTATATTGTGTGTGTTGCAATACCACTTGAACAAATCAGATTTCTCATGCCACACCGTAGAATCCTTAACGGCAGTTGCGATTGCATAGTGTTATTGTTGTTATTGCTGCTACTGCTGCTGGCGTTGCACTCTCAAGTACCCACGCTCGCTCACTAATGTGCTGCCAAACAACTTGATGGGGAGAACATTATCAACACAGCAGAGCACAACCACATCCACAGCCACAGCAATGTGCAACATGTCGTCGGTGGCACGGCGATTAATCGAAATTTGTGTGACTTGCGAATAAACACACTGAATAACAAGAAGAAGAAGAAGACGGAGTTGCACAGGGTGCTGCAGACATGTGTACATAATAAATAAGTAACTCCCCTTCCTATCCCACATGCTGTCAACAGGAGGCTGCCACCAGCTTCTGGCTCTTACACGTACATTGAGGTAAACGCACAAATTATGCCAGACAGACACTGAGCAAATATGATATTAATGCAATGCCATTTTTATGACCGTGAATTTGAAATTGAAAAAACATGTATGTACACGTATGTTGTTGCTCCTGCTGTTTTTTTCGGTCAACTGTCCATTATATATGTCGCGGTGATGTGTGTAAATGTGACAGTAATGGGCAATTTGTGCGTATCTATTAATAATATTTTCTGCAATGTGGCACAGATAAGTGAATAAAAATGTTTATATGCACTCATAACTCGTCTGTGGGCATACGTGTATTTTAATGGGAGCTGAAGAGTTTATTGAGTGGATAAAACAGTGCGTAGGAAACGAGTAAAATTGAGGTGGAGTGCAGCATGTAAATTAGAGCAGCAAAATGACATATAATTTAGGCCAATTTACCGTTTCATGGCGTCAAATATTTTGCAAAGTATATTAAAAAAAATAAAAAAATAAAAGAATAAAAAAACGTAAAATATAAAAATACAAAAAAAAACATTAAAAAAAAATATACAAAAAAAAATATATAATAAAAAATAAATAAAATAAAGAAACTAAAATAAAAAAAAAATAAAGAAACTAAAATAAATAAAATAAAAATAAAAAACTCAAAAATAAAAAAAAATAATAAAAGAAAAAAAAAGTAAAATATAAAAATACAAAAAAAAAACAACATTAAAAAAAAATATCCAAAAAAAAATATATAATGAAAAATAAATAAAATAGAGAAACTAAAATAAAAAAATAATAAAGAAACTAAAATAAATGAAATAAAATAAAAATAAAAAACTCAAAAATAAAAAAATAAAAATAAAATAAAAAACTAAAATATAAAATTAAAAAAATAAAATTTAAAATTAAAAACAATAATTCAATAAAATTAGCAAGCTAATCAAATAAAAAAACATTGGAAAAATTTAAAAAAAAATAACCAAAAAATAAAAAATAAAATAATATATATGTAAAATATAAAAAAATAGTAATAAAAAATAAAATATCAACAAAAAAATATTAAATATAAATAAAAAAATAAAACACTAAAAAATTAGTACCGATAAATTAAAATTATATAACGTTGAAAAAATATAAGAACATTATTTACGAAAATTACAACAACAAAAAAATAAAATAAATAAATTGAAGAAAAAACTTTGGAAGTATGAATATGAAATTTAACAAAAATATAAAAAAATACCATTTAATATAGTTAAGGATCAAATAACAAATGATAAATATTTGTATAACTATTATGAAATATTGTATATTAATATCTATAAACAAGAAAAAATAATCTATATGTATCTTGTCGCCTATAGACTCTGAAACTACTGTGCCGATTTTGTTAAAATTTGCAGTAAACATAGATTCACTGAAACCCCGATCTTATTTATTGTTCATTTACTTGAAATCTGATACACAGGTCCCTCATTGCCCAAATTAGGGTAAGGACCACTTTTTCTTCAGGAAAGTAGACCTGAAATCTAGCTTATGTTTTGACATAGGACGATAAGCATAGTGAATTGGCCCCAAAAAGGTATCGAGCTCATCATTTAAGGTTATGTTGGTTCCAAATAAAATATTTTGATACTACAAGTTTAAGATCTCTATTTATTACTGTTTTCGAAAAAATTAAAATTTTATCAACATCAGAATTTTTTTTTCTCCCGACCTTGTATGGATATGGTCTAGGCCACAATAGTAGCTTAAGAACAAATATAAAAATTTTCGTTATTTGCACTTTTAAGCCTGTTAGAATTCTGGAAACATTTGAAATAATTCCTTTTGATTTCAGCATTAAATTTTCTGAATATTGTACAGTTTCAAAAACGGTACTCCTTGTTGAAAAAAAAAAATTAAAAACCGATTATTTTATACTAAAATCTTTTTAACATTTCACCCATAAAATCAACAAATACGGAGCTTATTCGATTATTGTCTTAATAAAAACAACAATCAACATTAGAAAAACTCCACTTCAAACTTACTTTAAACGAGATTGTAGGAACACCACTGATGCGGAAGGAAAGCAGTGGACGTCGAGAAAATATTATATTAAAAAAGTATGCAAAATCCATCTAAATGGTGGAAAATAAAAGTATCTGATTTATTTGATATCGTAACAATACTAAAAGAACGCATTCGCTTTATAGTGCATGAGCATTTGACTATGAGAATTTTCGCGAAAAATATCTGACAATGGATGAATCAAAACGATCGTCAACTGAGTGGGCAGTAACTGGTGAACCTCGTCCAAACACCCGAGAGAACTACTAATTTATCTAGAAAGGTTACTCGTATGTCCGCGGTATTTTGGGATGTACCTAATGTAATATTCATCGGCTATCTTGAGAAGGAAAATACTATCAACTGTGAATATTATATTGAGCTCCAGTACCGAAATTAGAAAGAAATGTTCGCACATGACAAAGAAACATTTTTTTGATCAATATTACAAACAGTGTCACAATTCAGTTCTAACAATCTCACAACTTCGTGAATTGAACTTTGAATTGCTCACACATTCATCTTACTAGCCAGATTTGGCTCCCACTAACGTCTGATGGCTGTTCGCAGACCACAAAATGATGCGAGAAAAAATGTGAAAAACGGTTTCTAAAGATCATAAACCACTTTCTGGTGAATTGATTTACATTGTCAATGCGAAAGTGTAAATAAAAAATATATAAAATTCGTATTAATAGAAAATATATTCTTAGATATATTTTGAAAAATATACAATATTAAAAAACTGGTCTGTTCAATTTAATGTTTACTAAAAAAAAAATGAAGCACATAAATTAGTCAAATTAATAAATCTCTTAGAAATGACCTCATTTCGTTTTCCAAATATTTTACAACAAATTTTGTGTTTGGTTTTGAGCTCGATGTCTTTTATATTTCTAAAATGAATATTTACATCAATATGTAAAAATAAACAATAGGTATAAATAAATTTTTTTTTTTCACTTGCTGAATATGCTTAAATTGTTATCACTTTAAGAACAGAAATCTAGAGTGAATCAGTGGCAATAAAATTATGAGATTCAATGAAAAGATAAAAATTCCACAGATATTTACTAAAAATTTATGTTCGAACAATTTTACCATTTTTTTATGATTTTTTCTTAACTTCAACAACATAATTGCCTACAACAAAGCAGTTTTTTATTTAAAAAAAAATAAACTTTCTCCCCAGCTCTTCAGCAGATTATATTTTTAGTATCAAGAAATTATTTCTTCATATAAAAATAAGTATTGAACTCATGCATATAGTATACGTAGGTGTATTTATGAATCTTTTTAATTCAGTTGCCAGATGTTTTTAATTTTTTAAACGAAAAATTTTCAAATACAATTTGATTTCAATGCCTTGAGGGACGATCATTAAAAATAGCATATGTTGCAAGTGGATAAAAATAAAGAAATAAGCAATTGAAAAAGAAAAAAAAATGAATGAAAAAATTAAACATACCCAAAAGTTACAAAAAAAAAAAAATTAAATAAATAAACAAATAAATATAAAAAATTGAATAAAGAAAAGTAAATAAATAAAAAGTAAAAAAAAAATAGTTAAATAATAAAATAAATAAATAAATCAAAGATGAATAAATTAATAAATTAATAAGAAACATAAATGAAAAAAGTGAATAAATAAATCCATTTTTTTTTTTAATAAAGGTAAATACGTAAAAATAAAAAAAGTAAGAGGCAAAGTAAAATAAATAAACTAAAAAATAAGTAAAAGGCGAATAAATAAAGAAATAATTCAAAACATAAATAAAAATTAAAAATTTAAAAATAATAAAAAAATTAAATAAATAACTAAAATTTTAAAATATAAATAAATAGATAAAGATAAAAACAAGATAAATAAAAAATAAAATAAGATGTAAAAACATAAAGTTAAATAAAAATATGCAATAAATAAATTAACAAATAAATAAAACGTGAATAAATAAAAAATGTAAAAAAAACAAATAGAAATACAAAATAAAAGTGAATAAATAATAAAATTAAAAACAAAAAATAAAAAATAGATAGTAAATAAAAGATGAATAAATTAATAAATGATTTAAAAATTATAAATAAAAATAAAAGAGTGAAAAAATAAATCCATTTTTTTTTAAATAAAAGTAAATAAATAAATAATAAAATAAAAAGAAAAGAAACAAAGTAAAATAAATAAATAAAAAAATAAGTAAAAGGCGAATAGTGAAGAAATAATTCAAAACATAAATAAAAATGAAAAATTTAAAAACTAAATAAATAAGAAATAAAATATATATAAAAATATAAAGTTAAATAAAAAAACAATAAATAAATTAAGAAATAAATAAAAGGTGAATAAATAAAAAATTATTAAAAAATATAAATAAAAATAAAAAATAAAAAGTGAATAAATATATACAATTTTAATACAATTTAAATAAAAATAAATAAATAATAAATAAAATAAAATAAATAAATAAAATAAAAAGAAAAACCACAAAGTAAAATATATACACATAAATAAGTAAATGAAAGTTTTTTTTAAATAATTTCCTTTACTTGATTAGTTTCTTTTTAGAATGTTTCAATTTAGTTTATTTTGTAGCGTCGAGATTTTCCCCACCGACGAGTAAAATTCTTCTTTTTGCCATCAACGCAACTACTAAAAATAAAATGCGTCGCTACAACAACATTTTGAAACATTTTCTATTCAAAATATTGTTGCCAAATCATTGAGTAAATTTTTTTTTATTTTTTACACATTCCACCGAGTAGTGAGAGTGCTCGTAAACAAATCAGAAATATACAGAAATAAGCAAAACAAACAAAAAATTAAAAAAGCGATAAAAATCACTATCAATTGCCAGAACAAAAGTAAAAAATTACTTAATAAAAAAAAAAGAAATAGGTTTAAAATTTTTTTAGCATATAAAATGTTTTCCCACATACTATTCTATTCTATTGCCTGTTTCTTTGAAGAAATTATTTTTAATTTCCCTTTGTTAAAAAATGTGAACGCGTAAATTCCTGCTGTGCTAATTGCTATTTAATTCTACAATTGTTGGTGGCGTTTGCCGGCAATGCATTGTAACTCACAGGCACAGGCACACACCGTCTCTTTGTGCCGCTGCCACTAGTGACGCGTTTCCCACTGGTAAAATAAGCATTGCACATTAAGGACTACTTCATAAATTGAATTGGTTATGCTTAATTAAATAGTTTTTACTATTTTCCCTTACAATGTCAACCCTTAATATATTTTGAAAATTTACACCGAATATTAAAGAAAAAAATACAATCGTTGAGAACTGTATATTGATCAAGTTGATATTAAATATCTATGTATGTATAATAGGTATAATATATAAAAATCTTATGTTCGTTTGTAAAGATCTGCAAATCTCCAAATGTTACCGGGATTTACTTGAAATTTTATGTCAGCTTCTTTCCGTGGTTCCGGGAAAGGTTTATGCGAAAAAGTGGGAAATGGATCAGGGACCGAACTATTTGAAATATTCTTATTTATGGTTGATATTCGGTACATGGGTGGTTAGGTTAATACTCTAGGAGGTGGTGCAAGGACGGAACTATTCGAAAGAAATTGTATTTATGGTTCGATTTAATATATATATATAATACTTTCTTTATGGGAAATTAGTATGATTTGGATAAAAGCATAGATCATGCGTAGTTATGTTCGGATTACAAGCAATTCTTATATGCCAAACTTAAATTTGTATTCTTATATACCCAACTTTGGCCTACGTCGAGGCATAAACATTTTCTTCAGCAACGAAGAAGTGACCCACCCATACAAATAAAAGTTTGATATAGATGCTTATCGTTCTTCACAATACCAATTAGAATAAAAATTGGACAAAATACAGAAAGCTACGGCAGTGGTCGGGTCTGCTAGTCATTCTCTAATTTTTCTCACACACTAGAGCACATTATATTTCTTAAGTTGATATCCAAAATCACTCCCACATTTTTCTTAAACTCTTGAGATAATGATGTTTCTGTAGTTGATATTTAATTATTATGAAGTTATCAACATATAATAACATTCCACATGAGGAACTATGAAGATATGCTGTTTAGGGTTTGAGAAGTTTTTAAATGCTCAATCAACCTCAACTTTAACTCAAACATTAATTCAACTTAATCTCAATTTTAATTTCAGAAATTTAAATTCAGCTTGCCACCTACCTTGGATCTGGTTTTCCTTCAGCCTCACACTCGATGATGAATGGTTTATCACTTTCCTTATTTTGTACGGCAACTTTGAAAAGTAGCTCATCTGTGGGGGGTTGTTTTATAATACGAGGCGGTGAATTTACTAGAAGAGACAAAAACAAAAGTAATATAAATTAATTTATTTTAGTAAATGAATATTCATATACTCGTATGTATATTAAAAATCAGAGCATATAGGAGCTTGATTTAATTTCTAAATTCTAATACAAATTCCTAAAAATACATAAAATAAATACCACTAGCACAATCGTTCTATTTAAGCTACTAATAATTTATAAACCAATTAAAAGAAAATATAGAAATGATAAATAAAAAGCATTCAACACAACCACTAGAACAGATTCAGTGTGATTAAGTGAAATCATAATTTATATAAAACAAAAATCAGACACAGGGGATTGCTACACCGTGAGCAACGAACGTGAAAGTGATGGCGACAAAAATATAGACAAAAAAATCATAGAAAATAAAACTATTAGTCAGCAAAGAACTTAAATCATGAATGAGCCATTTCAGAATTTATAGTGAAAATGCATGAATGCAGTTTATACGTTGGGACATAAAACTATGGAAATCACGACGACACATTGCAGAAATCCCAACAGCAAGGCAGAAGGATGAGAATGAAGAGCAGTGATGAAAGCAGAAAACAAACAAACAAACTGCATGTTTTTAAAAATAAATAAAAACAATTTTGAAATAGAAAGTACATTCGAAAATATGCAGAGGCGCTTATGGATACCTTGTAGGAAAATAAATTGTAACAATTTCGCAAAAAAAAATTAGTAACTGTTTTCAAGTTTTTCATTGCCCAGACCCCGAAACTTCCTCTTCTTCTTCTTAATCGGCATAGGCAATGCTTACGCCATTACAGCAGATTTAGCAACAGCGCACCATTCATTCCTTTCGCTGTTTCGCGACAATTGGAATACCTAGTACAGCCTTCTTCACCTGGTCTTTCGAGCGGATTGGAGGTCTAACCCTTTCTCTGCTTCTATCGGTGACTACTGCTACTTTATATAGCCGAACCTAGCCAACGTAGTCGCTGCCTCTTGATTCCTTGAGCTATAGCTATATATTTCATACAGCTCATCGTTCTATAGACTGTCGTGTTCGCCATTACCAACGGGCAGAGGACCAAACATCTTACGCAAAACCTTCCTCTCAAACACTCCGCGAATTCATCAAATGATCCCATTTTTCATGTCTCTTTTCAATTGCCTACTCTGTCTAAAGTAGCACCTGTTGGCAAGAGAGATTTTGAGTTGGATTTAAAATCTGGCATTGTTGTATTTGGATGTTAATACTGGTTCCAAGATAGACAAAGTTATCTACAACTTCAAAGTCATGACTGTCAACAATGACATATGTAGCAGCCGAGTGACGAATGCGATGGCTGTTCCTCGTTCAATGCCAGACCCGTACGCTTCGCTTCTTTATTCAGTCTGGAGAAAGCAGAACTCTCGGCGCAGTTGTTGAGGCCAATGTTGCCATGAATGATTGGTAGTAACCGGTTCCGAGAGGGTCTTTCCTATGCTAACGGAGCTTTTGGTGATGCTTAAGGCATAGTAGCGTAAAGGCAACTTCTTTTCGTGCCGTCGAGAGATGTTTTAAAATCGAGAAGTTGTATAGATCGATCCTCTTTTCACGAGTCTTTTCTAAGATTTGGCGCTTGGTGAATATCTGGTTAATGTTAGATTTACCAGGACGGTGGGCTTTAATCTTTTACCCAATTCTCTCAAAAGGGTCTTATTTGCGATATTTCAGGAGACTTATCGATTGGAAATTGCGGCAGACTGTGGGGTTCTTTCAGTTGCGCAGAGCACACTTAGGTACCAATCGTCAGGTATACTTTCCTCCGACCATATTTTGTAAAGCATCTAATGCATGCACCTTATTAGTTCTTCCCGGCGCTTTGTTGTTTTTCAAGCGGACGATTGCTGTTCGAACTTCTTCATAGTCGAGAATTGAAACATCTGTTCCATCCTGATGGATTGAGAAAAGGGGTTCGCCGTCTCCTGTTGTTCCATTTTCACTGCCTTTCAGCAGGTTGGAAAGGAATTCCCTCCCTAAGTTCAGTCTGCTCTGGGCATCAGGCACTGGATTAATTACTTAGCTATAATGAGAGAAACGGCATTCCATTCTTGTAGTTTTTCTTGTGGAGCAGTCTTCAAAGATATAAGTTTTTGCCTTATGCCTTATTTACCACATTCGGAAAGCCGCCCATAATGAGAACTTTGATCATAGTATAAGATCATAAGCAAACTTTCAGACTTAAGAAGCGATTTTGAGGAGAGTAGGGTTTATTCTTAAATTTCTTTTTATGGGATGAAACTAAGAAATAAGTAATCCTGAGGAATGTCAGGATATACAAAATGTTAGCTCCTTCTATTCAAAAGTCAGATAAAAAAGACCGCAGTTCCCAGCTCTACATAGAAACCGATCATACAGTTCTCCCTTTTGGCTATCCTGAAATCGAAGTGACTGAATTATCTGGAAAAATTTAACTATTTTTTGATGATTTTGGCTAACAATCGACCTAAGTGGGCATTCCAAGCATAGTCTCAACTTCATACCTATCATACATGCTTACGGCACACATTTAAACCCATATTAATTACAATAGAAAAGAATTCTTCTAATGTCAGTATCAACAACTTCTTATCAAATTTCCTAATGGGCTATCCTACTCACATCCCGCTACTGCACTACTCACACACAACAGGTGTCTCTAAAAATATCGGCGCACGTTTTAGTTTTATTATCCATCTTTTGCGTAAGAGAAGGTGTAAATGCGCCAGTTTGCTAATATATACAAGATCTTCGCTAGGTATATTTTAAATAGAACTTGCACATTCAGCCCACAGACAAGCGGACACAAGACCCTCAGTTGGGAAATGCGGCCAACGCACACTTTCATGTGTGTAGACGTAGTGCTACTCGGTAAACGCGTAAACATATCTATTTTAAAAATGTTGGCATGAAAAACTACGACATGGATGGTGCATATAAAAAGAATGTGAACTGCATGTCCACAACAATTACCGAAGAAAAGTAGGCCAAACCAACTATAGTCAGGTGGCATAGGTCAATTCTATGATGTGATGAGGGGGAGAAAGACTATTTGAACGAGACAAGGAATTATTTTAGATTTCGACGATTCATTGAAATATTGAAATATTGAGAGGAGATCTCTGCACCTTCTTTTTATCATCACTAGGAATGGGAAATGAAGACCCATTAGCTTCAGTTGGGTTTCAAGGCAGAAGTTTTGCAACGATGGTCGACAGGGTTAGAGGAATATTCGCTATCGTGGCTCCCCGCACTGTAATCTTAATATCTATACTCTGTTAGTCTGTTTCCAGCGATCTTAAGGGGTTAGGGGTAGTCAGAGGCACGAAAAAATGAGAATTTTCAGTATTTTTTTTTGCTATTAAATAATTTTATTTTACAAAAGTGGTGATATGGTATTATTAAACAATGTTTTGACTTGAAGTCACGAAAATTTCGAAAAAAAAAAAAATTTATTTCCGAAGTTACAGCTGTCTGTGTTAACCCAGTTCCAAAAAAAGGTCCTTGCGGTGACAATCATAAGTCCTTGGAGATTCATCTGAAATCAATCGGATAAAAAAAAATAGTTTTATAAATAAATAATCCTGGGCCTGATCGAAGGATTTTATTTTTTTTCAAAAATTAACAAAATGGCGGCCTCAGGAAATTTTTTTCTAAATTTTTGGGAAAAAATCAACAGTTAATTGGTCTTAAAAAATCGAAATTTCTCAAAAAATAAAAATCCTTCGATCGGGCCCGAGTTTATTATGTATTCTACAAGCTGCATAAATTTCATTAAAATCAACTAAGCGGTTTTCGAGTTACAGTTGTCACCAGTTCAAAAAACATAGTTTTGAGAAAAACGCGTTTAAAGTTTCACACTAGCGCTTTGAAAGGCCCGAGCTCTCTTTGTTATTTGTCGAATAACTTAAAAACGAATTATCGGATTAACTTGAAATTTTCAGAGATTATTTTTAAGATATTATACTTAACGAAAATGCGAAAAAAAAATTTTTTTTTTGAAAATCCTGACTACCCCTAACCCCTTAAGATATAATCATTGAAACTACATGTATGCTGATAGGTCACCGGAGCTCGTCGTCAATACACATAGCTAAAGCTTCAAAACTGGAGATCTTAGCTTTACGTAATTTTAGGTAAAGTGCAATCACTCTCTTCGTCAACAGGATAATTTCTTCTGTAATTGTCTCAAAAAGACGGGTTTTAGTTAGATCAATTTCGGAATGGTTTGGTTTAAACTAATCTTTTTTCTGTGCTGCTCCTGCCTCAAGCGTGTTTCTGTTATTAAAGACATAAAAAAAATTCTGGAAAACTTTGTCAGTGGGTATTAACATTTTTAGAAATCTAAAGCCCTTCATCATCATCGTCAGCATTAGCCATTACAGACCTATCGAGCCTTGACTTTCTCAACTTTGCGTCACTACTGATCTCTATCCTTAGCAAGAATTCTCCAATCAGTTGCTGTAATCTTTCATGGATCTTCTACTATATTAGCAATTCAGCTTATCTGAAGCCTATTCTCTGTTTCTTTTACCGGCTGGTTCTGTGGCTATTGTTTTTCGTAAAATATCGTTTTCTTTTAACTTGACCGGCTCACCTCAGGCGGAATAATTTTATATGTGTTAGAGCATCATAGTCCTTATATAACTCGTACAACTCATGGTTGGATCTAATAATACGCCAGCCATTTTCATAGATAGGACTATATATTTTTCGCTCCATAGCATTAATTGTAAATATTTTTATTTGACTTCATCAATGTCCAAGTTTAATAAGTATTTTGTACAGCCGTTCTTTAGTTTTTCTTGCATGTCGTTTGCTTTCAGTCACTGTTTTTCAATTGGTGTTTTATTCGAGAAACTACTCTTAGCCTGGTAGTGGGACATTGAAATAAAAAAAAAAAAACTATGTGAAGTATGAATTTTTTTCTGTTCTTTGCTAAAAGTCAAAGAATTTGTCATCCGAAATCTTCGGTTGATAGCTAGAGAGCTTGCTGATATGGTCAGTATTTCAAATGAAACGGTGAACACCATATTGAAAGATATCTTGGGCCAGAGAATAGTGAAATCTCGTTTGATTAGAAAAAACAACATCTTGCACTACATGAGCATTCCTGAGTTTTTCGCCAAAAATTCGGCTTATGTTAATTCACACAACGTATTCGCCTAACCCGCTCCTTGTGACTTCTGGCTATTATAAAAGCTCAAAGAATCTGATCCACTGTCGATTCAGGAGAGTCAACGAGAATCAATAAAGGAAGACCGCTGAAAGCCATTCCGACGCACGTTAAATCTTCTGAAAGTTACAATAAAAGTCCCCTAAGAAAACATATCCTCCCAAAGTTGGACTTCAGTACTTGTTTAAGGTAATGAAAATGTTTGACGTGAATTATAAAAGCCAACGTCTACATTTCTAGGAAGATATTAGTGTACCTTGCAAGACAAATCACATCTAAATTATCTAGGTTTCCGATCTTAAAAACATACGGTTTCGGAAAGGCTGACAAATTTGTTAAGTTAGTAGAGACGGGGTTTATGTTTTATACTGACAGTAGGGAAAATCCAACGTTACAATAACGTAACAAATTTAGAACATTTATGAATGAGTGAGAAATGACTTTATAAAAACGTCAAAGAGCACAGTCTTCTATCCACGAACATTGACCAAACTCTACAAGTGCAATATGGTACAGTAGCGTGGACATCTGATGGGTCGGCGACAGGAGTTTTCGAGATAAAGGTTTTGCGAATGATTTATGGACTTTGGAAAAAGGGATGGAACGATGAGACAATAGCATTGACTCAGTTCCGAAACCGTAAGGTCATATCTCTAGGTTAAAGACTAGAGGGAAGGAAACAGTTTTCCATTTTCTCTGTGTGTCACAACTCTCTTAAATATTCGACAAATCACATTTGGAAACCACCATATATCAAGCCTTGAAAGGATGTTCACTGAATGCATCAAAAGTACGAAAAAATTTGAACAGAGCCATGAATCGCGTCAAAAGAAATATAGGGTGAGCCATCTACCGTTAGCTTTTTGAATTACGCCTCATTTGTATGATATGAGTAGAAGGATGGCGGTTAACGTAAATTGAAAAGCAACTTCCAAAATAGGAAGTCTTCAACTGAAATTATCAACTATTGAACTATTTTTAGAGGTGGACGTTAAGGTTAAGTGCTGTGCAGATGCATGACTTGAAACTCGAAAATGAAGTCGACATTGCAGCCATAGAAGGCCTCATAATCAAAGCTGCTCTTGAAAATTTGGGTCGACAGGCAGGATACAGCTAGGACAGTCCCGATTATCTTTTGAATGAAATGATATTCCAACATTAAATGGAATATTGGGCATTTCTATAAAGGCAAACTCGTTTATTCATCTCTTTTATACAATTTTTAAAACGCAAATTTTGCGAGACCCACTCACGAGAGTGCACACAAATTACGTTACCAGCTCCATTTGACCATGGGATGAATAGTTTTTGAACAGCACAACTAGCTACCTGCCGAAATTAATTGATTAAATTAGCACAGTCTTGGTTGAAGCCTCAGCCAACTTCAGAACTTTAAGAACACCAAACTTAACTTCTCAAAACTCGCTTTAATTGGTTGTTGCAAAACTGAAGGACAATACCTCTTCTTCGACTAATATTCCCAATTATTTTCATTTGCTTCGTTGTAAACGATCTGCCTTTTGAATGTCAAACATGAAACGAAGCAAAGTCATGAGATGAACAGAAAACAACCTCCACACATACATATGTCTGGCACATAGATACAACAGAGGACAGCATTGAAAAACAACAACAACAATAGATATATGACTAAAACCTGAATTTGCTGCACAATAGATTAATTTACCACTTACACTTTTGCATAGACAAAGGGCGACGGAGCTAAAGAGCTGAGCATAAACGAACGAAGATGAGTGGTATGAGGTGGAGAAATGATGATGGCAGACAGACTCATACAAGATGATGTTTGGAAATTGAAATCATATACACGTACATACATATATGTATACATGTGCTTGTAGGTAAGCAAAGCTCCAATGAAAATGGCGTCATGCCGCAAATTACAAGAAAATCGTGGACAATCATTTGTCTTCGTGTTTTTTGTGTTTTTTTTTTTGCTTTTTTGAGAGAGTAGACACGTGTAAATGCAAGTACATACGACTATGTATGATATGAATGTGATGGCGGTGAAATGAATGAAGCATGAAATAGGCGGTACGCTGCATGCTTGCTTTTGACGTACTGACTGACTGAAGACTAAAGACTAATAGTAAACTCTGCATACGATATTATGGTGAATTGAAAGTCTAGCATATTGGATGAGTGCATAAGTTCGTGCCCGATTTCAAGTGCAAACTAAAATTGAAATTTTTTGAAGAAAGCGCTTTTATTAATCAATTATGTATTCGCCATCATGTTCGGCAATCCATTCCCAATGTTCAACCAATTTACGGATGCCTGATTCATAGAAATCGCGCGGTTTCTCGTTGAAAAAGGTGTCAAGGTGGTTTTTGACGTCTTCCACATTTTTAAATTTTTTTCCATTCAAATTGTTCTGCAGCGATCGAAACAAATGATAATCAGAAGGTGCAATGTCGGGTGAATATGGGGGATGCGGCATGATTTCCCAATTCATCTCCTTCAGTTTGGCCAGGGTCGGTTTTGCATCATGTGGCCTGGCGTTGTCATGATGGAAAAGAACTCCTTTGCGATTGGCCAAAATCGGACGTTTTTCATCAATTGCTGTCTTCATTTCGACCAAATGCTGGCAATACTTGTTGGCAGTGATCGTTTCTCCAGCTGGCAAGAGCTCAAAATAGATCACGCCTCGGATATCCCACCAAATGCACAGCAGTACCTTCATCGGATGCAATCTACCTTTCGACATCGGTTCCGCCCGTTCGTGTGCCTGATTCCATGTTCTTTTGCGTTGAACATTGTTGTACAGGACCCATTTTTCATCACCAGTCACGAGCCGATCCAAAAAAGGTTCGTTTTTGATCCGTCGAAGCAAAGAAATTGCTGTTGACATACGGTCCACTTTGTTCTTTTCACTCAACTGATGTGGCACCCATGTATCGAGCTTCAAAGTGTACCCAACCTTTTTTAAACGACGAAACGCAGTTGATTTGTTGACGTTCAATTCACTGTCAACCTCTTCCGTCGAAATACGTGAGTTATTCGCAACTAAAGTCCTTAGAACATCGTCATCAAGCTCAGAAGGCCGTCCACTGCGAGGTTGATCTTCGAGGTTAAAATCTCCAGAACGAAATTTCGCGAACCATTTCTTTACTGTGCGGAGTGCTGGAGCACGGTCCAAATAAACTTCGCGAATATCTTTAGTTGCAGCGCCCACTGTTTTTCCTTTGCGGAATTCGTATAACATAATATGACGCATATGATCTTTTTCGTTGTTCATCTTCCATGCGTCTTTTCACTAAGCAACTCAAATCAAAATGAAGTTATTTTATGCTTGATTTACAGTTCGGACTGTCACCTTTCCAACGATATATAATATGTATATATTTCTTTCACGAGCGCCACTCTTAAACG
Source organism: Ceratitis rosa (assembly GCA_037013455.1). Lineage (NCBI taxonomy): Eukaryota > Metazoa > Arthropoda > Insecta > Diptera > Tephritidae > Ceratitis > Ceratitis rosa. Next base: position 26,609,226 of record JAWMAG010000008.1, read on the forward strand.
ATTCGTACGGCATCCAGCGGAATCGGGCACGAACTTATGCACTCATCCAATATATGTAAGTAAATGGGTAATATGTAAAATGAGGTTCCCGTTAGTGCAGCAGCAGCAACAAGAAACCTTAATGATTTAATGCAATGCATGCATTTGAATGTGGTTTACGCGACCACCACAACAGCGGGTATGGAGAGGAGGTAAGGCAAGAAGAGTGGCTTATATGTACAAGAGTTTTGGCGCTGAAGTGAAGGTACAATGATGAGGGGCAATAAATAACATTTGTTAAAGATTTTTTCTTTGCATTTCTAACAAATCATGCAGTAGGTGAGAAAAGTTATTGTAAGTTATGACTAACTTTCACTTGATGGGCAAGCATATAAAGAAAGAAAACAGAAAGAAATTACAAGAAAAAGGCACATTTTTCATAGAGAGAGATTTCGAGGTTGGAAGGCGAGAAAGACAACAAACAGACAAATTTTAAAGATATTAATGAGTGTTGAAGTTAAAACTAATTAAAAATTTGAAAAGCTCACTCACAGATAGGACAGAGCATAACTTTTGTCTTGTCAAAACAGAGTTTAATGACCCTCGAATTTAAGAAACCAAAGAGGCCCAAATTGACAGTTTACGAGGTATTGAGAGCGAAACTAGCCAACTCATTGCCTGCCCATTCAAACCAACCTCTTCTCGTGAATGGAGTACTCGAAATCCAACTACCACCCATTAGAGATGAGCTCGAACTGCTCCTCGTGACCCGAGTAATACTGGCACAATTAAGTCTCGCACATAGTAGTAGGCTAAACATCTACATATCCAGGCTTGAACCTGGTATACCTAAAGTTTAGTGCGGATGCAATCAGTTTCAGCACAAAACTAGCCAACTAATTGCATGCTCATTTAAACCAACTCTGATCTCAATGTCTAAAACTAATTTTGCCTACTCCTAGTCGAGGTTGAGCAAGACGATACAACAGCAACAACCATGAGTCGGCATTAGAGATAGGCTTTACCAAAGATTTTTTAATTAAGAGACAGCGGCTGTGCTGTGTTCTATAGTTCGGATGGACGTCTGAAAGTATTTGATCCAGAACCCACCGGTGGAAGCAGAGGAAGAGAAAGGCTCCCACTACGTAGGGAAGTGGTAATATTGGGAGGTCCTACTGTATTCTCGAAAGATGTCGCTGTTGATACACTTGATGATGTTTATACACGTATGTCTTCTAGACTGATTAGAGATTAACAGAGGTGTTTAATTTTCCACATGAAAAGGATATCGGGATTAAATTTTGTTGAGAAAATGGGGATCCACAGATTACCAGGTGTGTTAGTTGAAGTTTACCGGTTTTACTAGTAGATGTCGCTAGCAAATATGTATAAATTTCTATGATTTGGCATGTATGTAATTTTTTTCTATTGACATTAACCTACAAAAATACGCAAGTCACATTCCGCCAAAATAATAGCGTCATATTTGTTTACCTCAGTGAAAATGTCGAGTTTCGTTCCAAGTAAATCGCATTTGCGGCATTCGTTGCTTTTCTTATTTCATCAAAAGAAAAAAGCAGCTGAAGCTCACCGGTTGCTGGTAGAAACTTATGGTGAACATGCTCCAGTGATTAGAACATGTGAGGCATGGTTTCGTCAATTTAAAAGTGGAGATTTCGATTTGACAGACAATGGAAATCGTGGTGCAGCGAAAAAGTTCGAAGACGAGGAATTGCATGTTGATCCAACCCAATCGCAACAAAAATTGGCAGAAACACTACATGTGACTCGAGGAGCAATTTGCCCACGTTTAAAAGCCATGGAAAAGATCCAGAATTATTAAAAATGGGTGCCACACCAGCTGAACGATAGACAAATGGAAAATCGAAAAATCGTTTGTGAAATGCTGCTTCAACGATTCGAAAGGAAATCTTTTCTGCATCGAATTGTCACGGGGGACGAAAAATGGATTTATTTTGAGAACCCGAAGCGAAAAAAATCATGGCTTTCCCCTGGTGAAGCTGGCTCATCGACTGCAAGGCCAAATCGCTTTGGCCGTAAGGCAATGCTCTGTGTTTGGTGGGACCAGTGTGGTGTGGTGTACTACGAGTTGATAAAACCTGGTGAAACGGTGAACACGGATCGCTACCGACAACAAGTGATCAATTTGAATCATGCGTTGATCGTAAAACGGTCGCAATGGGCCCGAAGATATGTCAAAGTTATACTGCTAAACTGGTGAAAGATACACCAGACTTCGCCCGTCCGACTATCACCTTTTCGCATCGATGGGACACTCACTTGCAGAGCAGTGTTTCGCTAATTTTGAAGAAGTCGAAAAATGGCTCGTCGAATGGTTTGCCTCGAAAGAGAAAGTTTTTTCGGAATGGTACCCATAATTTGCCTGAGAGATGGGCGAAATATGTAGAAACCAATGGTCAATACTTTGAATAAAAAAATTTTGAGATTCCTCTGAAAATTAAGTGTTTTCTTTATCGAAAAAACCGGCAAATTTCAACTAACACACCTGGTATAGGCTCATAAGCTGGATATGAAATCCTCGTCGCATATTCTGGAAATGTTAGCAATCCTTGCGTGGGATGCCGATAGTAGCACCTTTGCTAGTAATATTAAATTCTAAATCTTGGGTTCGAGGAACCATTTTGTTTTATAGAAAACAAATTTCGATAAGTACTGAGCCAAAGTGCTTCATATACATATATCGGCAGAATAATTCTTCCTTCAAACACGATTTTCTTATTACCAATTATTATCCAACTTATCGAGAACTTACTGTATATATTAAATTATTCATATATTTATATCTACTTCATTCCATTGCATTACATCTATTCAAATATTTATTATTATGTTGTGTACTTACTTTTACTCTCTGCATTTGCTGAGCTCAAAGCAGCTACCAGCAGCAGGACGGCCAGCATTTGTGTTAGCCGACCCATCCTGTGGATGTAGTCTGACTACTGTGTTGTGGAGTGGATGTAGTTATCTATATATATTTATATTTTATCCCGCACGTAATTCGAGCAGGATACTTCTGGTGATATTCCTTGCTTGTTGCTGTAGTCTTTATTTATTTATTTGCTTGCTCTCCTACGAAGTCGGTTTGTATAAAGAGAGTAAGCAAGCAATGTCTGTCTGGAATGTTCAGTCTATGCAAATATATAACTAAGTGCAGACGTGAGCATGGACATTTGTAGATGTGATTGTAGAAAAGTATTCGTATTACTTATATATTATATATGTATGTGTAAATCTAACACAATCCATCCATCTAAGCTTCGCACAGCACGTCCATGCACTACTAACTAAATGAATGAGTGTCCTTGGGAATAACTTTACATTTATGCAATTTTAATAAATTTGAAAATTAAACCTAAATTGAAAAAATACACAAAAAAAATATAAATAAATTTAAAATGGAAGATGTTATTGGAGGATGTAATTCACTTAAGCACAAAACACTATTTTGAGTATGTTGGATTATGTAAGCGCGTGTGAGAGCTGAAATGAAAGAAAGAAGAGGAGAGAAAGAATTATTATTATTAGAAGGAAGCATTTTTTTAATTTATATAATTATATAATAAATAATATAATTTAGTATTTACACGTAAGTTCAATTATAGAAAAAAATATTTCGCTGTCTCCATTGACATGCCTTACACACGTTGATATTACAAATTGAGAGCTCTATCTCGGATAAAGAATTCAGCCTAGTGGGTTTTCTGGATGTTGAGGGTACCTTCAATAATATAGCGCCGACTGCTGTTACTTCTATCCTGACTTGCCTGGGCGTCAATCCTAGGGTGATGTCTTTTATATGCTCGGATGCTGGGTCGTAAGGTCTGAAATCGCGGGGTGTCGGCACTTAGGTATGTCAGTAGGGCAACTTCATAAAGTGGACTCCTTTCGCCTCTTCCATGGATCTTGACAGTTAACCAACTATTGAGATACATATAAGAGGAAGGGTGCTGCAAAGCTATAGCGTATGCGGACGATCTGAAGGTTATAGTGAATGACACAAATTTTATGTGATATCATGCAGAGCGGATACCAATGCTTTCTGGAACGGAGTTGCGCATTACTGAGCCTGTAAAATACCAGGGACTCATCCTCGACAGGAAATTAAGCTAGTCCCAGAACACAGAGGATAGGATGGGATTGTAGTCTGGTGGCTAGCACTCGAGAAAAAATTAACTGTCTCCAAATTCTATAGAGTGCAAGAGAAGTGCTCCTGTATATCAGCGGGGCACTTTGGATGAGACCAAGTCGTGCGGTAGTCTTTACATCTTTCATGACTTTATCTAATTTGTGGTATTGCATTTTTGTATTAAATATTATTTCTTATATCTGAGTAAATCGGTTTTATGTGGGCTATATGATATTGTCCGCAGATTAGCGTCAATATGTAATTCATCATAAGTGTGTCGAATAACAAGTTTTACGCTCTTCGTTGCGTTTTTTGAACAAATTGATGACCCAACAATTAAAGGGACCTACAGTTTATTTTAAGCCGTGTCTGAAATGGCCAATAGATTTTCTCAGGAGCTATGTATTTCATTTCAGAAATTCACTCCGAGCGCTTGACCTTCCCTGCCTAGGTGCGCCCGAAATTAGAAAAATTAACTTGCCATAATTTTGGATGTTGGTCGGACAAGGGCTCGGCCCATGGCATCCCAAATGGTAGTTCAGTTCTTTCTGCTAACCATTAGGCTATTGCTGCCATATAAATCAGTGAGAATTCAGTGATGGATTTATGGTTGGAGCGAGAGGCTCCAGTAGATGAACGTTTCTCCACAGAGAAGTTACTCAGCGTGTAGTTAAGGGCAAGGCTATGTGACCAAAGATGACACCCTGGATTTTATGAGAGCTGTCCCGTTAGGAGTTTTCGAGAGAACGCCTTGGGAACGTCGAATACACCTGACGATGGAATGTTAAACTGTACGAGTTATATGACGACATTGACGTAGACATGTGGCTTGGATCCATCAGTTGATTGACGCAAGATGTGTTTCCAGAGTTTTAGATGTGCGGACGTTTCAAGAACCTAACATCAACTCGGTACCCTATCTTATCGAAGTGAGGATACGTACAAACCACTAAGCAAGAAAGAACGCCCGTCAAACAAACATAAAGAAGACAGCTGTCAAACAGCCGGTTTTCTAAACGACTTCCACTCCTGCTCTCTGAGTGCACCCATCAGCAACTCGATATAAGGGAACTGTGGAACAATGTCGGAAAAAGTGTTTATACGAAGAGGAATGTTGTACTGAATCTTGAATTGATTTATCTAAAGCTACTGTCTGCAGCAGACGAACTGTAGGTAAGACTGTCTCATGTATTAGTCTTCCAATTAAAGACCTGTTCTGATGTACATAATATTCCATCTTACCAGTTTTCAACTTACTTTTCGTTTAACATGATCAAAAATAAGACGCTTGAGAACCAGCTACGCGCTTGGGTAAAAATATTTAGCTCACCCAAAAAGCAACAAAGCAGCCAAGCCCCCATAAAATTTCGCTAAACAAAAGCGCACATTAATACCACCCGAGTGGGTAAGTAGTTATGGAATTATGCACAGTAAGCTTTGAATGTCTACTCTGTGAATGATGAAAGGGTCTGAAAAATCGGAAGGAAGGGAGGAGGAAATATAAAAAGTGCAGCTCAAGCAGTAAACAAAAATAGAAAAATAAAGAAATGCAAAAAAGAAAAGCAATCACCTATTAATAGACAACGAAGTCAAGTTAAACAATAAAAAGCGAAAGCGAAAAATTAAAAGAAAAAGCGAAGATTAAAAAACGAAAATCTGTATATTTCACAAACGAAGAGTTCTCGAACGTGGAATGTGGAAAAAATTGCACATGTTAATTCAATTAGCACTTGAAAAGAAAAGTAGAAAAGTAGAGTAAAACCAAGAGTCTAAATGACAGAAGAAAGCCAAGATGGCAAAGGGTTGGCATAAGGCATGCGCTCTTTGAAAGCGCCGCCGCCGCTACGAAGAAGAAACCTCGCTAGAATAGTGTGCCGAAAAAAACACGCACAGAAACGAATCAGAACGGCAGCAAAGATCTACTACCCGACAGTTGTGAAGCGGTTGGAAATTTTTCAATTATGAAATAAAATAATTTTTTTAAATTATTTCAATTAAAGAATTAGTGAAAAATAGAAAGTCTTGCTGTCGCTAGTGATTCTTAGTAGTTTGATTGCGTAGAGGAGGGTAGTTAGCAGAGGATTTGACACACAAGGAACGTGGCACGCTGAAGTGAGTGTGGACCGAGGAATATTTTTTTTTTACTACGTATGCAAGGCTTAATTTTTCAGAATTAATTTTTCAGTTCAAATTGCCAACATGGATTTGAAGAATTTATGCCAGAACATCGACATTAGCAGCCTACGAGGTATGTATGTATGTATGTATGTAAATTAGTTTGCCAGAAAAATCGCAATGTGTTATGTGGCACGCCTGTGTATGCTGCCACGTCGAGTGCCATTCAATGCCACTGAAAATCGATACTTAATTGCGAATTTTTTCGCAAACGTCAGCCATTTGTGTTGATTCCACCTCGCATCCGCCTGCTCCCACACTAAAACCTACGCGCTTAGATTGTATATAAATCCATCGATTAAATAATTAATTCGCTTTCTTTCCACCGCTTTTCAGCACGCATACCCTCATTACCAGCAATGCCGCAAATTAAATTGCCAAAGTCATTACCGAAATTGCGCTCACGTCGCATATTCAGTCGTTCGCGTGAGGACCTAAGTCGTAGCGGCAGTAGTAAGGGTGCAACGGCGAAGGATCAGCAACTACAGCAACCTGGCGTACATTTGACATTGAGTCGTCAGCCACCACTGCCGCCACCCATACCGCCTGCTGATTTTATCAATCACTCACCGTGTCACATCTCGACCGTCTCGTCACTGATGCAGCAACAACAGCGTGGCGATTCACAACGCGGCACCTACCGCAGTGCCTGCAGCGTGGATGATGATTATCCATCGCCACGTCAATTTCAGGCACCCGGACGTCACTCACGTCCCATCAGCCCGATACATACGTCAATGAATGATGGCGGCGGCGAGGAGACAGTTGTGAAATTGTCTCTAACCGAAAAGTTGCAAAAAGGTTATAAGGATATCAGCGAATTTCGCTTGAGTCACATATTCGCCAAGAAAACGGTGGTGCGTAAGGACGTCATACAAGTGGATCACTATGTCGAGCACTACAATGAGGAACGTGCATGTGAGCAGGCCGAACAAGAGAGACGTGATCGTAAAATTGCGGATAATTATCGTTTCAACTTCAAAGTTTCGCGACAGGATACAAATAATAGTAAGCGGAGCATGAGTTCGGAAGAAGCGCCTGAAGAGGCGATGGGTGAGCATGCACGTAAAATGCGTGAGCAGAGCGAAGATGAAAGCGGCATGGAAGTGACGCCCCCACCACGTAAGCCGGGCATCGCATCAACGCGTTTCGCGCGCGTACGTAATCCACCACTCGAGCAACATTTAGACTATGAGAGTAATAACGAATTGGACGAAGAAGTACCTGCGCCGAGAGGCGTGTCCCAACAGCAACGTAAGTCGAAAATGGAACTAAGCTCTCCTGAGAGCATGTCCCAGGAGCCCGTAAACAGAGGCGCATTAAACAAATTGCGTCGCATGAGCAAGAGTAGCGAGGGAACGCCTGAGCAGGCGGCCGAACGCAAGCGACGTCGTGCGCCACTCTCTCCGCAACAATCCGAGGAAAAAAGGGAAGCACCTGTCACAACAGAGAATGAGCATAATCCACTTAGTGCGTTAAAACAGAATATCAAACGTTTCTCGAAATCGATAAGGCGCGCACACGAAGCTGATGGTAGCGGCGGCACTAAAGCAGAGGAAACAGATGGCGATGGCACGCCGAATAAACAAGAGACTAAACAAATTAGTCGTACGGAGAAGTTGGCCGCACGTCTACGCCGATTCGCTTCACATGATGCGTCTACCGAGAATTTAGATGAAACAACACCAAAGAATACCGAAGAACAGCGCTCACCCATACGCGCAGTTATTACAAATAAACTGCAAACTTGGAAGAAGAGTTTTAAGCGCAGACCGAATGAGGCCGAGGCACAGACGGGCGATGAGACCACACCTGAACATGGTGTCGCTGAGGAGGGCAAGCGTTCGGACACACTCATGAAGAAGCTACGAAATATGCGACAACGAAAACGCGCAAACTCTACAGATGATCTGGATGGCACTGAAGATGAAGAAGGTCGTAATACGCCAACAGCGGCCACCACCATTAAATCCAAAGATGCAAGCTCCCGTAAGACGGTGAACTTTGAAGCACGCTTCGAGCAGGCACGTAAGCAGACTTTCAAAAAGATGAATGAGAAGATGCAACAAATAAAGTTCTTTCATAAGTCGCAAGAGAATCTCGAAAAGGACGAGGGTGCTACAATCCAGAAAGCTGTTGGCAGACGAGCAGAAATGGAAGCTGCTGCCGCTGATGAGGAGTCCGAAGACGAACGTACGGTTTATGTGCGACCACGTACCGCTGCAAGACGTGCGGCAGCACGTGATACACCCAGTGACTCAGAAGAAGAACATCAAGAACTGCAGCCAACAGATGAGCCGCTTCCAGAAGGCTTCGAGACCACACGCCACGAATACGACTACAACGGCGAACACATACAACATACGCGAGCACTTTGGACTACAAAGAATTTACTCACCGACTCGCTGGATTCCGAAATGGACAACGAGTTTCCACGCGTACTCATACACCAAGATAACTCGGATCAATTTGAGTCGACACTTATAATAGCAGTAACACGGCCGGCGCCATCGACGCCCATCATAGAGGAAATACACGAAGACGTGCCGAAAGTGAAACCACCCAGACGGAGCCGTTCACCAAGTCCCGGCAGTAGTTGCGCAGAGTGGATACCAAATAATGAAATTATATCAACTTTCCTCGAAATAACGCCACCTAGTCAGAGACGTCTGTCGGCAGAGGCCATACTACCAGCGCCACGTGGTCACACACGTAAAATGTCCATGGATTCCAATTCCGACTCAGACTCTTGGATACCTGAGAACGCACGCAACAAAAAGCTTGGTCAGCAGAGCAAGGAAGATTCAGTGGAAGCGAACTCAGGGGTGGCACTTAACAGCATCGACGAGCAGGAAGAACCGTGGAAAGTACACCAACACGCCTACTGCGAGGAGAAGCTCTACAAAGCCAAAAGTATCGATATATTCGAAGCGAGCGTGCGTAAAGGCGGCGCTAGGGCAGCATTCGATGACTTCGAGGAGGAGCTGCGTGACGAGCCGATACTCAGAGTGCCGCAGAAGCACATAGATTCGTCGTTTGAAAAGGATAGCAGTGAAGAGCCATTTGCCGCCGACGATGACAATTCCTCGCGTGTGACAAAGATTTCGGTGAGCGTCATACGTGAAGAATGTGAGGAAGTGCAGGAAAATTTGGTGTCCAAAGAGGAAATAAAATTAACGGAAGAGACCGTGCGCCCTGCTTGTGAAAGTGAAAATGAAAGTTTAATTGCAAATGTAGATGAGGATGAGCAGAGGCAGCTAAGTGAAGAAAAATATTACGAAATAAAAGCTAAAGATAACGACGGCGGCGACGACGACGACGTTGATGACGATGAAGATGATAGGCCACCGTCCGCGACGCCATCGCCACCGCCATCTATGTCGCCACCACCACCACCGTTGCCATTACGGAAACCAATATTACTTCCGGCAAAATCAATTGAAGAATCACCACCAGTGCCTACCACGAAGCCACCAGTGCCACCAGCTAAGCCACCACCACGTATACCCGATCGTACACCGTCTATGACACGTATCGCTAAGCCACTGGTAAAGACCTCATCCTTACGCCTGGCATACAACGAGCAAGTGAAGCCATCCGACGTGGGCAAAGTGAACAAGCTCATTTCACGTTTCGAGACACCACAATCCAAAGTCACACAACGACCGCGCGTCATACGCAGACGTTTGACACGCGACGAGTCCGAGGAATACACAGACGACGAAGATGATCTGGAGGAAGACGATGAAAGTGAGCAAGAAAAGGATGCGAATTCCGAACGAGAGCGCGATATCACGCCAACACCAACGAATACGCCGCGTATGTTGTCGTTAGAATCTGACGCAGAGAATCTATCATCAACACGTTCTACACATGACGCTAATCCGGTGACTAAAACCCAAAAAGCGAACACAAAGTTAGAAGAAAAGAACGCTACACCAACAAATCGTAGAAACTCGGGTAACGGTAATCAACCGAGAGTGTACAGTGATCTACCACGTATAACGCTTAACTTCGATAACAATTCCAATTTGGATTTGAGCTGTGCGAGCTCTGAATATGGCTCGCCGCTAGAGTATCCCTCCAGCTTGATTGGTTCGACCGAAACCACGCCAATACCAGAACGCAGACCACAGGAGCTGCAGAACTTGAGAAGTGCCGAACGTAGTCGACGTTCAATGACGCGTGATGACGATAAATTCTTATCTTTCGATAGTGATGATGGTGCGTATGTGCATTTTTATTCTGAGTTGATTTAATTTTGATCAGATTTCTACCATTTCCTTGCAGAAAACAGCTACTATTCGATCAGTTCGTCCGGGAGTAGTCGTTATGTAGTGGAGATTTGAGATTTTCAACCCCGATCTGAGTGTTTAGTGTTTAAGAATATATGTATGTACTAATGTTATGCAGTGGTCCCCTGTGGCGAGGTCCAATGTATGTATAGATAGTTCTAAATGTGTTAGATAATTGCTTAAGAGCTATTAAAACCCATAGGAGCCTAAGTTTGAGGCAAAATATAAATATTCTAAAACGAATTGTTAAAAATCACATAAAATAAAAAAATGGAAGATGTTGAAGAGAAGAAATCGACAAGGTTTTGAAACATGATTATTGGAATTGTTGATGTACGCATGCCATAACTACTGCCCTATCGAGGGGGGTCTATACTTAAGACGTATACAAATTTCATTCTCAAACCGGAGTCTGGTACTAAACAAGGTACCAGACAAGGCGGCTCTCTTTCATGTGACTTCTTTCACCTAATGCTGGGGAAAATAATACAGGACGTTTGTTGTTTTAGCGGCCTCCTCAACCTCGACAAGGAGCAGGTTACTCGTCGAGGTCAGATATCGAGAAGTTCAGGAAATGAGCTGCTTTTACGGGATCAGAAACTAAGTATTTCAGACAAGTGGATTTAAGTGGGCAAGCAAAGAGAGATGGTTACTGTCGTGGGGACTCATGAAATAAATAAGTTAAATATGTCGGGGTCGAATCTGGATTGGTAGGAGTTGAGCCTTCTTGCGATGCAGCTGTTTCTCTGTAGGAGGAAAATATATCGAATTTTCTCGAATAGCCAAGCAGCACTAAGAACCTTCTAATTTGTTACAAATGGTAAATAATTGCGTAAATTACTCTCTACACTCGTTATAATGGCAGAGTCTGAGCATACCGATCTGCACTTGTAGGTTCATTGTAAGAGCAGATGGTAACTTAATGATGTACTTTTTATGGGACATCTTTTATAAGGCAGGCACGCATCACGAAATGACTCCTACGGAAGAGAGAAGAGAAAGAACGTGTGAAACTTTAAGATAATCTCTATTTTGTTAACACCACATATCGGTTGAATTAGCGGGTGGGGACTATTGGGTCCTCAGTAATATCGCAAATGATCCGTTTAGCAGTCTAAGTGAGCTGTTGACCAGCAACCAATTCAACCTAATCTATTCCAAAGGATGTTCAAACTGCCTAAAGTACTTTTTCGCTAGCAAGGAACAATCTGGCAGCATACAAGCCGAGAATTTTGAATCAGGGCCCAAAAACGTATGTCTTATCGCCTCTCAACTCGTTCACTTCTTGTACGAATACGAGCTGGAAATTTTCTGAGTTCCTACCTCTGGTAACCCCCCAAAACATATGTTATATTTTTATAAAATAAATTAAGAGAAAAACAAAAACCATTCACATAATCGCATAATCAATCGTTAATCCTCGGTCACAGCACAGCTGCCGATAATCGGCTGATAATCTAAATAGTATTAACAAACAATACAATTAATGTTAATTAAACGCTTACAATCGAACAAAATGTTCACAGTGTTTAGGCAATACAGAGCATATGTGCCTTAAATCATAAATTATGAGTGCTGTTGTAGTGGCACTCAACAAACCACAAATTAAATTTGCACCATTAAATGAAAGCAAAATTAAGGAAATATTGCCACAGAAGGATGGGCAGAAAGATGCCATTTAGAATTGATTAAGCACGTGTGGAGAGTTGAAAAAAATTAGAGCGAAAAGGGATGATTAACACAGTGGACGCCTGGCTATGGAAAATCGAGTACAATATTTAAAAATTATATTATATATGCATACATTTTAAAAACTTGCGAAAGACACATTGAAGCGTAGAGATGAAAAGAGGCAGATATATATATATTTTTTTTTGTTTTTAAGCAAGTCCTGCTTGACTGTTATAAAGTCACAATAGGGGGCCTCAGCGAATATGTTTGATAAGGATCTTGCTTTTTAATTTTAACTGAGAATACAGGATGTTTTTAAATTCAAAAATTCAATTAACAACCAGCACAACAACCCTTAAGTTTCAATAAAAACAAAATGAAATCGATACAGTGATTTTAGTTGCAGTGATCTTTTTTTGCTTTGTTGGCTTTTAATCGACAGGGGTGGGATAAATAAAAATATAAACGGTATATATATAGTGTATACAAACTCTTTAGTTGCATGACGTCCCAGCAGTGAAATTAACTATTGAAAAATTACTCTAAATACTAGTTCGTTAGGCAAGGCCAAATGGTCGGGCAACCGTCTTTTTTTCCAATGTAAGCCAGTTGTTATTGAACAGAGTTTGATAAGCAGTTGCTTATAATGAATCAAAAATCTGTTCACACTGGCACTCAATTAACTAATTGAGAGCATATTAACAATAAAAACACTACTTTCAACAAAATTAGTCTCATGACGTAAACAATTAGGCAGCAGCTCCAACAGCCTTCTTACGGTTAAAGAATTTTAATTGAACGCTTTTTTATTTTGTGACAGAAATACATTCAAAGATTGACATTTCTACCGAAGAATTAACTTTTTTTTTAATTTTATATGTTGATCGACCCGGACAGGAACCCATGACCTTCCGCATGGCAGTACACACTACAAACCACTCGGCTACTGCTGACATTAGTATTTTTCTTAGACTAAAACGCTGTTCATATTGACATTCAATTAGCTAATTGAGATCATATTAGCAATTAACACTTTAATTTAAACAAAAACCTCAAGGCGTAAAAATATGTTTATAAAATTTCTAATTTCATTTAGAGTTTAAAATGGATTGTTTAATTCATTTATAAAAATGTGTCTTTTACTGCAGACTGGGCTATCATTGACTTCAAGAACTTTGGGGAACTTTTAAATTATCCAATTATCCTTTTTTCTCAAAAAAAAAAAACGAGAAAAAAACATTTTCTAATCAAAAGTTTCTTGTACTGTCAGAAAAGCTTCACACAAACACTTTTTTACAAAGTATAGAGACAGTATTAGCTGATAAACATTAATTGTTTCAATTTAATTGATTGTGTGTGAACAATAGTACAATCAATAACAATTAGAGCTATAGATACCCAAGTATCGAGCTGTTCTTTAGCATTTAAATGATGTTTATATTTTACATAAATTAAATATATAATTAAAAAATTAAAAATAAAATTAAAATCTAAAATTATAAAAAAAGAACCAAAACTGTTCAAAAGGCTCGAGCTAATGCTATAAAATTTTTGGAGCAACAACTGTGCGAGTATTCATTGCTCGACAATATTCGAAAAAAATTCTTGTGCTCCAGTAGCGTTTGAGTATTTTTCGGAATAGTATGACTCCCGTCAGGAAATTCACAGTGGCACATTAGCACTCCTGTAGACCAGCTTGCTTTTTCACTGCGGATTTCGTGTAAGCTGATTAATAAGAAAAGTTATGTAGCGCCCATTAAGGCGCCGAAATTCGTTGACGTCACATGCTAACTACACGCGCCTGCGCCAACAGCCAGCTGACGCTTACTTGTGTGGAGAATAGGGGTTGATGATATCACTTTGTAATGACTGCGAGCCACGGAAGTGCGGCATAATGCATTTTTCACATTTAGTTTTTTTGTTATTTATTTATATGAATATATATACGTGTATGTGTAAGAGTTTATGGACTTCTATGAAATTTAGCGCAGGGTCGTCATGCTGCGACGCGCCCGTAGGCAGGCAGGAAGGCAAGCACCCACAACCAACTGCCAACGAGAGTGAGCGGTCTAAATGTCTATAAAAAGCACATACATATGCACATTTATTACGGATATATATACGTATGTATGTATATCGTTGGCCCATGAGTGTTGTATCATGCTTTTAATTGTTAATTTATGTTAATTAATTAACGGTCAACTGGACAGGCGTGCGATAAAAGCAAAAACACGTACAAACTTTGTACATATAAATATATATAGACATATTTACCTCATCATGGTCAAGAATTTTTCAAATTAATTTTGTGCACTCGATAGCTGGAAAATAAATAATAAGCTTGTCACCAACAGCCAGCTTTTTAGCTATTAATAAATACAGATCGCTTATTCGTAGAATACACATGAATGGAGGGTATTTTTATTTGAGGGTTAGCAGTATCCACGATAAGTTACAACCCAAAATCAGTAAATCTATCTATTTTTTCCTTCTCTAGGTTAAGTTAAGTTTGGCAGTCCAGTTCCTGGCGAGTTATAACCTACTACTCAACGAAACACAAATACCCAAAGACGTCACGCCTTAATATCTAACAGTATACTATTGGGATAGTGCTTGTTTCCGCTTCTGTGGAGCTTTTTGGGAGTAACCGGCAGAAGATTTTTCCAGTGCAGTTTTTTCAGTATAAAATTAATTTAGTTAGCGAAGGAGCCTATTTGTTTATGTAGTGATCTGTATATTTAGCGACGAGTTCAAGGCTCCGCAGTGTCCCACTTGTACAGACTTCGTATCGAACAGAATCCAAACATATGTGTCCACTTCTATAAGACTGTAGCTGGGTGCATCGAAAGAGATATGACGAGTGAATTGGCTGCGGGCCGGACAGCCGCAAGGGTAGTGCTCCAGTGTTTCGTTATCTACTCGTACTGTGACCCTTGCATCCAGCCGTGTCCACTTTGCCTAGACTTACAGTAACGGTGCTTGAAACTACCTCGATTGTCCTTCACAGTTGGGGAACCGTACCTAATTTTCAAGGACTTTTAAACTCTAGCTATTAGCGCTGCTTCATATATTATTTGTAAATCGATTGACCTTATATTGATGATGACTGCTTGGTATTTCAGCCATGGCTCTTAAGTCATCTTTTGAATTCATAGATCGGATTTCCAGAGGATATTTTAGCTTTTAATATGATTTTAGCTTAAGAAAAACCTTAAACACAAAACAGAAATGTAGTGGAAAACCTTCTTTTTTTATATTAGAAAAGGCTGTCTTGTTTAGTGGATGATACAGTCTCTTAAAAGATGTTACCTACGAGAGTTCTTCCAAGTAAAGAAACTTTTTTCTAACTAAAATGCTACTAGTTTACATTTTCTGCCTCTTCTATAATATTTTTTGGGACATAGTGCTGTCTTTCGTAATAACAATTCTCCGACTTTGCATCAGATTCATAATAATTCATTTATGCATGTTCAATTTTGACTTCACAAAAATAAAAATCAATTTCTTTATTTCGAAATTCGAACCGTGAATTTTATACATGGCATTGACAGCCTCCTCGTCTCTTCAGCTGAAGCACATCGAAAGCCCGGGGAAGTTGTGAATGAAAAGATAAATCACACAGAGAGTGGTTTCGACGCTCTAACAATGGTGATTTTAGCGTCGAAGACAAACTGCGTCCTGATTGAATATGATGAATTGGAGGTTTTACTGAATCAAGATCCGTGACAAACGCAAACTGAACACCCAAAATATTTGCGAATAACTCAGCAAACACTCTCCGTACGGTTTATGCATTTTATTTTTAATCACAAGCAAGGAAATCAGATGCCTTACGAGAGAGATGTCAAATGTTGATTTTTCAACTTAGAACCACATACATAGGTATATCTTGAAAGACATCAAAGGAAGGAATTTTTGCACCGGATCGTGATTGGTAAGCCCCTTCCATTATCGTCTACATCGACACCAAAGAAGATATCTACGGTTCAAAGATTATGCTCTGCATATGGGTGGACTGGACAGCTGTGGTGTACTAAGAGCTGCTAAAACCATGCGAAATCAAAAACGACCAAAAGGCATGACAAGGTGATTTTGCAACATGACAACGCTCGGACCCACGGAAAAAAAAACTACCTGGAAAGGATGAAATGGGAGTTCTTACCCCACTCGCCATATTCTGCAGACTTAGCTCCTTCCTATGACTGCCTTTTTCGATGGATTCAAAACGATTTGCGGTGTCACCGGCTCGGGTCTTTTGAAGAAATCGAAAGATGGTTTGATGATTGGATCCGGAACAGAGTGTACTCAGTGTTTGGAGATGATAATCGAAAATTGCCAGAGAGATGGGAAAAAGTAGTCGCTTTACACTGACAATACTTTAAATAATGTATTTTTTGACATTTTTTCAATAGAATGCTTTTGTTCATGGTCGTACAACAATGTAATTTTAAAATGAAAAAAAAATTAAAGGCAAAAATATATCGAGTGAATTATAAATTGCATTAAAAACGCAAAGAATCCTACAACTACCCCCGAAGAGAACTTGCAACCAGTGCTACTGTCATTTCGGCTTTGGTTCCATTCAGTGATTTCTCCTTTCCTTAATTCGCATTATTCTCCCTTTCAATACTTAAGTCCTACTTTGTTTTCCTAGTTTGCCAAGTTATTGTTATTTTTTCTTTCACTCCCTTCATTCACTTCTCCAGCTGGTTGTATGTCACCCGTAGCTGCATTGATTGCAACAAACTACTCATACAATAATTAAAACTTGCTGCCATACATACATATTTGGTATAAATAATTTCAAACGCACAAATAGAGTAAGGTAAATAAACAAAAATTCAATTCTGTAAATAAAATTGCATATCAGCAAATATTTTTCGGCTGTCCTGCTGCCAGTACACGCGCTCAAGAGACTCATAAGAGCTGCCTACACACAGTAGTGAGTTTATAACTCTCTCACGCACGCACACACACACGCTCTTAATGAGTGAAAGTATGATTCATGCATTGTTGCCACATTTCAGTCAAAAAAAAGAAAAGGAGCTGAGCAAATATGTCAGAGAACTGTGTAGTCTGTCTGAACAACAAAGCAGAGTGTAAGGGATGTAGCCAGCTGGTCCTGATAAACAATATAACACCACCAACAACAATAAATGTTATTCTGTATTACACGTACCTACAGTTATGCAGCGCAAGATTGCTGAAATTGAAGTGAAAATATAATACATATGTTTATATGTACACGTATGTATTTTACATGCATCCGCGATTTACTCTATCTCTCTGACAGGAATGCATTCACCTTTCATTCATTACAGCTACCTACCACTGCTCCTGCCTAATTAAAAATGAAAAATAGGGGAGAATTTATTCATTTTTTTTGATGTGGCAGTAGAAATTTTATAGGTAGGAATATTGCTCAGTGATAGTTACCTACTTTGCTATAAGTGATGTCCTTTATTAGTCATCAACGGCGAAAAGGCGAATGGGAAAAGGATATATGGTATGTATGTCTCTATACATTTGAGAAGTATATTGAAAGTCGAAGAGTTATTTATTTAAGGTGAATGCTCAGAAGATAGGTATAGGAAAACGCAGATGCTCTTTTCTTGGACTAAATATAAGAGGAGGAAGCATATTGATGATGGGAAATAAAGAACCGCCTTCATGATTCAAAAACAGTATTGGAAGAGGTTTTTCGGCAAAAGAAAATTATGAGAAAAGGTAGTAATAGAAATCTTTACTGCAAACGGAAATGCAGGCATTAATGGTTATAAATATACTGAGAGTAGTGCAGGGAAAAATACATGGCGATGTCCTACGAATGGTCAAGGTCGACTCATCAGGTTCATACCAGTGAAATACTAGTTCATGTAAGAACCGTTCAACTTCTAATTACTCAGCTATCGCGACCATTTGTATAGTAATAACAATTCGATTGCGGAAATCCATTGACGTTCTAACGCTGACCAAAACAGAGCTGTCGTTTTTGGTAGTGACACTGATTGATCACTTTCCGATTAGTATACATGCAGTTAAGTTAAAATTCCACAGTGATCCACATTGCAGAAACATGGAAAACGGAGAGGTGAAATCATGCCTCTACTTTCTCCATCACGGCTCTGCAATTGCCCTAACTGAGATTTCAGCAAGCTCTCATAAGCTATCCGAGTATTACTGCATGCCGTCTACGAGTATTAGTGACTGGCATTTTGACGAGTTGTGGGAACTAGTAAACTTGACATCAAATTGAACAAGTAAGAAAAAATTGTTTAAATTGAACTTGGATGTGGCAGCCATCAACGACCTACAACCTAAAGCAGTGAGTTCGCAATTGCTTACAATGAACTGTACCCTCGGATGCCTACTGGCTGTGTATGTATCGAGAGTTTGACCCAAGAAAAAGTTCCGGCGAAATTCTAGCAAAACCCGATAGACCAATTTAGTCTTTCAAATTTGAATACCAAGTATTTTCCAAAAATATGATCGCAAAGCAATAAGGAAAGCTATATAATGATTTTGGGAATGATCGATAATAACCTAAAGAACCGTCCCTGAGAGCTCAATGGAATGTCGAATTTGCGGTGTTATGGTGATTATGTTAAGCTGGTCGACTCCTTGGGCAGCCCCAACAGACCTTATTACGCTCATAATGTTACTAGACTCACTACATGCGAACAAAATTATATACTGCAATACTTCATTGCTGACTAAAGACTAGTCTACTAGTTTATGCACGCCAAATGAGATCATTCTTCCTTCCCGGCATTTTCTTCATTTTTTGTTTTCAGCCAGACCAAATTTTAAAGCAAGCAAAGCCCTGTTTGCAGCCGAACTAGCAACCTGGAGTCTGATCTCAAAGCCATCTACTAGCCTGACGATACAAAATCGCTTCTTGTATATTGTTTGCTTCTCTGAATGAGATTGGTAGTCCAAGGCTCCATGCTGTTTAGACCGTAGTCTTTCTCTTTAGCCAGTTTATCGGCTATCTCATTACCTTCGAGACCCATAAACGCTGGTACTCAATAAATGAGAAGTTATCTTTTTTACCGTCAATATTTTTATTATATATGATATTTGGCGCTTGTTACCGCTGAAGAGATTTTCGGTCTCTTTAGAAGGAGAAAGTAAGGCTTTTTTTTGCCATTTTTATGGCAAATATCTTGAAATAGCTTGAAATACCAACCAGTGGACAGCTTGAATGAGTTTGAAGACCCCACTCCACCCTTTTATTTTAGAAGATATGAAGTGTCTTGTCTGCAAAGTTGAATTTTTCCCGCCACCCATCTGTTCGTGTTCTTAAAGATAACAAGTACTACTGTGACCTTATGTCCAGCTGATTTAAGACGTTTAGGCTTGCGACATTTGATAATGCTCTGCTTTTAGCTTTTAGGCTCGCCGGTGGTATATTGTGAGTTGTATTTTTTTAGGTTCTCCGATAATGTTGCTCATAGATAGTTTCAAGACTTTTCAAAACATTTTCAAATATGTTACTTTTTTGTAGCTTTGCAGATACTCATAGAAAATATTGGGTTAACTGGTGGATCCAGTACGAGAGTAATGATAAAAGAACCTAAAAGGTAGCGTACCATCGTTTTAAATGAATCTTCTAAAAAGGTGCCATGCCTTCTTCACTCGCTCCTCCACATTCAGCCTACACAACAACTTTCTATCGAGCACAATTCTCAAGAACTTACGTAGGCTGCTATATATAGGTCTGGCCTAGGCAACACTAAGTGTTGCCAGGTGCAATCTGACATTTCCATTGGAAAGTTTGACATTTTTTAGCATAACATCACTCAGAACGTTTTGTCATTTAATCGTGAATTGTTTTATTTACAGGGAATTAAAAAATTCATCTCGGCCAAAAAATGTAATTAACTCGTGAACATTTTCGTGCGATCATTTTTCACAACTTTCGACGTGGATTATCACAAGAGTGCATCGATGAACTAAAATCTTTGTATGGCTATGAAGAACCATCCTATAGTACTGTGAAAAACTGGTACAACGAATTCAATCGTGGTCGACGCTCGCTCAAAGGCGAATTCCGGGAAGGTCGTCCAAAAACAGCCGTTGTGCCAGAAAACATCGATGCCGTACGTGAACTGATAATGCAAAACCGTCATGTAACATACCTTCAGATAGAGGCATGCCTATGCATTTCTCCCACCAGCACACGTGTACATTCGATATTGCATGAACACCTGGCCGTAAAAAAGGTTTGTTCTCGTTGGATCCCGCACAATTTGACAATCGCTCAAAAAAAGGCTCGTGTGGATTGGTGCAAAGAAATGATGAAAAAATACGATCGCGGTGCTTCAAAAGACGTTTATAAGATCTTCACAGGTGACGAATCATGGATCTATACGTATGAGCCCGAAACAAAACAGCAATCGACCGTGTGGGTCTTCCAAGACGAACCGAATCCAACGAAAGTTGTTCGTGGAAGAAGCACTTCGAAGCAAATGGTCGCCTGTTTCTTCGGCAAAACTGGTCATGTGGCGACTGTTCCGCTTGAGCAACGTAGGACGGTCAATTCTGAGTGGTACACCACCATTTGTTTGCCTGAAGTCTTCGGAGAAATTCGAAAAACGAACAAGACAAGACGAATCATTGTGCACCATGACAATGCGAGCTCTCACACATCGGCTCAAACCAGCGCCTTTTTGATCGGCCAAAACGTCGAATTGATGGGTCATCCGCCGTACAGCCCTGACTTGGCACCCAATGACTTCTTTTTATTCCCACACATCAAGAAAATAATGCGTGGTCAACGATTTTCGTCGCCAGAAGATGCTGTTGAAGCATTCAAAAACCATGTTTTGGAGGTGTCTCAATCGGAGTGGAAAAAGTGCTTCGAAAATTGGTTTGAGCGCATGAAAAGTGTATAAATCTTGATGGAGAATATTTTGAAAAACAATAAAACCATTTTCGTTGATAAATATTCGTGTTTTCATTATTTGGCCAGACATATATATAGCAGCCTACGTATGCTTAGTTTCTGCTGCAAAATGGTCTACCCTAACTTTGATTCATGTTGGGCTTTTGGTTTGTTGCAATCCCGATTTGCTTCCTCCAGGCAGGAGCCTTTAAAGGTAAAACACATTCTTGGAACATTGGGATAATACTGAAGCTGACTGCTTCGATGAAGTTCGGCTTCCATACGTTGCTGTGGTGAAAATCAAATTTTTGTCAATCGTTCAATAGGTTCGAGCTGTAGCAAAATCAAAATTTAAAAGGATTTTGCTTAATGCGATCATTCCTCGGCAGTGATGATGTTATACTGAACTCTTACTGTTTTAGAACAATAAAAGTAAATCTCTATTAGCGCAAGTTTCTGCGTTTCAGACTTGGCATCCAAGTTCGCCTAATTATAAATTATTCACTGCACTTAAATGCGCAATATTCATAAATAAAAATCTTTACATACCCTCTGAGTAAAAAAAAACTCTTAATAATTGCTAGAAAGAAAAATAAATGAAGTTATTCGAAGATAAACTCCAATTAAACATAATACAATAATTGAATTAAAGCTGAATTTAATTCACTCAGCTCAATAAACATGAAATTAGCTGTGAATTTCATGCATTAAATAGGAGTATACTATACATATGAATTCATATTTCACTTCGATTAGAAATGGTTTTCTAACTCCACCATAAACTCCATTAGCTTCATTTAACTTCTTTACACCACAGCAAATTCAAATAAACGTTAATGAATAATTTCGTTTTCATATTTGAGTATTCATGACGTTGTGCTTAATAACAATTAGCGTTGTTAATTAAAGTAAGTGCACTTTTTTCAAGACGGATATGTGTAGGATTTTATAGATTTTTCAACACACATAATTTATCGCTTTTGAGCACTTTGACCGCAACATCGGCACACTGTAGGAGTAGAGCTCATGAATACGCCTACAAATAATGTTCTATTTGTAAATTCAATTGATGAAGAATCCGTTTGTTTGTATTTGTAATACACATTGTAAAGCATTCCCTACAGAAACTAAACTAATTGCACAATTTATTATACGAAATAAGCGAGTGCAATGAACTCGAAAGTGTCAGAATAAACAAATTGGTATACTTACATATTTACTTTTGAAATGTCGGTTAAAATGAACAATTTAATTATCTTCACCACAGAAATCGAAGACGGAAAACTTGGCCTTTGGCTGTAATCCAAAATAAAGTGGCACAAAATCTTTTTCTCGACGCTGAAGTGAAGCTAATTTAGGTTCAAAGACATTATTTACATTTTTTTCCATTAATAAAGCAGAGAGCTGAAAAAGGAATGGCAACCTTTGCACTTAAATTCAGAAAATATTAAAGAAATCTTAATTTTTTATACCTCGTACCAATATAGGATAAAGATCGTTGGAAATCCTCTTGGCTGCGGGTGCCGAGTGGACAATTAGCTTCACTGTTTGTACCGCAGTGGCCTCACACCTAGACAAGTACATGAAACGGGTCTTGAGGATGTAAGTAGGTGGTGTCTGGTGAAAACCGGTGTATGTGTCCATTCTTCTCTTTCCGGCGGCTTGTTTTACATGCAAAACTAGAGGAGGCGGATATATGACTACTTAGGCCATAGCCGAAAAGGAACAGGGCGCGTCGTTTACAACTCTAGGGATTCTAGGGACCCCCGTTAGAATAATAAGGTCGATAAAGGGAAAACGCTGGCTAGTATATCAGCCCAAGAGTCAATAGGGGAAGTCGCCAGCGGACGGGCATTTTTTTTGTTCTGAAGGATACCACAGTCCATGAAAACGTGGACCCTGCAAGTGTAAATACAATCGAGGAGGTGACCTTACTACGCTTTCCAAGTCATACCAAATGCACTTATTCGGCATTAAAGAAAATATCTGGGGTGAAACCTAGTAACGAGTGCTTGAAAGCCTATGCGATTTACAAGGCGACTGTCAATGTTTATGAAGAAGTGTTGACTTGGGTTAAGGAGAGATAGACCAAGCGCAGTACGTACTTCACTTTCACCAAATTTAGATCCACAAACCGGATTGATGAAGACATTGTACTCAAAATGCTGTACACAAAACATAAAGCTTGACCGGGCAATGGCTCCCAATTGGAAAAAGTACACTGAGCGATGAAGATCAGTTAAGCTAAGACTGCTGAATGGACCCGAACTCGTTTATACCCACCTTTAACAAGGCATATTGTCTGAAGTGTGTCCAAATCATTAGGTACCAATACGACCCCTCGCTGTTATAGGTAAAGGAAGCTGTTAAGACGCTTCAAGCCCCGTGAGAGAGCGCTGTAAAAGAAATAGTGGAACGTAGTTGTATTTCGTCCATCCGAAAGCGCAGATACTCATATCTCGCACGGTGAAACGGAAAGAGGTCTCAAAACTGAATATAAAGGTGCCCATTAACTTCGCAAAAAGTAAAGGCCTAAAAATGCTTACTGTTAAAAATATTATTAAAAGAGGTTGCCACCTATTTTGAGAAGAAAAAAATTTAATAAAATTAACGAATTTTTACAATATGGCTTATCCAAGGCTTAAAATCATATAGTTAAAAATATTATTAAAACGGGTTGCCAGCCATTTTGACAGAAAAAAAATTAGAAATAAATAATATTTCAAAATAAACAATTTTCGTAACAAGAATAATCGAAACAAAAAATGTAATAATGCTTACTGTTAAAAATATTATTAAAAAAGGTTGCCATCTAATTATTCTATATTAGTTTAGAATAGCAAAAAAAAATGATTTTCGAAACTATATTTGTTTAACAAACCAAAATGCCCGCTCTATAAGTCAAAAGCCATTGCATTTTTATTAATCTCATAATTTTCATATTTAATTAAATTTCCACAAGTCTGAAAATTAAACGAGGTGGCCGCTCTCTCACATATGGAATCAACAATTTGTTTTTCGTTCATAATTAACAAACCCATCAGACATCAACAGTTTGTTGATAGAAAAAATATCTTCCGGCGATGTGTCATGACGATAGCCAAAACAGATTTACTCACGTTTTTCATGTATACATCCAATCATCCGCTGCCTGTTTACATTTATTTTCCTGTTGCGGGCGAAATATCATAAAAAAAAAACCAAAAACTGTCTGGAACAAACGCCAAATGTGCCAACGTCAGCAAAAAGCCTACTATCGTTCTCCGCCTCTCTACCTCTCTCACCTCTTTGTGTCTATATGGCAGAAGAGGAGCAGGAGTTGGGCGGTCGTGTGAACAAAGCAATAACAATTACACTTTACAGTTTACAAATTGATGGCAAACGATGGGTCGCTAAAAATACCGAATGCATTACCAAAGTAGCTCACCCCAGGCACAACTTACTCTGCCAACCTACTTTACACTCAACCCATCAAAAAGCAGACACCAAAAGCCGAGAATAACCATTTAAGCTTGCAATTTCATGAATAGTCGGGTAATTTCCCGCACACACCTCTACGCACAGCTGAGATTTCTACATAAAGGCGCGAGAAAAAAATTCGAAAAGAAGAAAACAAAGCGCACTTACTTTACAAGTTAATTTCGGTATTCGCAACCGTAATCACCCACACCACCACCACCACCATCACCCACCTACAGCATAGCAACGCCATCCAGAAAATGAATCTTAATTCGGCTTTTCTCTTCTAATACTGCCATGTACTTTTGTCTAACTACCTGACTACACGTGCAATTGCCGTAATGACATGGAACCAGATTGCCTGGCAGGCGGACGAGTTGATTTAAGAAACCACAATATTGTCATCGAGACTGCCCGCTGAGTGTGACAAAAGTGTTTGTGATTTAAGAGAGCCAACGGTAGCAATAAAACCCCCACACCATGAGGTAACAACCTAGAAAAGACCCCCACCCCCATCGCCTTGCAATACTCATGCCTTTTTTTTCAAATTAGTCAAGCTCACTTTCGGCTGGTGGGTTGTGTTGTGTGGCGGTGACGATAAGGGTGTTGCTATTGTTGTCTTTGTTAGTAGGTGTCGGCAAGTGCGTGCAGGTTGTACTCGATTTGATTGAGATTGTGTGCGTTAAGCAGTAAAATAGCTTTCACTGACTTTTGTCACTGATTTCTGAGCGCTTAGCAACCCTCCTGTGCAAAGCATATTGTCTTTAAGAAACCTTTAAGCTGTTCGGAACTAACATAAGTTGTATAGGCAGAGTTAGGAATATTTTGGGTTCACAAATTAAATTTTTCTTTGTTGTGGTTGAGAAAAATGCGCGTTAAGTATTACTTAAGTACAGACTTAGATTACAATTGGCTGAAAGGTGGGATTTCGCTAATAAAGGGAAAAACTTCAAAAGACTTAGTCTAACCCCTTTCAGTAATCCGATAAAATGGGATGATGGGATTGGTTATATTAGAAGGCTAACTTTAAATGGAAGGCGAAATACGCCAAATGATTCTTGCGCCCATCAACTACAAGAGATCAAGTGAGCAAGTAGTTGTGTGTCCAAATTGGTATCTACCAAATAAAAAAGGAGTTTCATTACAGCTGCCCTATTCCACCAGATTTTTTGATCACATGTCTGAAATCACGGAATCTTTGGCAGAACAATCAAAACCCTTAACCACCGCGATACAACTTCTACAAATCATCTTAGGCTAATCACTACTTCGGTACGTGAAACATGCTTATGATTTAGGGCATCAGTTTCTTCTTTTTCATTTGCGTAGACACCGCTTAAACGGTTAAATCCGCGTTACCGAAAGAGCTTCAATCGTTTATTCTCATAGCCGTTCGGCGTCAATTGAAGACACCATGTTAAGCTCTCCCTCCCCACCTGACCTTGCCAACGGAACTCAACTCTTCGTTTTCCACTGCTTTCACCACCGAGATACTGCATCGAATGATTTCAAATTTGGAGGATCGTCGTTTAGTGGAGAGAGAAAAAATACTGCTTACCTCACAACGTTGCGAACAAGCAACCCTGCGCTGATAAGCGAGACACATTTGCAAACAGTGAAAGCGAGAGGCCGAAATACTTCAATATGGAGCTTGAACAGCTGGCCGAAAGGGTCAATGCTCGAAAATAAAATAATAAAAAAAATGCGGCGACTTACAAAAAGATGATCTAGCGATTGCTGCTCAGAGTATACTAAATTCATGTAGGGAACACTTATCCAGTAGATAGCCAACCCGATTCCGCAATCAATGAAGATGAAACAGACTTCAGAACCAGAAAGAAATCTGAATTGCCCCCGTGAAGATTAACAAAACGGCGTGAGACGATGGGATCAGGCTGGAGAGCACAAAAAGATCATCGAACTTCTTTACTGCTAGCAGACCCCAAGACAGGAAATCCAATCTTAGTTGTGTGTTAGTAGCTCGAGAATATTTTCACGGTATGCCTGACGTAAGGAGCGATGATAGTTCTCACGACACTTTGATCTCTAGCCGGCAATTATATCGGTTTTTTTTTTGCTAAGGATGTCTGAAACTCCCATAAGAATTCCTAAAACCAATTACGGCATCGACAACACCAGAAATCCCAAAATTATTAGTATGCTCGAAGCTGACTGATAGAAGTAATGACCGAACGTTTTATGAGAGCTTAGAAACCCCCTCACCAACGCCAGAAGTTTCGGCAAAATTTAAATTAGCTCTGCGACGAGTTCGATAAACGGAGGTTCTGGACTTGGTAATAAGAGAATATACCCTTATACCAAGACAGTCGCAGTAGTCGTATGGTTAGCAGTGCATACCACCATGCGGAACCATGAACGAGCCGTGGACAGACCAAGGCAAGGAATGTCAGACACTCTGAGGGTATTTCTGCCGTGAAATAAAAACTCTTCAAAAAACTCATTAGCCGTTCAGAGACAGCTAATAATAAATTGTAGGACACCTAAATTGTTGAAAAAAAAACATCAAGACGCGCATCACAAATTGTGGCAGGAGGTCAGCCGAAAATCGCTTCAGCTGTTATAAGCCGTCAGAATTACATATGTATAAATATAGTTATGGCAAGGCTAAGTGGAGTTTCGGAGTTCGCAGACTAATCTTATGAATTCTCTTTCCACCGCTATTATGGTTAAAAATCACTTAAAATTTTAAAAATAATCCAGCATCCAGCAGTGAGCTGTGAACTGTGGTATGTATGAGCAGAGCTAAGTTCCATTAACTGCTCTCTGTAACTTACGAAATATTTTGTTTACTAGAACGTATTCAATCAAGATGCGTACCTGAAAATAAAGAAAAAAAATATATATTTAAATAAATTTTAGTAAAAAAATGTAGATAAAAAGTTTGTATTTTTAAGCCAATATACAAAAAAAAAACATTTCAAAAAAAAAAAAAAAAAAAAAAAAAAAAAAATGAACCCGCTCGGGCTGTTAAAAACACAATATCTCCACTGATTGTCCAAACAAAAACACTTTTTGGTAGACAACTCAAGTGCAATAAATACTACTCAAAAAAGCTTAAAAGAAACATTGTGTGTGTGACCGATCCCGTTTTGCAACAACAATAAACTGACGACCTCAAGTGCACACTACATAGTACATACAGTGACAAAATTCAAATGCCACGACGACGAAATACTTGTTCGTCGAACAATAACCACTTGAGCACAACAACAATGCGGACACACGTGGCATAAGTCCTTCCACCGCCTTTACACATACACAAACACAATCAAGGCTATAATACCAGTTGCAGACTTGGGATTAAATTTTTGCGATAAAAATAAAATACACGGCAGCAATACCAAAAAAGAACCTGTTGTGAAGTACCGTTATATGTGTACGTCGCAGTGATGAATATATATTTGTTGCAGCTGATGATGCTGCAACGCAGGTCAAGGCTAAACAGACTGCAACAAGCGACTGGCATTCTTTCAGGCATTGTCGAAGGATAATTGAATGCGAACATGACGGAAAATTGACGACAAGGTCAGGTGCTGCTAAGTATGTTGTTTAGAAGACTGGGGGAATTTCTAATGAGGTTTTGAAGTATTAAGAGTCATAGAATTATTGATTCTATTCAAGTTTTCGTCACATACAAAAAAATTTAATTTTAATTTATTATTTTAGTTCATTTCATTTTCTCCAATTTTTATTTTAATTTATATTATTTAAGTCTTCATTGTCATTTTTATTTTATTTTCATTTCTATTTTATTTTCATTTCTATATCATTTTATTTTATTATATTTTATTTTTTGTCTTATATTATTTAGTGTTTTAGTTTATTTTACATTTTATCTCCGATTTAATTTTTAATTTTATCTTTTAATTTAATTATAATTTTACTTTTATTTTACTTTTAATTTTATCTTTTATTTTATTTTTATAATTAATTTCACTTTGATCTTTTATTTAATTTTTGTTTTATTTCATTTTTATCTTTTATTTCATTTCTGTCTTTCATTTCATTTTACTTTTTTATTTTATTTATAATTTTTATTTTATTTTTAACTTTTATTTAATGTTATCCTTTATTTCATTTTTATCTTCTTTTACTACATTTTTATCCTTTATTTCATTTTAATCATTTACTTAGCTTTGATCTTTTATTTAATTCTTATTTTTAATTTCATTTTTATGTTTTATTTCATTTTTATGTTTTATTTCATTTTTACCTTTTATTTAATTTTTATCTTTTATTTAATTTTTATCTTTTATTTCATTTTTATCTTTCATTTCATTTTTATCTTTCATTTCATTTTTATCTGTTATTTCATTTTATTTTATTTTATTTCATTTCATTTCATTTCATTTCATTTCATTTCATTTATTTTATTTTATTTTATTTTATTTTATTTTATTTTATTTTAATTTATTTTATTTCATTTCATTTTATTTTATTTTATTTTATTAATTTTATTTTATTTTATTTTATTTTATTTTATTTTATTTTATTTTATTTTATTTTATTTTATTTTATTTTATTTTATTTTATTTTATTTTATTTTATTTTATTTTATTTTATTTTATTTTATTTTATTTCCTTTATTTTATTTTATTTTAATTCCTTTATTTTATTTTAATTCCTTTATTTTATTTTAATTCCCTTATTTTATTTTAATTCCTTTATTTTATTTTATTTTAATTCCTTTATTTTATTTTATTTTATTTTATTTCCTTTATTTTATTTTATTTTAATTCCTTTATTTTATTTTATTTTAATTCCTTTATTTTATTTTATTTTAATTTCTTTATTTTATTTTATTTTATTTTATTTTATTTTGTTTTATTTTAATTCCTTTATTTTATTTCCTTTATTTTATTTATTTTATTTTATTTCCTTTATTTTATTTATTTTATTTTATTTCCTTTATTTTATTTTATTTTATTTTATTTTATTTCCTTAATTTTATTTTATTTTATTTTATTTCCTTTATTTTATATTATTTTATTTTATTTTATTTCCTTTATTTTATATTATTTTATTTTATTTTATTTCCTTTATTTTATATTATTTTTTTTTAATTCCTTTATTTTATATTATTTTTTTTTTAATTCCTTTATTTTATATTATTTTATTTTAATTCCTTTATTTTATATTATTTTATTTTAATTCCTTTATTTTATATTATTTTATTTTTAACTCCTTTTTTATGTTATTTAATTTTATACTATTTTGTTTTATTTTATTTGATTGTTTAGCTTTATTTTATTTAAATTTTTATTGAATTAGTTTTGTATTTTAATTTTTACTTTATTATTTTTTTCTTTTCTTTCTTTTATTTACCTCTTTTCGTTTTCATTTTATTTAATTTTTGTTTTATTTATTTACAATTTACTCATTTCATTTTAGTTAATTTTTTATTTTATTTTATTATTTTCTTAATTTTACTACAACTTATTTGATTTTAAACTATCTTTAGTTTTAAGTGCCTGACTTTCACTTTTACCACCATCACTTGACAAATTGCTTGTAGTGATTGGCATTGTTGTTGTCTGCCATTTTACACTTGATTGCCAATGTGATTTATATATACGTGTTTGTCGACACTTTTATGCACTTGACGAATAATTAAATGACCATTGAGTGGTATTGGACCGAGTAGAAGTTGACGTTGATCACGAACACAGTTACAAGGCAAATACGAGCGATCGTAAAGACAATAAATTAAAAAGCATTGTATAAAGCATGTTTCCATGTTCCCACGTCACAACATTGCTGTGATTGATTGCGTTTTTTTTTTCCAAGTGTATTGAGCATCAATGCAATACTAAGTACACATCTCCTTAGAGTAGAGAAGTGTGGAGGCCTTATAGCAGTCTCAGATGCGTACCTTAGGCTATGTGTAATCTGCTCAAGCTTTACTTCATTTTCCTTCTGCCAATATTTATACACAACAAACCACAAGTAAAGAGGCTGTGATTGGATTTTAAATTGTTTCTAACATTCTTTGAATTCTCTTTTTGCTTGGCTTTTCTACTCAAGACATGCCTCTGCTATTATTCTTGGTGCAGCTTTTAAGCCTCCATCAGTAATCTAATGATTTTCTACGGTTTATATTTTATTTAATTTCTTTTTCTACAATGCAATTGAAGGTGCGCCAGTGTGCTCGTTCGTATGACGTTTGCAGCGAGTCACCCGCTTCGGTATTTACTCGATATGTTTTGCCATTTTGTTGTGACCCCCTCCCATAGTTTGCGCTAAAGCCATTGCAGGGTATGAGAAAATACCAGCGATACAACAAAGGCTGGGTCGCTGCAATCATTTTCTTTGTTTTATTTTGCTAATTTTTCTGCTCATTTTTTATTTCTTTGTTTTATTTAATATTTTTTTTTTTTTTTTTGGTTTGTGAAACTCTTGTTGTGCTTCACTTACTCGAAGCGAAATAGTCAGCCAAGCAAATAACCAGGTCTTGCGATGATTCCTGTGCCTTTTGTACTTAAAAAAAATTACTTTAATTTTTTTTTTTTTGTTAGAATTCCATTTACTATCGGATTTGTGGCGTAATGAGAAAAAGAATTTATTTTGCGGTTTCGGTTCGATAGCTGGAATTAAATATTAAAGTATAGGTATAGATATTGCAGAATTTGAGGTGAAGTACATTACGGTTTATATAACTTTTTCTTAAAAAAGAACTTTGCTTGAGTTTGTGGACTTCTAGAGGCAGAAATAAATTTAAAATAAATATTACATTACGCTTTTTGTGACTAATAGCTGAAGCATTAAAAGCAGAGAAGCGCACAAAAACAAAATAAAAAAAAAATAAATAAATAAAAAATAAATCATGAAGCAATATAATTTATAGCGTAGAAGAAGTTTTACAATAACAGAGATTATCAGGCACAGAAAAAAAATCAAGAAATAACATATAAAAGGAGATAAAATGTCATATTTGGAGATTGACAAGTATGCCTAATGATATTTTGTTCTTGGAATTTTTTGCAGTTTTTGAATAATTACCTAAAAATATAATTTTACCCGTTTTTTATTTAAATATTTACAAAAAAATATATTTTAAAAATTATAAAAAAATGTGTAAATCATTATAAAAAAAATTATTATATTTAAGTAAAAAAAAATTTCATCATTATACAAAATACTACAATTTTTGCAATTTCTAAACATTTTTGGACTACTTTTGGTAAGTGAAAATATCAGATATCTCGCACAGCGCCAGAAAATATAAATAAATTTATAAATTTATTCTTTGTTTTATTTGTGAAGAAACGAAAAGTTGAGAAATGTATTCAAAAACCACACTTGAAATAATAAATACCAATTTGTTTCTACATCATTTTGCAATATTTTGTTTTAACACAAAAATGTTTGTGCTCAAATTTTGAAACTTTTTAAATAATTTGGACGAGACGACGTCAATCATTTTGCTTCGTATGTATTTAAATCTTAAAGACTTAGTTCAATGGACATATATTTCAAAATATATATAACACATATGATCACATAAAAAAAATATGATAAGACGTCACGGCGATGAGTTTTCGAAGCAAACTTTGAGTTAACCCGAAATCTAGACACAGTTTTTAAGGAGAGGGTAATATATTAAACAAAAAATATAGTTACTTTAAAAAAGATAAAAAATAATAATATATTTATTTAGAATAAAAGTACAAAATTTTCTAATTATTTTAGTAGAAACTAATTCGGTCTGTTTTCAAAAAATAGCTCCACCTACCTTTTTCATTGGAAAGGTTTCACAACTATCAACAATAATTACTTTGCATGAGCGTTTGTTTCTTACGTAGAACAACATTGTTTTATTGACTCTTCGAAAAAGTCCGAATTTGTGTTAAATAAACATCATTTGCGGGAAGTTTTGATTTTCTATTTTAATTGGAAAAAAAGTGTGATTAAAGTTCATCGAATGAGGGAGTGGTCTCGACCCTTTAAAAGTCAAGATTTTAGCGTCGCAGACAAGGAGCGTCCTGGCCAATCCAGAAAGTTTGTAAATGAGGTATTGGAGGATTTACTGGAACAAGATACGTGCGAAACGTAAACTGAACTCGTAGAAGGGAGTGACACAGCAAGCAATTTCTGTTCGTTTCATGCAATTTAGAATTATTCAAAAGCAAGGTAATTGTATGTCGTACGAATTGAAGCCCTGAGATGTCGAAAGATGATTTTTCATCCCAGAACTGCATCCTGAAAGACAACAAAGGCAGAGCATTTTGAACCGGATCATGACTCGAGATGAAAAGTGGATACATTACGATACCAAGTTAGATGAAACCGTTCCATCTTCGTCTACATCGACCCAAAGAAAAATATATACGGTTTAAAGGTCATGGTCTGCATTTGGGTGGACCAGACGGGTGTGATGTATCATCATCAGGGAAACCATTGAACTGAAATGTTATCAACTATTGCATTTGTACCGTAAACAATGGCCAAATAAGATCGAAAGGCATGACAAGGTAACTTTACAACATAACATGACAACGCTCGGTCCCACCTGGTTGTAACGCTCAAAAACTACTTAAAAGCACTGAAATGGGAGATCTTGCCGTACACGACGTATTCTCCAAAACTGGTTTTGACTTTTGAAAAAATGTGATGATTTGATCGAGGACAGAGAAGACTCATTTTTTTAGAGATAGTATACTAGGATTTCTAAAGAGAAGTGAAAAAGTAGTCGGTTCCGACGGGCTGAGTGAAGTATTTTTTACATTTTCTTAACAAAAAATTAAACAAAAAATTTAAATAGAATTTCAAAAACTGATGCAAAAGAGAACACAAAAAAAAATTAATAAAAATAAATAAATAAAAAAATAAAACTAAATAAATAAATAAATAAAAAACAAAAAATTAATTAAATAAAAATATACTGAACAAAACAATAGAGAATTATTCCCATTTTAGTCCTTGTGGCCGACAAGTTCGCCTTTAAAGCTTACTACATAAAATTGTTTGGAAAATTACTTATTTATTATAATTTATCAAATAATCAAATCTATATTCCGACTGTCTATATGACTCCATTTGTTTGCCATTTTAGTAGTCATAATTTATCTAGATCTAGCTGCTTTGCATATTAATGCAACACAACAATTTAGAATGCAACAATTCGGGATTCTGCTTGCGGCAATTAACTACAAAGAAGACGTGACAATTGGAATTTCAATAAAGTAGATATATGTATATATGTATGTATATTTCGCAATCAATACAAAACAATAGTCTCTCATTGAACAGGGTAGCAGCAGGAGAAAATAGATAAATTGAACAACTGTAGTGTAGTGAGGTATGCAAAATTTATAAAACCAAATTGAATATAAATTGTCAGAGTACAAATACTTTAAAATTAATATCCAAACACTGGAAATTATAAATTTATTGAAATTTATTGAAACTCGCATTCGTTTGGAAAACAGCAAAATCGAATCGAATATTTAAAGCAACATATGTACATCATACCATAAATTTTCGAAAAACTATTTGTACTATTAGTTGCAAAGTCAGATAACATTTCTTATTGAGAGTATATATGTAGTGTATGTACATGCATGTATCGTACATCGTACAAAAGCTTAGCTAAATTAACAAAATATTGGCTCAACAATTAATTTTAATTTCAGTGAATTCGACAATTCCAGTTCGAACGAAATACCATTTGAATGTCATAAATATTATGTCCATTATGTCATGCAATTCTTTATGTAAATATGTACGTGAATAGATCTGCTATATAAGAGAAGTACTTGACTTTTTCGCGTCATGTCTAATTTCAATTTTGAAAAAATTTACTTTCAAATAACACTAAATAGAAATTATTACTGCCAGCGAAACAAAATAATATTGGAACTTGTTTAATATTAGTATTTTTGAAATTTTTAGTATTATTTGTTTTTAATAAATTTCTATGTACTGTTGCTTAAGCTTCAAAGTGAGTCAAAAAGTTATAACCTAACCTCAAATAAATACAATTAAAGGCTGTAAGTCTTATTATTTGATTTGAAACGAAATTCAAATGAAGGAATTAAGAAAAAACTAAAAGACATAATTGACATTCTAGCTCCAGCATTCGGTGTTGAGAATCGAAATTGAAAACATTGACAAACGCTGTCACCAACGACTTCTCGTCTTCACACATCTGTTATGCGAGTATTTAGACAACATATTCTCTTTGGAACCACACCTCAAGCAATTTAGAATTTGAAAGTAAATCCCTATAGGAAAATGACATTAAATACATATATACCACGGATCGAATTGGATGAGGAACGGTTGTAAAATGAATTCAAACTAAAGAAACTAAAGAGCTAAAATAAAGAAATAAAAAATTTAAATGAAATGAATTAAATTTAAATAAAATACTCTAAAACAAAATAGCTTGAAACAAAATAAAATAATTAAAAAAAATGTGTAATTTTGTATTAAATGAAATAAACTAAAATTGAAATATAAACTATAATATATATAAATATAATAAAAAGTAAAATAAAAAATATCAAAATAAATTTAAATAAATAAAACCAAATAAAATAAAAATACCAAATACTACTAATAAATATAATAATTTAAAATAAAAAACTAAACTAAATAAGAAAAATAAAACTAAACTAAAATAAAAAGATTAAATAACTTAAAATAAAATAACTAATAATAATAAATAACATCCTAAAAAATATTAATAATTTAAAGTAAAATGGAAATTCAAAAAAAGGAGTGTATTAAGGGGTTAGGGGTAGTCAGAATTTTCAAAAAATCAAATTTTTTTTTTGCATTTTCGTTAAGTATAATATCTTAAAAATAATCTCTGAAAATTTCAAGTTAATCCGATAATTCGTTTTTAAGTTATTCGACAAATAACAAAGAGAGCTCGGGCCTTTCAAAGCGCTAGTGTGAAACTTTAAACGCGTTTTTCTCAAAACTATGTTTTTTGAATTGGTGACAACTGTAAATCGAAAACCGCTCAGTGGATTTTAATGAAATTTATACAGGTTTTAGAATACATAATAAACTCGGGAAAAAATCGAAGGATCGAAGGAAAAATTTCGATTTTTTAAGACCAATTAACTATTAATTTTTTCCCAAAAATCTAGACAAAAATTTCCTGAGGCCGCCATTTTGTTAATTTAAAAAAAAAAAAATCCTTCGATCAGGCCCAGGACTACTTATTTTTAAAACTAATTTTTTTTATCCGATTGATTTTAGATGAATCTCCAAGGACTTATGATTGTCACCGCAAGGACCTTTTTTTGGAACTGGGTTAACACAGACAGCTGTAACTTCGGAAATAATTATTTTTTTTTTTGGAAATTTTCGTGACTTCAAGTCAAAACATTGTTTAATAATACCATATCACTACTTTTGTAAAATAAAATTATTTAATAGCAAAAAAAAAATACTGAAAATTCTCATTTTTTCGTGCCTCTGACTACCCCTAACCCTTTAAAGTGAAAAATTAAATAAAATGTTTAACAAAAATGAAAATAGAACAAAATACAATTAAATCAAATTATTTGATTGAAAATAAAATAAATTAAATTAAAGCGAAATAATTTAAACTAAAATGACATAAACAATTTAAACAAAATAACTAAACAAAATTAGCCACTTTAAAATAAAATAAAAAGTAAAATTTTGTAAAATAAATTAAAATAGAACAAATTAAAATTAAGTTAAATTTAAATGAACTAAATTAAAGTAAAATAGTTTGCAAAAAAATTATTAAAATATGAACTTTTAACAAATAATAATTAAAATAAAGAATAAAACAAAATAAAGTAAAATATTGATATAATATTAAGTTCATTTAAATAAAATAAAATAAATTAAATAAAACTAAATAAAACAAAACTAAATAAACAAAATAGAATAAAGTAAATTAAAAAAAAAAAAAACAAAATTAAAAAAATAAAATAAATCCAAACAAAATAAAATGGTTTAAAATAAAATGAAATTATTTAAAACAAAAAAAAATTAAGAAAAGTAAACCATAATAAGAATAAATAAATTAATTAAAAAATAAAACAAATTAAAATAAAAAACTTAAATGAAATGAAATGAATAAAAACAAATAAAATTAAAAATATTATATAAAATAAAATAAAATCATTTAAAATAAATAAATAAAATAAACTAAAATAAATTAATTTAAAATATCACCAAACAAACAGATATTTCGTGCGAATCATCATCGCGTTTCAAAAAAAACATTCCTTTTATATACCATACATAGCACTAAAAATATTCCTACTAGCCTCATTAGAATGACTCTTGTGATGAAAATATGTGGCATACTTGGCGCTAATGTCAACGACAAACACCAACAGCCACCAAGCAACCAAAACAGCTGAAAGCATGAGAGATCTTCGTGCACATACAGCAACAACAATAAATATTTATATACCATACATACATACGTATACATATGTACAATAGTTGGTCTTTCAAAATGCTCTACATTAATGGCAAACACATGAGCTTACACATAGGAGAGTACATTTTTTTATTGTAACATTTTCCACTCTTATTCTCTTTTAGCTATTTTTACTTGACTATATCTTAGTTGTCAGTTGTCAATTGTCAATTAACGATACAAAAGGTCAACAACAAATTGCTGTTTACTTTTTTCTATTTTTTTTCTCTGTCACTGCTAACTTTCCATGTTTTCTTTCTTTAATTTTGTAACATAATTGCGATGCTATTTTTCTACTTTACCAGATGTGTTTGTTGAAGTGTGCCGGTTTTACTAGTAGATGTCGCTAGCAATATGTATAAATTTCTATGATTTGGCATGTATGTAATTTTTTTCTATTGACATTAACCTATAAAAATACGCAAGTCACATTCCGCCAAAATAATAGCGTCTTATTTGTTTACCTCAGTGAATATGTCGAGTTTCGTTCCAAGTAAATCGCATTTGCGGCATGCGTTGATTTTCTTATTTCATCAAAAGAAAAAAGCAGCTGAAGCTCACCGGTTTCTGGTAGAAACTTATGGTAAGCATGCTCCAGTGATTAGAACATGTGAGACATGGTTTCGTCAATTTAAAAGTGGAGATTTCGATTTGACAGACAATGAACATCCTGGTGCAGCGAAAAAGTTCGAAGACGAGGAATTGCATGTTGATCCAACCCAATCGCAACAAAAATTGGCAGAAACACTACATGTGACTCGAGAAGCAATTTTCCAACGTTTAAAAGCCATGGGAAAGATCCAGAAATATGGAGAATGGGTGCCACACCAGCTGAACGATAGACAAATGGAAAATCGAAAAACCGTTTATGAAATGCTGCTTCAACGATTCGAAAGGAAATCTTTTCTGCATCGAATTGTCACGGGGGACTAAAAATGTATTTATTTTGAGAACCCAAAGCGAAAAAAATCATGGATTTCCCCTGGTGAAGCTAGCCCATCGACTGCAAGGCCAAATCGCTTTGACCGTAAGACAATGCTCTGTGTTTGGTGGGACCAGTGTGGTGTGGTGTACTCCGAATTGTTAAAACCTGGTGAAACGGTGAACACGGATCGCTATCGACAACAAATGATCAATTTGAATCATGTGTTGATCGAAAACAGGTCAGAATGGGCCCGAAGACATGGCAAAGTTATCTTGCAACATGACAACGCGCCGTCTCATACCGCTAAACTGGTGAAAGACACATTAAAAACACTTAATTGGGAAATATTACCGCACCCGCCGTACTCTCCAGACCTCGGCCCTCCCGACTATCACCTTTTCGCATCGATGGGACACTCCCTTGCAGAGCAGTGCTTCGCTAATTTTGAAGAAGTCGAAAAATGGCTCGTCGAATGGTTTGCCTCGAAAGAGAAAAAGTTTTTTTGGAATGGTATCCATAATTTGCCTGAGAGATGGGCGAAATGTGTAGAAACCAATGGTCAATACTTTGAATAAAAAAATTTTGAGATTCCTCTGAAAATTAAGAGTTTTCTTTATCGAAAAAACCGGCAAATTTCAACTAACACACCTGGTAAAACAACAGACACTGAGGCGAGTAGGAGTTTCCTGCAAGTTTATAAAAAATTTGTTATTTATCGGTAAATTAGTCATGGTCGATGGTATTGCTGTTAAAAAAAAATAATTTCCACTGAAAACTCACAATGGTAGGTGGGTTCCACCAGGAAAAGGGTATCGCATGTATTTACAGCTAAATCCTAGAATTGCTCGAATATTATTATGATTCCTAAGCCGCGAAAATATCCAACTTTGGTAGGGTCCTTATAACTATTAGCTTAATTACGAAGTTCTTCAAAATCTTCGAAAAACTTTTATCATTAGCAGCGAACCAGACCATACCATGCTCATTCGGCTTTAGAGAAAGACAGAGCACAATAGAGCAGGTGCATAGATTCGGAACACATATCAGATCATTTAAAAACAAAGAATATTGTACTGCACTGTTCATCGATGTTGCTCAGGCATTTGATAAAGTTTGACTAGATGGACTATTTCACAAGCTATGAGGTACGCTTCCCGTAAATACTTATGACGAAACGAAACGTCATCTTTCTAACTTCATCTGATTTATACAACGTGAGATACAGATAAATAACGCCATCTATTGGAAAAATAAAATGAAATACTTTTTACTACCCGTAATATAGTACCCCTAATATAGTATCACCGTTCTCCGTTACTTACTTGCGAATTAAATTGGATAAAAGACTCTTCTGGAAAACCCACATAAACAAAAATATTTCACAAACCAAATTGGATTCGGACCTTTTGGATCCAAGTTTGGGGCTCAGCATCGAAATCTCGAAATCTACTTATAAGTCCTTTGTAGAAGTGTTATTTACTAAATGATTTTAATCGATTTCAATATACCTCCAACTCTAAGATTTAAAAATAAATCTTCTACTTATGATTCATTAGACGTCAATTATGTCATTTCTTAAACTAGTCCAGCCTCAACTCAGATATCTACATACGTGTATGTATGACTCGCTCCGAAGACTTTTATTTGAGCGTGCAAAAAGTCTAGAATGAGTAGTTCGAAAGCATTTAAAGCAAGCAGTTGAAGATTGAACTGTATGATCACATATGTACGTATATGTATATACATATGCACATAAATAAGTATTAGTAATCAGCAGTTTGAAGCGCGTCATTTCAACTTAGCTAAGCGTGGCTCCCGCCAACGCCGATCTACAAGTTTTCGAATATTTGCTTCGCTGAGTAGTTTAGCGGCTACGCCCTGAGAATACTATTCTTTTCTCGTTTGCTTTTTGGTATTTACGCGGGTAATGTTATCTCTCTGCCTCTTCCTTTGCGTCTGTTATTTGTTTTTTTTTTTTTTTTGTAACGCGCACGTTTTCTAATTCAATTTAATATGTGTGGAGTGGGTCTTTTAAATTTTTTCCAATTTTTCAAGTTGGGAACAGTTATGCTGTCAAAATGACTAGTGCGTTCTCAGTGCCGTTATTATTTTCCTTTTTTTTAATTTTTTTTTTGTTTTTTTTTTTAATTTTTCTTTTCTTTTCTTTTTATTTTATTTTTTCCAGCAAAGTGTTGCCTTTTAATTGCTGAAAGTACATTGCGCTATGTTCGTAGATACATACATTCATACATATACACAACATGAATGTTGCAAGTCGTTAATAATTATGTGTTTCATACAGAAATATTATTATGGTGGCATTTATAATAATTTTCTACACTCATAAGGTAACTAACTGTAATTAGTGAGGCAAACATTACCGTTCGAGCGTTATAAACCTACATATATATATGGATATGTGCATACAAACAAATATAGTATGAGTAGTAACAGATATGTGTCTAAAAGAAATTTATGTAACTTTAATGCATGCAACGTTTCTTTGAATAATTATTCATATATATGTGTATATGTATATGTAAGTGTACGTTTGTTATAATTGTAAAATATTTACGAAATGCCATGGAAGTGAATGTTTGTAGACATGACTTCTAAAGTATTGATAATATTCATATATATCTTTGTAAATTCCTTAAAGAAGACGTTAAAAATATATTTCAGAAATCTTCGCTATATCTCGAATAGGTCATTCTCAAACCCAATTCACTCGTATAATGCAGAAGTGTTCTTCAGTTTGTAACACCCTCAGCAAAGAAGTAAAGGGTGGTTAAATTTTCAAGGGCCGATGTTGATTTTGAATAAAACACAAACTATTTAGGAAATTATTGAAATTTTTTTTTCTTATGATATATTGGTATTATTCAATTATGTATGTAACAAAATATCGGCCAAATGAGCGCCGCGACCTCGGCGACACACCTCCATACGATGGTCCATATTTTCGATGACGCTGAGGCATAATGGAGTTTCTATGCCGTTAATGTGCCGAATTATCTTATCCTTTAGCTCTTGAATTGTTGCTGGCTTATCGACGTACACCTTTTCTTTCAAATAACCCCAGAGAAAAAAGTCCAACGGTGTCAAATCACATGATCTTGGGGGCCAATTGACATCGCCATTACGTGAGATAACACGGCCATTGAGCCATTGTTTCGTTAGCTGTGTGGCAAGTGGCACCGTCCTACTGAAACCACATATCGTCCACATCCATATCTTCCAATTGTGGCCATAAAAAATTCGTTATCATCTCACGATAGCGAACACCATTCACAGTAACTGCCTGACCGGCCTCATTTTGGAAAAAATACGGCCCGATGATGCCGCCAGCCCATAAACCGCACCAAACAGTCACTCTTTGTGGGTGCATTGGTTTTTCGACAATCACTCTTGGATTCTCATTCGCCCCAATGCGGCAATTCTGTTTATTGACGAATCCACTGAGGTGAAAATGTGCCTCATCACTGAAGATGATTTTCTCGAAAATTTTCATAATAAGTCTGGATAACTTTAACACGTTGTTGGATTGTGTATCTCTCCATGGTTCAAATTGAGTAAGTCTGAAATAGAGAAATGTCAAATTAAATTCGGAAAAAAACTTGGCGTTTAGGTGTGGTTCACATTCAACATCGGCCCTTACAATTTAACCACTCTTTATACATACGAGTATATTAAGTTAGGTTAGGTTGTGTGCTCTATCATACCGATTATACAATACTTAGACCTGCCTAAGACCCATAGTGATGCCATAAAAACTTGACCATTAGGTTTCGTTTCCTCCTCATCATCATCCTTACGGCTTTTGTAGCATCTTCTATATAGAGCCCATAGTTTCTCCATAGCTTGTCATCCTATCAGACAGTAGCCTCTCAGTACTCCTTTGTACTACTACTTTGGGCATGCCTTTTTTTTTTAATCGTACCTTGCGTAGCAAGTTCATCGCCTCACAACTTTTCTTGATGTTCATGTAACCAGGGATCCATATGTCTTGGATCAAACCCCAATTGCTCTTAAGCCACAGAGAAAACTCGGCTTCCTCAAAGTTATATCAAAAGTAATCGCCAATAGTTCTGTTAAGTTGAAGTGGCTGCCGACTTGTGACCAGCAGGCTTAAGCCTTTGGCCTATGGTGCTACCACTAGGATATAAGTAATGATACTGGTGGAAAACCGGTCCAGAAGAAGCAAATTTCTTGAACATTTAGCGTCTAATGTAGGCCAAATTGCATTACTCCATTACACTTGGTTTCATTACGCCATCTATGATATTATTGATCTTTTTAATAAATTCCCGTCTTAGCATTTTTTATGTGGGTAGAGA
Organism: Ceratitis rosa; assembly: GCA_037013455.1. Classification (NCBI taxonomy): domain Eukaryota; kingdom Metazoa; phylum Arthropoda; class Insecta; order Diptera; family Tephritidae; genus Ceratitis; species Ceratitis rosa. The sequence continues at coordinate 26,651,561 of JAWMAG010000008.1, forward strand.
TATACTCGCGCCTTGTACAGAACTCGTATTAGTTATGATGGATCCTTCTCCCGCAAGCTTGCCTTATATATTTCTATGTCCGGTCACCTAGATCAGGGTCGTACTGCTTTTTCTAGAGAGTCTATTGAGTATGCTTCTAAATTGATCTCTTATCATAGAGAAAATCATAAATATCAAAAGGATAGCAAATCATTCTAAGGATCGATGTTTTCCAAGGAGTTATCAGAAGAATTTTTTTCAAGTTGATATCCAAACTCAAACTCTAATTGGTCTCAAATCATAGAGAAAAATGTAGTTTATTTATTTATTTATTTATTTAATAATAAAAAAAGCATTAGTACATTAAGATTTCCATATATTTTTTAGTACAACAGAAATAGTGTGAAGAATAAGTAATTATTACTTTACAGATATCCAATTTCCAAACACTTTTGAATTCAATCTAACCGCTTAATATATTGTTATTGGAAAATTTAGTCAGTTGGTTAGTTAAACAGGTTGCTCGATTACGGACCTCTGATCTCGCGATGAAACCTTTGTTGGTTCTGCGAAGAAAATTCCTCACTTTTCCAGATCCTCTAACCACTTGGTTTATTTTACGAAGTTCAGAAGATTAATAATGCCTAGAAATGCAAGCTCTGCTAAGCAATTGAAGAAGAAATTTCCGAAAAATCAATAAAGGAAAGCACTGAGAGATGGTCAGGGGCAGAAAAGTTGTTTGAGAAACATCCCATCCCAGACTTAGTTCGGTTCAATTTGATCAATTCCCCGTGGTTCCACTCTGTCATTTGAAACTTCCTTATAGAATTGTTTTATCATGATTTATTCTACACTCTTACAGAAGCAATTTGTTCACTAAAAAAACTATAGATATATATAGAGTTAATAAATATTTTTTAGAAAAGTTATTCAAACAAACATTATCACCTGAGCATGGCAAATATATTAGGTAAATAAAAACAAACTCAATCTCGAAACTAAACTGAAAACTAATGAATAATAAAACCACAGACCCACTCGAGTGTCGAGAGAAAGTTAGGCAAAGTGTTAACAACAACTTCAACACCCTTCACACAGCGTCGAATGAAAAAACTCACTCAGCATATTCAGGCCAAGCAGTACTCACTTTTTCACAAGTTACTATTATACAATAATAATATGAAAAGTAAGACAATAACTTTTGTTGTAAACTGCTTCATTGCACTTAGTAATTCAATTGAGGCACACAAAAGTGTACTTCGTGGCTGGCATAGCAAAAAGTCAGCACTCAAACTGACAGCCGCTAGACGGAAAGGTGTGTGCAGGAGCAGGAGAGCAACGAGTAAGGATTGAGTTAATAACAAAGCATGAAATAAAATGCATTTGCATTTGAGTGCAGAAACTTCTAACCTACTTTTTCAAGAGAAACAGTGAAAAACAAAAATGGAAATGAATAAAATAAAATAAAATAAAATAAAAAAATAAATAAGCGTACAAACATGTATTACATATAATAAAATTACATGCCAGGCAACAAGCAAACAACACAAACTAAATAAATGTAGCAACGAACGTATGCAGTCAACTAGAAAAGTGCGAAAATATAAGAGCTAAAAAAAACACAAAAAAATACTTGTAAATATGTAATAGTATTCCACATAATGTTGCACACACTCGTCCACACAGCCTGATAGGACTGTTGCAAGCAAAACTTTCGACTAGTAGTATAGTGTTTGTGAGGAAATGAAGTGCTGCTGCTGCCGCCGCCAGCGTTGTTAGCGTGGCGCCAAGTGGCGGCCGAGGGTAGCGGGGGGTGACTTATAATACCAACGTAATTGCCAACTATGCGCCAAAGCTCGTTCGCCAACCTGCTGCTCGTTACACAAACCGGCCGGCACTTAAAAGTGCAATGCACTCGCTTATAGAAGCGAATGAGCGAGTGTACGAGGGCGAACGGCGGGTAAACTGCATAATGGCAGTGATTGAATGGCGTGGGGGCAAAAAAAAAAGATATACACATATGAATGTGTTTGTAAGATTTGTGGTCTTTTTTGGTAGGGTTGCAAACGACAGGCGAAATAAATTATTCACAAGTGTGGCAAGCATACAAAGGCTACAAAAAAGTGAAAAAAGCTTATAGTGCTACAAACCACCTGCAGCACAGTTAGAATGCCAGGTAATATATGGTGAAACTTGCAAGTGTTGGTGGAGCAAAATGGGCGTGGATGTGCATAATAATAAGCTTGTGTTTGAGTTTGATTATTTTGACTTTTGTGAAAATTATGGTGAAGCTTTTGCAGCCGAGAGTCCACTTGGCGGTTGAGCGCTCCAGTGCTACGGGGCGTATACGCAACCGAAATGCATTTTAATGAGGAATGCGAAATAAAATTAAATAAAATACACACTAAAATAAAGTAAACTCTAAAATGAAATACACTCTAAAATAAAATAAAATAATTAAAATAAATTTAAAAAAAAGATGAAATAAATTATAATGTAATATGATAAAGTCCAAAATAAAAATTAAATGATTAAAATAAATTAAAAATAAAAAGTAACTGAAATAAAATAAACTCTAAAATAAAATAAATTCTAAAATAAAATATAATATAATAAAATAAAGTCCAAAATAAAAATTAAATGATTAAAATAATTTAAAATAATAAGACAAAAATTAATAAATTAATAAAAATAAAATATATATTGTCAAAGGAAACGAAATAAATTAAATAATACGCAAAATAAAATAATACAAAAAGCAAAGAAAAATAAAAAAATAAAACTTAAATACAGTAAGTATTAAGTGTAAGAAAATTTAAAAAATCAATATCAATTTTAAAATAAAATATAAAGCAAAAAATGGAATAAAACAAAATTAAATAAAAACAATATAAAAGAAAATACAAACAAATAAAATTAATTAATGTAAAACAAAATAAAATCTGAAAAAAACACTAAAAATAATAAAAAATAACGAAGTAGAATCACATAAAAAAAACAAACAAATAAAAATAAATAAAATAAAAAATAATAATTTTAAACAAAATAAAATAAGCAAATTAAAATAACATACAAATAAAATTAAATTAAATTAAATTAATTAACACTAAATAAAATAAAATTTTATTGTTTTTATTTATTTTTTCGTTTTTTTATTTATTGTTCTTTAATTAATTTTATTTGATTTTATATAGTGTTATTTTATTTAATTTTTTTCTTTTTTTCTTTAATAATTCAAAATAGAATGGAATAAAGAAAAATCAAATTAAATAAAGTGCAATAAAGTAAAATAAAAGCAAAGAGAATAATAGCAAAATAAAAAGCACAAGTATATAAAACAATTTAATATAAATATAAACACCAAAATAAACTGTAAAATAAAATAATTTAATAAATTATCAAATATGTAAAATTAAACTAAAATAACTTAATAAAGTAATATAAGTTAAAAATATGAAAACAAAACATAATAATTAAATTATCAATATAAAATATTTAAAACATAAAAAAAGTATTTGCTTTCCCAACTTGTTAACACACTTTGCACCCACTAAAAATCACTCAATACAACTGTTGCCCAACCAACTTCTGCTCTCCCACACACTCAGCAAATATCTACTTCAGAGGGGTGACAGGCGCATTTACCCGGCAATATGCCCCCAAACACACCTAGAGCTGCTTATTAGTCATTTAGTATGGTTAGAAACTAAATAAATGAAAGTGAAAATAAATTCTATTTTTATTTTAACAACCCTCCGCGGCGAAGGTAGTCAACGGCAATACAAGCTGGTCGTTTAACGTTTATTTACACATTTGAAATTGTTGTTGTTTTTGTCGCTCACCCCCTGTTGCTACATATTGCATTTTATTATTTATTATTATTAGTATTTTAATTACGCAATTGAATAAATAAATTAAGAGAAGAGGCGCGCGCAGAGTAACGATATTGATTATACTGCCAAATAAAATAATAACAACAATAATAAGTAATAGAAATATGTGCTTATACTAGTATGTAGGTATGTTGATTTATAATATAGAATAAATCTTAAAATTTGCATTGAAAATCAAAGGTTCTCAAAACGAAAACGTCACATAACTGAGATTCTAAAAAACAATAAATTCTTCAAAATTAAGGTAGAAATAAACAAGTATACAAAAAATTCAATAAATTCCTCTAGTATCTACCATAAAGATAATTTATATGCACCTATGTACATACACGTATGTATGTATATGCGATAAAATCACAAAAACAGCCGCCACAAAATGTTGTCCTTGAATAAATGTACATATGTATAATTTATATACTAAGTACATATATAAATAATTTATGTACATGGTAAATGGCAGTAAATACGAGTATACTGAATTTATAGAAACTCACTTTCCTGCAGAAAAAATTTCGTAGCCAAACAGCCGTGAGCAAAGGATTTCGCATCCAGCAGAAACAAGCGCAGAAAATAAAAAGTAAATAAGAAAATAAAACGAATTAACATCCGTTTGACGTATTTACTCTGTCACTCGTTTACCAACAGCGAGTTACGATTCAAAGAAAGAAAAATTTAGAGTCATACAGAAAATATCGATTTTTTACACGACCGGTACCTACAAACAAATATAGGTACATACAATACATACACGTACACATTTTGTATAGAAATTTATTTTATCCTCTACTATACTACATTTCAATTTAACCGCCCCTCGGCGCATTAAGCAAAGAAATTTGTATGCTTGCCACCGACGCTTCATGTCCTTAGCCGCGAGGCAACTAAAGTCGTTTGCTTAATGGTAACGCCCTGTGCTCCGTCCTGTCGCCTGTTGGCATGTATATTTGTATGTAGTATATTATATATTTTACATACGCATGATTTCGCTCAATATTTCCACTTCACAACGCATTTACTTTTGTACTCGCCTGTGTGTATGTATGTATGTATTTGTAATCCATACTTTGTTTACTTGCTCAATGCCGCTTCTGGCGCCTTTTAACGCCACACCGACATGTGAGTGTGTACGTGTATGTAAGTGAATTCATTCAATACATTCATGCATATGTACACGTATATAGAGAAAGTGACATCATACTAAGTTCTGCCACTCAAGCCGAATGAACCACACTACCCAAGCCAACCTACCACCCACCTACCCGCCACTTGCTGTTCGATTCTCAAGTTACTTGCTCCCTTTTCTCATTTGGCTACCAACTTTTATAATAGATAATAAATATTATAAATAGCTCAGTTAGTTGCTTCGTTGCCTGATTTTTGATTTATTGTAGTATCAATTTCAGTTAGTTAAAATGTATTGGAAAAATGTATGTAATTTAAGTATTGCATGCGGTCACAGTGGACATTGGGATCACTTGCGTTGTCTATTGGCAACATATGTCACTTTCAAGGGTTAATGAACGTTATTTGGGATGATTTGAAGAGACATGAAACACATTATGTAAAATATAAAAAAAAATATTATATTTAAATATTGGCTAAAACAGCTTCAGCAGCATAAAAAAATTACTTTTAAATTTTTTTTTTAATGTTTTGTTAGTCTCTTATTTAGTTTTAATTTGTTTAAATTTTCTATATACTATATAGCAAATGTTTAATTTTTTCACAAATTTTCATTTACAATTTACAGTTTATTTTTGATATTTTTTTTAATTGCCATCGACCGTCCACGTCGCTCTAATGAGTGACATTGAACCCGGTTTTTGGAAGAAAATTTTGATGACCGACAAGACCCATCTCACACTGCCTGATAAGGTTAGGGAACAGAAAACTGTTCGAGTTCCATAAAACGCAATTTGAATTCGTGCCAAAAGTCTTCATTCCCTCAAGGTCTAATATAAAAAGAGGTGACATCGGCTGACCACCCATATCTCGGCAGAGAATATCAGAGTGGATTTCAGACTTGAAATAAAAGCTGCTCATAAAAATCCATCGACCGTTCGGAGGCGACATAGAATAAACTGTAGGTTCGTCTATTTGCTGACAAAACATCAAGATGCACCTCACAAATTGGAGGAGGGCTTCAGCGTTAACGCCTGTTATACATATATTTACATTTTTTTCATGAAATTTATTTTTTTAGTATAAAGTTTGAGTCTTGGCATTATATGTGAAACAATACATAATTTTTTGCAGATCTGTTTGAGGTAATTTTCGATCACTTTATTTGGCGGTATCTCAGTCATAACTTGACGAATGTTGGTTTTCAATTATTCAAAAGTTAAAGATTAATCCACATAAATACAAGAGATTACGCGGCCGGGAAATGTCTCTCGAAATATCGCCACATTCGTTCGGGCTTCGGACACAATCTTTTTGAAACCCCATATTGTCCAAGTAAGTTGTGTTCTTCAATTGTAGTCCAAAAATGTTGGTTATCATACGACCATAACACCATGAATTGACAGTAGCAGTCTTGCCGTTGTCGTTTCCAAAGAAGTAAGGTCCAATCACACCTCCGGACCCAAAGAGCGCATCAGACAGTAAGCTCTTTTGTTTTGGTTGTAATGTCATCCCTTCAATTATTTGAGGATTTTCGGAGTCTCGAATGCGACAATTTTGCTTATTTACTTATCTCCCGAGTGAGATATGTGCCTCGTCGCTGAAGAAAATTTTACCAATTCCTTGAGTACTTAGACCATTATGAGCACCTTTTCAAGCACGAAATGCTTGCCCGTCTGAATCCTACTTTTTCTATCAATCTAATTTAATATAACTTATTTCCACTAATTTTTTTATTTTTTATTTTTTTTATATATTTTTTTTTAAATAAAAACTCAAATGGAAATGCACACATCATCATCAGTAAAAAATATCAAAAAGTCTAAGACACCTTTTGGAAAGCCTTTTCAGCAACCCTCCTGATATCTCCCCTGTAGAGAAACCCTCAACTAAGTGCTAGCCTTAAGCTAGGCCCTATGATCCACGGTCTGTTCGACGGCGTTTCGACCAATAACATTTTATACCAATGAGATAGCCGCACCTTAGAGAACAGCTATTATTTAACTATGACATATCATCTCTTAATAGCACCTAAGGAAGTATGTATCTATCTGTAAGTTATGTGTCTATCGTTAAGCTCATTATTCGAAGCATTTCCTCTCGTGTCAAAAAATAAAAAACAAGTGTTAATATTATTGTTCATTTTATTTTATTTTTCAATATAATAATCATAGCTAAAATAAATAAATAATCGTATTTGGCAGGTACATACATAAATATGTATGTATGTATGAACTTATGTAACATATGTACATATGTTCATATTTATTAAATGCCCAAGTAAATTTTGCACTTATTATCGGTCATCACCTTTTTATCTACTTAAAACTTTATTTATACAACAGACGCAAATGCTAACAATAATATATTTAGATATGTTATTATATATATACATATACATATATATACCATATATGTATTTTTACAAATGCTTCATCTAATCCTCAAGGCAGCTTACTTTTCATGACTATATAAATTTAGTGGTACATGCATGTGTATGTAGGTATGTATATATGTACATACATATGCCTCCTATGACAAATAACTTTTATTTAAACTTTTATGTGCCTTTTGTCAGCTTCAATGTTAAATCTTAACTTACTGTTGCTAAAAGTTACAAAAAAGTTTATAAATATAAGCTGAAATTAGCTACATTTATTACATACTCTTACACAGTTGTGACACACACAAGCACGTACATACATACATATGAAGAAGTGTAGTTTTTTTATTACTTTTTCAGAATCAACTATCCAACAAGTTCTATTCACAATTTACCTTTCAGTTCGTTAATATTCTTACTATTCTCATTCTGATTCTCATTCTCTTCTTCTTCTTCTTCTTCTTATTCTTTGTCACTTTTGACTTCATTATTATTTCGCTTCTTGATTCATATGAGCGAATTGAATTCAATTAAGTGCATACATATGTATATACATACATACGCTCGGCTACATACAATTATATGTAGATAAATATGTACATCCATAATGTCAGTGAGTCGACTCCGCGCCACGGTCTGTTGGTTTGTGCAAATTTAGAAAATGCAGATCAAAAGTATCAGCAGATGAGTGAGTGTGAGACAAGCTTAAGCTTTAGACTTTCAGCAGTAGTACAGGCAGTTATACATACCTACGTGTATATATAAACATATGTACCTATATATGTAAGTAAATTTATAAAGATTTCAAAGAAATTGCTCAATCCAATTATTATTTTGGGTTTTCTTTATGAGTTTTCTTTAATTTCTTTTATATTTTATTAGTTTTCATTTCTATTTTAATTTTTTATTAAAACCTTTTTATTAATTTCTTTAATTTCTATTTTTATTTCAATTCTCTTCTTTTAATTTTATTTAATTTTTATTTGACTTTATTTTATTTATCAATGCTAACCCCTCGGCTATCGTGGCCGCCGAATTGATATACAATATTTAATTTTACTTTTTTTAACTTTTTTATTAAATTAAAATTAAAATAATTATATAAATGGAAAATAATAATAAAAAAAAAGAAAAAGGAAAAGTGAAATTAAATATTAAAAGGAGAGAAAATAAAGTAAAATATATTATTTTCTCTCCTTTTAATATTTAATTTCACTTTTTCTTTTTTTTATTACTATTTTCCATTTATATAATTATTTTAATTTTATTTGCTTTTTGTATTCAATTATTTGAACGAATTTAGTTTATTGCAATTTATTTTTAACTAAATTATATCATTTCTTTTTTTTAATATTTTATGTTACATTATTTTATTCCGTTTTGTTATTATTATTTTCTATTATTTTTTCTTTTTATTTATTATTATTTTCTATTATTTTTTCTTTTAATTTATTATTATTTTCTATTATTTTTTCTTTTAATTTATTATTATTTTCTATTATTTTTTCTTTTAATTTATTATTAGTTTCTATTATTTTTTCTTTTAATTTATTATTAGTTTCTATGAATTTAACTTTTTTAATTTCTTTTTTGCTTTATTTTTTTTCATTATATTTTAATAAATTTAATTTAAATTTGTTCTAATTTTATCTTATTTCATTACACTTAATTTATAAAATATAGAAATATTTTATTCTAATTTATTAATAATTAATTTATTTATTTTATGTTATTTTATTTTATATTATATTATTTTGTTTTATACATATTTCATATTTTTTATTTTATTTATATTTTACTTTATTTTATTTATATTTTATTGTATCTCATATATTTTTTATTTGACATTTTTATTTAATTTTTTATAATTTTATTTTGTCTTGCGTATAACTTATTTCTTTTAGTGTAATTTGATTTTTTATTTAATTTAATTTTTTCATATTATTTTTAAGATATTTTTTCAATATTTACATATAATATCTTATATTTTTTATATAAATATATACGTGTATGTACATGTTTTTTGTTAGGTCTTTTTTGAATTTTGCAGTTTCTATTACTCATTTAAAAATGTACCGTTAACTGGTTGTAGTTGATGCTAACGCCGATGATGTAGTCAGCGCTATTGTTGACGTGATCGTGGCGTAGTCATCATCAACACAATTGTTCTTATTCGCAAAGTTGCGTACAGTATAACGTATTTAAGTATGTTGAGTTCGTAATTCAGACACTCTAACAATGTAATTTAGAATACGTACGAATATATACATACATTAATTGATAAATGTGTAATAAATTTGATAAAAAATTAAATTTTCTATCAACTAAATATAAATTACTAGTTTGACTTGGGGAAATTTGTTAATATTTGTCCAACAAACTAAGTAATTTTCTTTAAGAGTGTAGTGTGACGAGTTTTGGAAGACTTGAATCTTTAGCCACGTGCCCCATACTCCGCCGCTTCCATCTTACTTAGTTCTTTTTTTTATCTTTTCTGCTTTCAAAAGCTCACTTTAGAACACAAATACTGCCAACCAGAGCATTTAATTGTCAGAAAACAAGTTTTCAAAAATATAGTTACCAAAAAAAATGTTAAATCAAGGTGACCACAAAACTACTCTACGTCGCTTCTGGCTTCCATGCCTAAGGCAAAACCATGCGAACCAACATATTATTACGTTATTGTTGTAGTAAGCGAATGAGCTAACAAACAGCCAACCAAATATAATACATACATACATGCCTATATTGTGTAGCAAAATGACGTAATCTGCCGCCAATGCCTCCACCGCCAACACACACACACACACACACACACTCAGCCACGCATACGCGGGTGTTAAACAAGCTGTGGTAAAGCCAATGCGTGTGCTGATGGTTGGTTGCCCAAACCAAAAACAAAAACAAAAATAAAATAAAATTAAATAAAAAAAAAAATACAAAAAACTCTGCGGCACGAAACGACCGCAAAACCTCAAAACGTTTCAGAATTTGTATGAATAAAATTTGTACAAAAACAAAATACGCACATACACATACAAACATGCGTACATACATACACATAAATAATTTGAACAAAAACAAAATTAATGAGACTCTAAAAAATAAAATAAAATTTACTATTGAATAGAACATCAAAAGAGACAGACGAAAAAAAAAAGTAGAAGAGACAATAAATAAATAGCAAGAATGAAAGGCAAAGTAAAGAATAAACGTACGAGTGCGAATAAATGATATTTAAATTGACAAATACATATAAAATAAAAATAAAATTCTTACGGCATATTTGTTGGTTTGTATGAATGTTCATATGTACATTCATATATATGTATGTTTGTGTGTTAGCATAAGTAAAAATAAAATCAAGTGGCGAATAAGTAAATCCGCCAAATAGAAAATTTGTATGGATCAAAAATCTTTTGAGTGTCTCAGAGTTATATGTAGGGGCATACATAGGTACATACATATGTATGTACATATTGTATGTGTGAGTATATACGATTGCTTATTGCTTGGACTATACTTTTTTTAATACTAGTTAACTGAAAATCAAAAAAAAAAAGTATTAATTGGAAATAAAAAAATTCAATAAATTTTTTAAAAATTAAATGAATATGCCGAAAAATACTTTCAAAGTTTAGAAAAATTAAAATTATTATTTTTTATTTTTTTTTATTAAAAAAAAAATCTGAATACCTACATAAATCAAGATCAGACAGATGCTAAACGCAAAGGGCTAATTCAATTTTGACATATTTACATACACGTATGAATGTAAACACGTACATACATATGTACAATATACAAATCTCTGTCGATTGGCAACTGTCAGTTTGAAATTTGTGTTTTTGCAATAATGATTTAGGGTGGAAAAATACATAAAAGTAAAAAAAAAAACAGATTAAAATGTTTGAAAAGGACAAGTAAATAAAATGCATATGCACATACATACATACATATGTAATTACATAAATAACTAGATTAGTCAATGAAAAGACTGTGAAACGAATGAGCAAAACAAATGGACAATAAATAAATGCAGTTGTTTTATTACTTTGCAGTATGGTATATACAAACATTTAGTTTATGTTTACATTCATACATATATATTTAAATATATATAACCCATATATTAAACCCAATTCAAAACTCTTATATGTACATATGTAGCAACTAGTATTTTACTATCTTTGACGTATCAGTCTCATACCAGTGCAAGATTTATAAAAGATTAAGATTCAGCTTTTCATCAAAATTTCATTGATTAAAAGTGATTAAACCAAAAAAAAAATTTAGCGATAATATTTTAAGAATAGTTATTGGAATTTTTATAATTAGTTATTATAATTATTAATTAGTTATTATAATTAACACATAAATTATTTTTAATTGTTATATTTTTTGCTTAAATTCTCAATCAACTAATTACCTATTTTATTTCTCTCTTATTTTATAGTCAACTTAAAAAAAAAATATTTTTTTTTTTGTTATTATTTTAATATATCAAATATTCATTATTTATTGCGTGTTTTATAAAAAAAAACATTAAGAAATAATTTGAAAAAGAAAGCTCTAAAAAGGAATTATGATTTATTTTCCAACAATTTTTAATAATTAATTTGATAATTCAACAAAAACAAATTTTCAAATGAATAATAAAATACTGGTAGTGGAGATGTGGTATCTTTAGAATGAAAGTGATTACGGTTTGGAAATGTTACTAGGGAAGCAGTACTTTTTAGAGGCTATTATTACTAATTCAATCTAAATAATTCACAGCGGGCATCATGCAAAGCGTGCCACTGTGCATTAAAAAGGTCAGTGGGGGCAGTTATACATACATACATACAAATAAATGTATGCACGTACATATGTATGTACAGCAAAAATTAATAATTTTTATTTTTTTTATTGAATTATGTAGTATGTAGGTATGTACATATCTCGAGAGTTATACGACCATATTAAATAATTTAAAAATTTATATTATTAATTAAATATTTAATAACAATAATTTTTACAGCAATTAATAAAATAGTGCTTAAAAGCTAACGAAAAAAGTAAATATTTTACGTTATGCTAGTGTACTATCCTTGATAAATAACACAAAAAACAAAAAAACAAATGAAGAAAAAAAATCTGAACAAGCAGTTTTAAAATTTTAAATCAAAAGAAATCTTTATGCTATATAGAATGAAAAACATTGTAATGTTTAAAAAAAAAAGTTAATTACTTAAAGGGCCAACGCCTTTCTTTCGAAATAGGTCAAAATTTTGGACTGTCTTTGAAGGTTAATAAATAAACTAGATAGGCATTCAAATAACTTCTATTCTATAGAAGGCTAGATATTTTGATTAACCCAAATAATATAAACATTTGTTGCGTGAACTTTCGATCGAACACAGAGATCGAAAACAAAGCCCTTAATTTGTGAAGTTCAAAACTGACGTCATCAATTTAATAAATAGCAAACGGTTAACTCATTTTTTATAATTGCCTTCTTGCCAACCGCTAAACTGACTAAAACATTAAAATTGTTTTCAACTTAACATACTCGTTGATCACTCTATCTCTCTCAGGGCATATTTATTTCTGATTTTTTTTTTGTACTAATTTGAATTTCATTTCGAAACATATTGAAATTTGACCAACCAATAATTAACATTTTTTCTAATACAGCCCGCGCGCGCAATTGCTTGTTTTCAAGTAGAAAAGGGAAAGGGGTAAGGGTGGAGGCTACATGGCAACACTGGCCACGTTGCGCCCCACCTTTTTTAACGTGTAAACACGCTGGGAAGCAGTGCCGCCGCAGCAAACGGCTAAAGTAAACGCGACAATGACGTTAGCGTCGACGTTCACGTCGTAGAAACCTGTTTTTGTTTTCATTATTGCTTTTGCTTGCGCGTACGTGTTTTCGCACATACTTACATCTATATATATACACACATTGTTATTGGGACGCCAACATTGCTGCTATTCAACGTCTAAGTATGAAGTCAGCGTTGTTGTTATTATTACTTCAATTTTGTCTTTTATTTTGGTTATAATTTATTAGTTATTGTTGTTGTGTATCTAACGAATGTATAACTACAGGGTGCAGACATGGAGCTCTAATTGGTCGCGCTATGTGAACGGGCAAAAAATAAATGGTATGAAATTGAGGTTTTGCTTATAATATTTATTTTTCATTGCATTTAATGCAGTTGCGAGTCAGCATGTTATTTTTTTCATTCATTGAGAACAAGCGCAACAAACCAACGAGCTACACACATAGAAAAATCAAACTAGAATTGTCGACCATTTCGGGGCTAATTCAGACTCTGCTGAAGCCAATATTCATGGCTTTCAATTTTTTTTACTCGCCTTCAACCAATACATTACAGTTTAGAGGGATTTCTTATGCAAATTAATTTAAAAAAGCATATATTAAAATCCTTTATTTACCCGAAAATAGCTAATTTTTAACACAGCTTTTCGTTTCCCTTATAGTAATTTGTCGTTGTTTTTTTATGTTTCTGGCCAAAACGAAAGCTTTCTTTTCGGCACCAAAGATACACACAAAACTGCTATTTTGCAATTTCTAGTTATATTCACAGGTTCACACTTCGTTTTTCAACACACGGCTTTTGTTTTGAATAAAAATTTCCCCTCCAAATTCAATTCACACAAATATCAATTTGTTGCTATTTTATTAACTGAATAACTGTAAAATCTTAGCGCACTCAAAAACCAAGAAAAAAACACACAAATGTTACTCATTTACCACTACTAGCAGAGAATTCTATGAAAGCAGCTCAGCCAGCATTAATTTCACTCGCGTCTCAACAATTCGGCTTCTCGCGCACAACTGCGACACAGGGATGAGCAAATGTGCACACAAAAATTCCAATTCGTTGCATTGCGCATTTCAAATTAGTGAAAACGTAGTTTTTTATGCATCGGCAACACTGAAAAGTAGATGTCATATAAAATATTGAATGAAATTTGAAATAAATATTAGCATTATCTTACCAATTGGCAAATAGGATCTGAGCTTATTTTTTGATTTATATTTAACAAAATCAAACGATACGAAATACATAAAATTTAATTTTTCAAAAGTTTTAGTCGTGTATAATTATTGCAACCCTGTTATATTCACCACGCCAATTCAACTTGTTTAAATAAGATCCAATTGGAAATTGAAGTTGCCGTATTTGGCACAGCTGCGTAGTACTTTTTTAAATTGGTATTTCACCAATTTTGGCTAAATAAACTTCGATGATTTCCCAAATCCTCCGAGTTCCATCTCTGGATTGTTAAATAAAAGCCCTAAAAATTATTGTTCAGCTTCTTTATTGTAAACACACAGTTTATCATATCTCTTATAAATAAACAGTTTGTTTTGTTCCAAGCCCCCCTGTATATACTACAGTGCTGCCTGCCGCTCTTATATACCTTACAATATCTCGCATGCATCCCTTGAAGATTCTTGTTTGAAAGTTCTGTTCTTCACATTCGTTTCATGCGTTCTAGGACATGATATTTTTTATGGGCTTCTCCATCTCAGTTCACAATCGTAAATAGCATTTTCGTATTAGTATTAGGTAGAAAGATAAAAAAGCGTAAGACATATATTCTGAAAATGCTGTCTTTACATCGAGTTTTTAAATTATTGATTACTGCACGAAAATATATTGTTGGTTGGTATAAAAATAATTCGTTGAAAACGGTGTTCAATGGTGTACAAAACTAATTTATATATTAAGGACACGAAGTACCTAACCAACTTTGAAATAATGTTAACATTTTTTAAATTCTTTCCTCAACATAAAGTAATATAATTAACATACGAATTTTTATACCAATTTTTGCTTTTAAGTGAATGTTCACATGCATCCCTGTGTGTTTATTTATAATAAACGCGTGTTGACTTTTTGGCCAGACACAGGCAGATTCAAATTCACTTTTTGCTCCATCTTCATTTGTACCGGTTGCGTGTAAGTACTCTAGCTCCAATAATTGTCTTTCAATTAGCATAGGATTTTTGAATGATCTAAATTAATCCTTCCAAATATTTACAGGTTCTACTCAAACATCCTAAATTGAAATGAAGCCACAATACAAAGTTGGTGAGTATGCAAAAGAGGTTAAGTTTTGCGGCTACAAAAACAACTGTAACCGACAAAACAAGATTTTTTACTTAAATTTTAACTAATTTAATGCTAAATAAATTAGCGCTAATATCCGAATCTTCTCTTTTTTCTAGCTGACATCAGCCTTGCTGAATGGGGACGAAAAGCCATCATCATTGCCGAGAACGAGATGCCTGGTCTGATGTCTATTCGCAAGAAGTATGGCCCACAGAAGATTCTAAAAGGTGCACGCATTGCTGGTTGCCTCCATATGACAGTGCAAACGGCCGTGTTAATAGAAACCCTTACCGAATTGGGTGCTGAAGTAAGTTGCTTGTTCGCATATAAAAAAATAATACTTTGGGGGCTAGGCCGGATATATGGAAAAACTCTTATCAGCATTGTTTTCATTTATTTTGAGTTTATGATAATTGTGCTAATTCATTATTCATATCATACAGATTTTACGTAAGTAATTAGTTTCTTCTATAATTAGTTTCTTAGTATACTATTATTATGTTGATATTATAATGCGGGTCAAAAAGTTCAAAAAGATTTTGTAGAGATAACATTGGCAACCCAATAGAAAGAATAGATATATATATATTTGAGTTATTTAAATTATGTTTTCTACTCTTGTTTTCAGGTTCAGTGGTCAAGCTGTAATATATTCAGTACACAAGATCATGCTGCTGCAGCTATTGCTAAAACCGGTGTCCCAGTCTATGCCTGGAAAGGTGAAACTGATGAAGAATATTTATGGTACTAATGCGGCGCTTTAATTAATGCTTATAAAATTAAGTTTTTTTTTTATATATTTGCTTTTATACTTTTTTAGGTGCATTGAGCAGACTTTGGTCTTTTCTGATGGTCAGCCTTTGAATTTGATCCTTGATGATGGTGGTGATTTGACCAATTTGGTGCATGAAAAATTCCCACAGTACCTGAAGGACATCAAGGGTTTGAGCGAGGAGACCACAACCGGTGTACATAATTTATATAAAATGATGAAGGAGGGTCGCCTTGGTGTACCAGCTATCAATGTCAATGACTCAGTGACTAAGGTTTGCATCATTTACTCTACAGTCCCTAACTTAACATAAATAAAAATCCTAACGTTTCTTTTTTCAGAGCAAATTCGATAATCTGTATGGTTGTCGTGAGTCATTAATTGATGGCATTAAGCGTGCCACCGATGTCATGATTGCTGGAAAAGTGTGCTGTGTTGCCGGTTATGGTGATGTTGGCAAAGGTTGTGCGCAAGCCCTACGTGGTTTTGGTGGACGTGTCATCATTACTGAAATCGATCCCATCATTGCCTTACAAGCTGCTATGGAAGGATATGAAGTGACTACCATGGAAGAAGCCTGCAAAGAAGCCACTATCTTTGTAACAACAACTGGCTGCAAAGACATCATCACCGGCGTTCACTTCGAACACATGCCCGATGATGCGATCGTTTGTAATATTGGTCATTTCGATTGTGAAATTGATGTTGCCTGGTTGAATGCTAACGCCAAAGAAAAAATCAATGTTAAGCCACAAGTCGACCGTTACACACTATCCAATGGTAAACATATTATCTTGTTGGCCGAAGGTCGTTTAGTAAACTTAGGTTGCGCCCATGGTCATCCTAGCTTTGTGATGTCCAATTCATTCAGTAATCAAGTGCTGGCACAAATTGAATTGTGGACCAAAGCTGATAAGTACAATGTTGACGTTCATATGCTACCCAAAATACTCGACGAAGAAGTTGCCAGTCTGCATTTGGAAAAATTGGGCGTGAAATTGACGAAATTAAGTGATGATCAGTCCAAATACTTGGGTGTACCAAAAACTGGTCCATTCAAGCCAGATCATTACAGATACTAAAGCGGAAGGTTGTAATTTCTAGATGGCAGCGTCATTACATCTAATTAATTGGCTTTCGTTTTTTCAATTTTACATTTTTGAACTGATAACGTTCTAAAGCTATAAAGTGTATTAGAGAGATAATGCTGACAGTCACGTACTTGATAAGAATGTTTCAAAATAAAATGTTTACTATAAAATAATAATTGTATTTATTTTAGTCGGGGGTCTGTTTGATTGGACTAACTAAATGAGAGCGATGTAGAAAACTTTTAACATTTTCGAAGTTCTCTGATTCGCGGGCTGCATCATAAACCCCTAAATATATGCAATATCTTTTGTAGTGCCTATTAAGTAAATTTACAGGTACATACATGCATACATATGTGTGAATGAATGTTCAGTTCATCACTAGGTGATTTTCGTATGGATACTGCTGATGTGATACACTGATGCGGTTGTTGTTGTGCTAGAGTGAGGATTTGATTAGATATCATATGGTGAGTTTGTTGTTGACAAGGTGATGTAATGCTGACGTGATGTGATATATTGGTGAAATTTCGATGATGTATTATGGTGACATGTTAATGTGATGTGATGCGCTGAGGCAACCTGTAAACGTGATGTTATATGCTGATGTGATGTGATTTGCTGAGGTGACGTGATATGTTGATGTTCTTAAGGTGATGTGAAGTGTTGATGCTGGTCTATTGTTAAAGTAATCGAATGAAATCTGGGTCTTTCCAAACGCAGGACATAAATGTCTTATTGTTGTAGCCGGAAAAGTAGTTTTTAGAGAACGTTGTGAGATAAAAATCCGGGTCATCCCGGTATAAAGACCTGACTGTCGCGAAAATAGGCACGCGGTTTAGTTCTTGAACCCCTACCCCACAGGGTCATTTGGCTATGGATAGTTAACCCCGCCTAGGAGCTGGTAGTCGAAGTTGACGAGGTTATTTAATGGGAGGCCCAAGAAATGAGCCAGAACCAGAGAGAAAATGGTGTTAGACCAGTAGATTTTAGTAGACTGCCAGTTGGTTAGTACTATTGGAGTTGAGCATACTAGCGTCCAGATTTTAGTTGTGCCAATATTACTCGGCTCTGCGAGGGGTTTCGATATAGCTGGATTCCGACGACGATATTAATGCAGATGTCGAGTGACTCTCTGTGCATAGTAAAGTCCGTACTACCTTACTGATGAGCCTAGGTGTTGATTCGGGTTGAAGCCTATGTCTGCAAGGAATATCTCGGCGGAAACATTCCGGTCGACACTGCTTTCATAGCATAGCATTATGCTCTTTAACTGGAAACATAGATGTCTCGCTATATAAATGTTTTACAGAAGTATTCCTGTGAGGATCTTCAGGGCGGTACTCTGAGAGGTTTGTAACTCATTGCAAATATAATTTTTTCGTTCTCGGAGCTGGGACCTCGGAGACCTATAGACGCTTGCCGACCACGCAGTAAATTAATGGTACTCTTTAAGCACGGTGGTTATGAGGAGTTCATACGTCACTGTTGAGAGTCATAACTATGAAGTTGCATATAATTTAGTTTACCTTGGAACCAGCGACACAAAAAATAATGTTAGCCTTGAAATCTTAGACGAACGAAGACCAAACTCTACAAGTCACTCTAAATTCCCGTCCAGCTATATGGCGCGGAGGCAGGGACGACGGCTACATCCCACAACACCGCATTGAGAGCTATTGAGAGAAATGTTTAGGGTAAAATTTATGGTCCTCTGCGCATTGGTAGTGGTTAATGCACGGCTACGCTGGCTAGGTCATGTAGTTCGGATGGATAAGAATACTTCAGCTTAAAAAGTTTTTGATTCAGTACCCATCGGTGGAAGCAAAGGATGGGGAAGACCTTCACTTCGTTGAAAATACCAGATGGAAAAGGACCTGGCCGTACTTGGTATTTCCACCCAGCGAAAAGAAAGATAGAATGGCGCGCTGTTGTTAACTCGGTTATAATCGCATAAACGGTGATTACGCCAGTAAAGAAGAAGAAAATGAATATGCTCGATGGTGTGGACATTCGCTGCAGATGGAGGACCGCAGTAGGAAAGAACTTTTCTGATGTTGATCTAGCCATAGCTCAAACTCATGCCGCACAAACGAGTGTATATGAAGAGAGTATTTATTGTTTTCTTTATCTAAACATTTTATCAAAACATCACCCACACAGCCACATTTTTTTTATTACAACCGATCTTAAAGCAACAACAGATAAATCTTATCACTTATCTGAGAAAACTTGCTCTCAACAAACGAGCAGATAATGAAATTCTTGTTTTATCACCGCT
The DNA here is from genome assembly GCA_037013455.1 of Ceratitis rosa. Classification (NCBI taxonomy): domain Eukaryota; kingdom Metazoa; phylum Arthropoda; class Insecta; order Diptera; family Tephritidae; genus Ceratitis; species Ceratitis rosa. The sequence goes on from JAWMAG010000008.1 coordinate 26,671,214, forward strand.
GCGTGACTTCCTCGCTATCGTTGCTTCTGCTGTAGAGCAGGCAGTTAATCATAAATGGCCGTCTAGCAGTAATAAAGTCAGTCTGCATGTGTTCTGCTGGTTTATTTTTAGTCCAAAAATATTAATGAACAATTTTTAAGATCGCCAACTGCCGCGCCGTCATCACTAAGCGCAAAAAACCTTCAACGTTCGCTTTTTAGTTTTCGGTGTTTACTGCTGCTTGCATAGCGTGAGTACTCAGGCCGGTTGAGAAACGACGTACAATTGGAGATTGTCAAATTTACTACGGTCGGCTGAACGATTGAGCGGACAACCGCGAGCTCAGTTTTGAGCACGGTTTTGTTTGTGAGAGCGCACAGCAAACGCAGACGTGTTTTGGGTTGTGGAGCAGAATGTGATTTTATTCAATTATTTGTATCTCGACTTTACATGGCTTCGTGGATTCGTGGATTTTTGTACTTTTCGGCTCTTTTTTGTGTTGTGATTTAGTTTATCTACTTTATACAACGAGTATATTATTGTACGTAAAAGATTTTCGATACGAAAATACTTTCTAATAAACAAAATGAAGGTGGCGTGAAGGTGTTGATGAAATTTGACGAGAAAAATGTGAAAATAAATTAAAAGTATCTACAAACAAGTTATCCACACTCCACACCTGTGGCCGATAAGCAGCACGTACATGCAGTAATATACATATATATGTATGTATGTACTTATATACATATAAACACTTAGACATATTCATGAGTGTGGAGAAAATCTACAAACTCCCGGCATAAATACGAATATTTACAAAGTTTTACCGTAAAACAATTGAGAAAAAAATAATTACTTAAGTGTTGTTAGTGCTTATGTATGTACACGTATGTAAATCGTTAAGTGCAAGTGCATGAATGTAAATATAATATAAATATATGTACGTATGTGCGTTTTAAATCCACTTAAACCACTTGTTAATTTATTGTAAAAAAATAAAAACAAAAACAAAAACAATGCATCCACACAACTGTAATTGTGCCATACTATTTTGTGGCATTTTGCTAGCTACATTTACTACCACAACCACAACAACAACCATCACCACAACAATGCAACAAGTGACACCTTACAAGTTCGGAGCAGAGAGTAAGCGTGTCTTGCGTGCAACGGCCCCCAATTGGCATGCTAAATTCACACCATTACAATTGCAAATGCATATGGGAACGAGCGCTGAAGTGTTGTTGGAATTAACAGGTAATAGTGGGTGCATACGTACGTACTATGTACATAGAGATACGACGAACCGTACACGAATGTTAAGAGTTGCTGTTTGAGAGATTTTTTTCTGTTTTATTGTTGTGACTTACTGGCCCTATGTCCCTCGAATCGCGTCTTATTGGAACCTTTCAGATATCGTTAATCCCCTTCGTCAGTAGTTATGACATAAACTTAAGCCCACTTTGTCTCGAAACCGTTCTAGACACTAACATCATCTCGGCTATTTAGTTGTAAAAACTGATAGACCTTTCGAAAACATCATCATACCAAAATCACTTACCAAAATACCCAGGAAATGAGCTGTTTCGAACGACTCGGCTCAAAAAGAGTAGATTAGTGTCGCGCGAGGGTAAATGTAAAGTGGTGGATACATATTCAGATCCCTTACGCAAACATCTCAAGACTCTGGAGCAGCTTTACGGGGTTGTCTCAGTTATCCCACCCACTGCGGTACGCGCAGTCAAATCCTTTTGTCTAAAGCTTATACCGTTCCAAAGGGATCTCAAAAGACCTAGGAAAGCTGTTTTGACAGATTCCTATAAAATTGAAAGGAGTTTTATATGAGTTTATTTAAGGTCGCATACAAAGACCGCGTAAGTGTCAAGCGAGGATTCATTGTATACGGAAATCACGTTAACTCTGCTATAGTATCCAGGAAAGGTCCTTGGAGGTGTCTCGAAGCAGCTCGAGGTACTTGTCTGCAATAGATAGTGAATGAGTGCCGATGTCACCAAACAAATATGCCTGGTAGTCTAGTTCAGCAAAGCATAACTTTATGCTCCTTAAAAATGAGCGGTGATATACAGTCGATATGAGAGGGTTTCCCGCCACTGTTCACTGGTGGGTATTATGACAACTTCTTTATTCTCGGCGATCTTATGACCGCTTTCACAACTGGTCCATCAATAGTTTCTTACAATTTCTATGCATGTCGCCGTGGGAGTATGAGCAATAACTGCTTCAGACGAAGGAATCAAGCTCTTTCTTATTTTTTATTGACTTAGACAGCGCTTAAGCGGGGCTACTGCCGAGTTCACAACAGCACACCAGTCGTTTATTTCTTTCGCCAATTGGAGATGCCAAGTGAAGCTAAATCCATTTCGTCTGCTTCCACTGGGAGCATTGAATACTTTCGCAGCTGCAGTGCGCTCACAAATTCGAACAACCTGACCTAGCCCGCGTAGAAGCTGAACTACGTGCATATCAGTGTTCCCTTATCTACAGCTCATCTTGAGCGGTATTCGCTGTCTACTGATCAGATTTTGTCATCGTCCAGTCCTTTATACCATAAAGTAGAAAGTGAGTGATGAGATTTGTAAAGTTTGGCCTTTGTTCGTCGAGAGAGGACCTTACTTTTCAATTGCTTACTCAGTAAGTATGTCTCGTTAAACGTGCTCCTTTTTCTATTACCTTACCGCAACAAAAAAATTAAATTTCCTTACCCATCCGTTCGTTAATCTCAATAAAAATCTAAAAATTGTTCACTCACATGCGTTGAGGCTTGGATTCTGCCCTCAACATCCTCGCTATTCATATTGCGGAGCCTTCTGATAATAGCGTAGAATATTCTACGGTACTTCAGGATGTTTTAGATACCATTAGATTTTCTTCCTAAATCTGAGTCTACGGAGGAAGGTTTACTCGTGTGTTCCTAAGAATGCTTTCGGAGACTTTTTTAATGGCTTCTTGCTATCTTCACTGGGTGGGATGATGGTATATTTTAAAGGTCGATGGTAAAATTTGTTCTTAAAAGTCGATACCCCCTCTCCGTCGTCGGCTCGAGCTCAGTTTAACAGCAGACAAATAAAACACCGAGCTTTTAGTGGCCACACAAAGGTATTTTTAACTGACCACATTGAAAAGTCTCTTGGGAAACCCACTGTTAATGAAAGATTCGATTTTCAACAAATTGTTTTACATGTATTTTTAAAGAATTAAACTTCAAAAATTCCACTTTTTTAATATCTTACTTCTCCACTTGCAGATTTACCGTTAGACGCTGCTTTTGAGGTCTTAAGCGAAAATCCACATTTAGCCAACATAGAGTATCTCATACCCGCCGATGTTATAAATCCCACAACACGAAATTGGCGTGGCAATGTTACTGTCGACGCGCTCTTTCTCGGCTCCACAAAAGTTTACGTGCGTCGCGTCAATATCAGCGAACGTGCTGAAGGCACACTCCAGCTAACGATTATACGGCGCACACGTATTATCGATCATGTATTTACCGGCTCCGTAGCGCTGCTTGTCTCTTTACTCTATATTAATTTCGGCGCTGCTTTAGATGTGGCCGTGTTGCGAAGCCTTTTAGCACGTCCTCTCGCGCCGCTCATAGGCTTTTTAACGCAATTCATTATTATGCCACTCCTAGGCTATGGCTTGGGTGTGCTCATATTTCCCGATTCACCAGAATTACAGTTGGGTCTCTTCTTTACGGGCGTTTCGCCGAGCGGTGGCGCATCGAATATCTGGGCTGTCATATTGGGTGGTAACATAAATCTCTCCGTACTCATGACTACCATAAGTAACTTTGCCGCCTTTGGTATGATGCCTTTGTGGATCTTCACACTCGGCCAACTGATCTTCGATCGTGCAAATATCACAGTGCCATACGAAAACATTGCAACATTTGCGGTGTCGTTGGTGGTGCCACTCGGCATTGGTTTATGCATACAGCGTTGGTGTCCGCGGCTGACACGCGTGCTGGTGCGTTTACTCAAACCGATATGTACGTGTCTCATACTCTTCATCGTCATCTTTGCCATCGTGACAAATCTCTATTTATTCGAGTTGTTCTCGTGGGAGGTGAGTTACTTTGATGCGATTTCTGCGGCTTTAGTTGAAATGTTAAAAATTTACTTCTTTGTTTACAGATCATCGTTGCCGGCTTTGCGCTGCCTTGGCTGGGTTACGTATTAGCTTGGTGCGCTGCAAAGGCGCTACGGCGGAACTCTGTCGATTCTTTGACCATTGCTATTGAGACGGGCATACAAAATACGGGCATTGCGATATTTCTTCTGCGTTTCAGTCTGCCACAACCAGAAGCCGACCTGACCACAGTCATTCCTGTCTCAGTGGCGATATTAACGCCTATACCCTTACTCGGCCTGTACATTTATAAACGTTGTGCCGAGCGTGGTATTAGGGAAGGGCAACTACCAGATACCCAACAATCTATTACCCCAACTCATAGGTATTAATTTGGTGGTAGATTAAAGACAGTGGGCTTAATGTAGTCGTTCCTATTTATTAAATGCATCACATCTATCCCATCGCTTTGGTGGGAGGGCTTCCAAAAAGTGCTGTTAAGGGCACTGAAATACAAAATAAAGGGTGTTTCTTTAGACATGTGGCTTACAAAAAAAAAAAATGGCGTAGAATATAATGCTTTGGCCAAGAATTTAGCTTTATTGAAATGTAAGGGTTTACAAATATGTTTCAAAAATGATTTCGGGCAAGTGATCGAATAAATTTTTCTCCGAGAGGCTCAATTTTCCACCACTTTTTATATCCGAATATTAACTTCGAAGGTGTAAATCGTCTCGGACTTACCTGCGTAGACAAGTAACTTCCCATATCCCCACAAAAAAGAGTCCACCGGTGTGAAATCGTACCATCTTTGAGGCCACTTCAAGAACCCACGACACGAAATAATTGTCCACAACAAAAATCTCCAAATTCATTAAACTTGGCTCTAAAGCGTCCGCATCGACTATAATATTAAGACCGGCTTCATTTTTGAAGAAACCAGTGACTTTTTGAGGATATAACGGCGTCCCAACAATAGCTTATGGACCAAATGCGACCATTTTGTTTACTAAAGTATAAAAAAAGTGAGCTTCACCACTGAACAAAATCTTCTAGTGAAAATCGGGATTCACCGAACATTCGACGCGCTCGACGGGCGTTCGGCTGCAATTCTTTTACGAGTTCGATTTTGTTTGTTTGTCCGTTAATTATGAAATGACAACCCGAACAGAATTTAAATCAAGTAATTGCTGTCACCACACGTTTAAAAAAAAAACACCTTTTATTAAAATAAAGGACATTTTAGTGAACTTGTTTGTATGCAAAAGTTTTGGAAAAAGTTTAGTGCTTTCGGTAGTTTTTTCATTTAATTGTTGTACGAGATTTCTCGTTATCTGTGTAGTTGTTAATATATATTTTAAAAACTAAATATACTTTATTTTGTAATAAATATTTGAACGAAAATACAAGAGTTTTATTTCCTTTATATTTAAAAGATGGAGGGAAGCCTACAACTGGGTTGAGTATGAAATCTTTCATTCCTCTCCCCAAAGCTTTCTCTTTCCTTCACTGCAAAGACATAATAACGAGTAAAACTGCTCAAAAGCAATACAATCGTGCCAGGAGTACGCAGGCTTACGTGGAGCTCGAACACTTCACCCGCTATAGGTGATACTTGAACAAAAGTTCTCAAAAGTCATTGATAGACTCTATGTGAGAAGCTACTTTGTTTTTATAAACCATTAGAGGTAAAATGTGCGTATGGGTTCTGCGATATTTATGATGACCTTCCTGATCTGTCTCGGTGCCGGTCACAGAGGCCCTGGGTTTCATTGTGAAGATTGTAAGGCTACTCCTAGCGACGAAGTGAATTACCCAAGTGGTTAAGCCTTTTGTCTTCGGTGGAAAACTTTTTCTGAAGATCGTCTATCGGAAGGTCATGGTAATAAGGTATTTCGATTATGTGATTATATATATGTATATATTGGCCTTTCATAACTGCTAAAACGATTTTTGGACGAACTATTGATAAAATTTGTGATGTTTATACTAGCCCTCGACTGAAGAAGAGAAAAGTAAAGATGATGAAGAAGAAAGGAAAACAAGAAGAAGGGAAAATAAGTATAAGAAAGGAAAATAAGAAGAAGGGAAAATAAGTATAAGAAAGGAAAAGATCTTCACTGCACGACCCCTACAGCTGGAACCTACGAAATCCTCGGCTATCCTTTTCACCAGCTGAACGAAGGAGTACCGGCTCGAACCCTATGTGAAAGACGATGGCGTAAAAATTCCAACAACTAATAATCCAAAGTTACTGGAAGTCACATTCGACTGCCTACACTGCTTCACACTGTATACGTGCTGTAAGTGCCAAAAAAGTACAGAGCAGCAACGGAATCCCACTCTCCGTCTGGTCCGACCTCGTCGAAACAGCTCGTTTCCTCCCGTTAGATGACCTCGGTGACTTAGACTAATTAGCCTGTCCCTAAGCGGGGTTGGAACATTCGCTACAACAACAACAACGGCATCCGAAAGGTTCTTGGAATCTAAGCACCACCTATTGCAAACGAAAAGGTTGTGCTGAAACCTGAGTTATACTGACACAATTAAAATCTGGATATTGCAGTCGACTCAATTCCTACATATCCAGGCTTGACCACGGCATCTCAACCACTTTGCCTCTGGTACGAACCTATAGAAGCAGCTCGTTTCCTGAACCTCCCGTAAGATGACATCGATGACACAAACTAGTCTCACCTGCTACTAACCGAGATTGGCGAAACGCTAGAACAACAACTAGCTGAAGAAAAAGAGAAAAGAAAAATAAGAGAAGAAGAGGTATAATGTGTTTATTCATTGCATATGGGATAAACGAGACAGACCAGACCTAGGATAACGTGGGTCTCAGTAGGTAAATGTCACTTCTCAAGAAAGCAGCGTTGAACCGTAAATAAACAGGTTTTTTTTTAGTTTTTTAGCAAAATATTGTATTTATGTAAGCTGCGAAAGTATCACTGAAGCAAAACCTTCACGACACTCATCTTCAACATGCACTCGGTTTGCATTACTTATTTTGTTCATCAAATAACATTTGTGCAATTAATATACAAATCTTATTTCAATACAAAAAATTATCAATTTCTAATTGATAACAAGCTTAGTTCTTCCCTTTATCATTTTACATAAGCATTTGTAGCAATTTTCTTCTGCTACATGCTGCAGATGTTCAAACAGCCTCATTACTGCTCGTTTGCATTAATATTTTAATTAAACAATTTATAGTATGAACATCCAAATTGAGCTTTTTAAACTCATATAAATATCTTATATAGTTAACTGTACCGCTAAGATCAACCAAACTCAATACATTCGGCGATAAATTATAAAAATTCACAACAGCGAGTAAGCGTGCCAGCTCCTCCCTGGATAAATTGGCAGTAATACTTGACTCCAGCGCGGGAGTACTGATGAAGCTACGCAGTGTTGGCGCCAGCGCGCGACGAGTATTTTCAATGAACACTTTAAATTTCTCAACGAGAGCGCAAATCAATTCACTAGTTATGAGCACATGAGGTTCCGCATACTTCTCCATATACAAGTCCATGAGTTTCATTTGCCAAATATCTTTGGCGTCTGGTTGGTGTTGTACGCGTTGAATGAGCTGAGAATGCAGGAAAACATAATAGATATGTACGTGTATGTATGTAAAAAAAAAAAAGAAGAAAATTTCACAAAGTTTTACTCACATTGAAAGTAGTTAAATAGATAGGCAAAATATGCATTTTATCCTTAATAACAGCATTGTAGAAGAGCATTGTGAGCTGCTGCACCTTCAACAGCTCATCTTGTGTGATAATCTCGGCGTCAATATGCAGAAAGCGATCGGTAAAACTTGTAACGAAAGGATCATTTGAGAAACGTTCCAGCACCGTAGCATTTACATGCCAACAAGCATACTGTTGGGTGGTAAGTGTTTGCGCGAAAAGGCTCTTTAAGCGATCGGGATCCTCCAGATGTGATAGGCAACCGGAACGTTTTTTAATATCTATGCAGGCGGAATTCTCCAACGCTTTACTATAAATGGAGGAGGAGAGTTCAATTAGCTAAACAGTTTATATATTTCTGAAGTGAAGCGAATTTTTTACGCACAGCAACTGCGTCCAATTTCGGTCCTTCTCAAAACAAACCGGCCAATAATTGTCATCGTCTACAATCACTTTCTGCAAGGTGTGTAATGGTGGCAGCATACATGGTGCCATGGGTAGGCGTCGCAATTCCTTACTGCCCAACTCCAGCACAGATATTTGGCAGAGACACAGCTTTTTCGTGTCTATATCTCGTGGTAAGAAGAGACGTGGCTCTACGGCCAACACATACAGATGGCGAAAGGCTTGTAGGTGATATCTGAAATTCATGTATGAAAAGGCTCAGAGATATTTATTAAGAATTTATGAAAAAAAACTGTCTTAAAATTCATATTTTAGGAATTGGTAACACAAATTGTTTAAGTTGAGATTCTCTTCAAAATCTTATATAATCTCATAAGGTCTCTGTTGTTGTTTTAGCGGTTTTCGTCCAGTTTAGGAGAAATTCAACTGGTCTTTGACATCGAGGTCATCTAACAGGGGCTCAAGAAAACAAGCTATTTCGAGGAAATCGGACCGAATGGAGAGCTTTAAGAAGAATCGGTTTAAAGCAATGTTACCAAAATAGCTTGCGCGCAGGGTCAGTTGGATTGAGACCACGAGTTATCTGGGAGTTTACGGGGTTTAGTGCGATGGTAAGACGATTCCCTTTGGGAAGCCATGTTGATGTGATTTTGGGATTAGATGGTTGAGAGAGATGCTAACAGAAAAGCCAGTAATGTGTTAATTACTGGGGAAAAGAGAGATATCGGATGTTATAATTACGCTTTGTTAGCCAGCTTCCCATTGGGACTACTTTAGTTATACTGAGTAAAGAAAAGTTGAGAACCTTATGGACCTAGCATCACCATGCTTATTTTGTTGTGACCACAAAACGAAATTTCCACAAGTTAATCACGTCTCGATGAGGTAAACATGTATTAGAAGAGCCCAAAGCTTTATTTCATCAAGGGAGAGATTGCAGGACCCTAACTGCTTCTCCTCCCATTTAGTTCACTTATGGTGAATTCCCAGTTGTCAAATGACCGTGTTGAGATTCCTGTGGGGAAGCTAAATCTGCTGCAGCAGTCAAAAACTATGTAGGGGTTACCTAAATTCTTCCTGATCGTCACATGATCTCTGTTACTCACCTGTTATCATTACTATGATTGGGGAATTTCGGGAAGAAGGCACATATTAGTGCAGCTACCGCTTCCGGCGTATTAGCTATGGTATAACGGCCAGCACCCAAAAATAACAAACCCAATGACATATGTATGGCCATTTGAGAGCCGAACGTAACATTCGGATTATAATTGACACGACAACGATCACGAAAACTGATGCGTGAACGAAGGTACCGAATGATGCGCAATATTTCCAAATCGCCCGAGCCGGCAAACACCATGGATATAGCAATTAAAATGACCATGAGGCAACATTCCACCGTTGTATAGCCAGCAAACTCGAAAACATGTTTGCCCTGGAAGCCGATAAAGGTTTTGAGCGCTTTGTGTAGTGTTTTGAAAGCTTCCTGATTTTCACTGCCAGCATATTTCAGACCCATGCAGAAGGCTGCGCCAGCAATGACATTGCACCAGGCTTGACTGCAAAACAAAAAAAAAAGCCGTTATTAATACAACATTACAATAAGTAAGAAAATTCATAATGAACTTACGCTTCAGACTCATAATCCACACCCGTTTCATACTTATCACTCCAGTAATATGGACGCTCAAGATCTATTTTGAAGTTGGACGGAAATTGACCAAATAACCAATCGGCGTCAGATCTTATTTCCGACCACAGAATTAGGCCTCGCGCAATTGTGCGTAGCATAAGCAAATCAGGACGGACCAAATCGAGTAGGTAATGTGTATTCGGTGGATCCATCCATCCGGCCACTGCGCGATTACCCGTATTGAAGAACATCAAACCAAGTGCCAGTGTTGCACCGGGCGCAGTTACGTCGATATTGACGTTCTCGCCTTCACGTACTTGAAATGATGGCAATTTGTACTTTTCCTTTTGCGAGCCGGTTAGCTGCCGCTTATTCCCGCCGACCATGTAATAGTGCAGCGTATCGGGTATTTGTAGATCTAGTAGACCGGCCGGTGATTCGCCTAAGCCCAGAGTTACCAAGCCCAAGGCAAGACCAGCGGTCAAAGCGTACGATTCGCGTTCCACACTATTCTCCATCTCTGGACCAGGGGGACGGCCTGTGTGTGAAAAGAGTTAAAGTATAACTTGAGAGTTGTTGCAAAGAGGCCAGTTAGCATAGTCAAAATAAACTAATTTTTATAGTATGTAAAAATCAAAGCGAAATAAATTTTTTTAATGTGTTCGTAAATTTTGGCGAAAATCTCTCAGAAGCAGCTAAGGTAACCACGAAATGGACTGTTCTAGAAACCAGCCATAGATTACTACGAGAAATATAAATAGGTTGTTGTTGTTGTGATATTAAGCAAGTAATACTAATTAATAACACGTATCAAGGGTCCATGGCAGGAGGCTCAGAAAACGAGTTTTTTCGAGATGTTCGGATAAGAAGATTATGCATAGCATTGATTAGGTTACGTAGATAAGAGTTTAACATGCTTCAGTATCTAGACATCATGAGCTCTTTGTTGGAATATCTATGTAATCGATTGCGTTAAGTGAGAGTTGAAATATTTATAGATCTCACTTCCATTACCGACTCGAAAGAGGTGCGTCAATAAAATGTAAGTACCTCAGTTGTTTTAATTAAGATATATCTTTCACACTGCGAAAACATAAAATAGGGTATCCGTTTACTAAAATGCTCACCCACTTCCTGCAGCAACACCTCGGCAATGTGACGCTTCGCAGAACCTTGATATAAAAATCCAATGCCCATTAGCGACGCCACTTGAATATTCTGTGGTATGTCAAGTTCTAATGCTGTTGTCGGCAGCAACGCTTCAATATGCACACTCAAAAGCTTCGTTGTTGTTGTATCCATAGTACCACGGTGCGTAGCGGAAATGCCCAAAAGCAGTCCAACACTTGTCATTTCCTCACACTTTACTAAATATTCATAAATACTCATAAAAGAAAGCGTCTTGAGATGACCATTCAGACCGAGACCCATTAGAAAACCGGCATGCTCTGTGGATACTTCTTCTTGAGCTTTCGGTTTATTGTAAACAATCCAAGTGGAATCTACATCACGTGCGTTTGGTGAGATTTTCAAGCCAGCTGCAACGCCATTATGAAATGAAGGCCAAAGACTCATATTCGCTGGCAATTCAATTTGTTGCATTTCAATTGTGGCACCCTTAACGGGCTCTTTGCCTGACAAACACAATTTCGGTATCGGCATCAATTCGGTGGGTGTTGGTATAGATGTGCGTAGCGTAAACATACCACGTCCGAGCGGTAAAGCCATTGTACGTTTACATAATGCAAACAACTGACGTTCCTGCTCCTCAATAAAACGATGATCAGTCATGCCGGCCTTTTGAACGATGTCTATAAGCACAGGTTCAGATGAGGTGAGTAGTCGACGCACTTCAGCAATACGCATATCATCAGGAAAGCGTAAATTCAACAACTTTGTATCGATATTATCCATGCCATCATCGAGTGCTGCTTCCATATGTGAAATGCCGTTGGTGGCGGGTGGACAACGTGCCGACAACGAGTCTTCAGCATCAACATGTGAGCTTTGTTGTGGTCTACTAACGCTATTAGCGAGTGTATCGTCTTGCAGGAGCGCATGCGCCACTAATTCTGTGCGCAAAATCAACTCATAAGTGGCAGCTGAACAACCAATGGGCGGCGACATGCGTGCTTGCTCCAAACACTCGGCGATAATGAGATGTATGGCGACTGGCAGACGAGCGATATCGGTGCGTGTAATATCTGGCAATAAAAGTCAATATAAGAAATTGTTTACTACTTGTGCTTTCCGAGCATAAACTTAAGGCTTCATCATACCCATATTTAAAAGCATTTGTATAACTTGCTCTACACGCGACACATTCGTTGATATGAAACGCTTCGGTCGCTTTGGATAGTAAGACTGCACTGAGTCAGCGAATTCTAGCGGTTTAATCCAATCTTTGATTCGCTGTGTACCATGCATTATAAGTGAGATTACCTTTTGGAGATTAATATTTAATGAAATATATGATTTCTATAATCGATTACACACATATGTACCTGCAATACATTCCGACTCATATCGTTAAGCCCTTCGACAAAACTATACTGCAAGATATCATTTCCTTTTAAAATAAGTTCCAACTGTTTGTAAACACTCGGCGCAGGCGCTTGCAGCAACTCTTTGTGAGTCATTAATCCAGCATGTTCCTCGGTGAGTTGACACAATTTTTTTGTGGTGTGAACGAATTGAGGAAAATCCAAAGTATAATGAAATACATACGTCATAAGTTGCATATCGAGCGCGAATTGATGTAAAAACTATATGGAAGTGTTAAAAAAGTAGTTTAAAATAAATAAAAAGTGTTAACTAAATATTCCCACCTTCGCCAAATGCAACAGGCAATCGTGCATTGTCTCATCCAACTTGAAGTCTTCATACAACAAATGCAAGCAAAAAAATATTGCCGGTATGCTTTTAAATAAACATGCGCTTATATCCACGTTATCTGCGATAGTAGTACCAGCAACGTGTTCGGTTTCCATTTTCATGCTATCTTTCGCACAATCACCATCTTCATTAAGCACAGCTAACATGAATTCCCAATCTGCATCGGTACCTTCAGTGATTTCATCATTTTTACGACGCTTCTTTGGCTCATCCGCATTAAACGAATATGTGGTATTGGTTGTGGTTTCATGTGTAGCAGCAGCGCAGCCCATTAAATCAGTAAGAACACTACGAAAAATCTGCCATTCCTGCTCAGTGCTATAATCACGCGACCCAGGTGGATTACGTGCACCATACCAACGTGTAATTAGCTGCATAAATTGTTCTCGATTCAAAATGCGACGCATTGCGCCAATGCAACGTGAAATAAATTTGGTTTCATTGAATTGTGGTAACTCAATGCGATACATTTTGCCATAAGGATAAACTAAAGTGAGGCGATTACCGGCAGGATCACGTAAACTAGTGCAAACATTGCTGGTTTTACTATATAAATAGGAACATATATAATGTATATGTATCAAAGTCATAAGAGGAGCTAAAAATGTAAAAAAATATTACCGATTTGGAAATTGTGGTTGTAGTGGATGAACTGGTGACAGCAAATGTAACTCTTCATCGAAGGTTGTATCGGTGGGTTTTTGTATTGTGGGTAAAAGACTGCTACGCCTGAAAGTATGCAGCGAGTTTAGCATTAGAAAATATATTTTTTTTCATTTTTAAATACTACTTCTCTTTCACTTACCTTGGAAATGATGTATTTGGCGACTTGCCCGCCAAAGTACTTGCCGTAGCGTTGGGCGTAGGCGTCACTACACAAACACTTGCACTGCCCATTGCCGCCGCAACATGTACTTTGGAGACCATAACCGCGCCTGTATACAAAATTAAACTGCCAGATGGATCTAACACGGCTATCATGCGCAGACGCTAGAGCAAAGAAGATTTTTTTTTTATAATTTATTTGCCTTTAAAGAAAGCAACTACATACCTCCATTGGAACCGCATCCTTGGCTGGAATGGATAAACTTTTATTGGACACTTGTAGCTCTTTTGTGCCGTAATTGATTAGACGCACCAGCTGCAGTTTACAAGAAAAAGGCAACAGGTAGCAAAAGTATGTTTGACCGATCAAATCGGTATGCTCAAAAGCACGATTGGCGATCTCGCCGAACTCTCGATTGCTAATAGGAAAACAAAAGTCAATAATTGCGTTTAAAAATTTTAAAGATTTTTTTTTTGTTTTTAATTTTGAGAACTAACTTTCCATGCGTATTCTCAGTCCAAATATGCTCCAAACACAGTTCTGGCACTATGGGTTTTGAGGGCTGTGCTTGACCTACTTTTCGTATATCTTGCATTGATATCGAATGTTGACCGATAGTGGACTGCAGATTATTCAATGGTGAGGCTGTACGACTGCATAAAAAATTGTAATTTTTTGTGAAAAATTTATTGAAACATATTTCAATAATATTTACTTCAAATTACCCAATGCACCACTCAAGGAGTGCGCACTCGTTAGAAATTTGCCAATATGAGCTGAATAATTGGGATTAGGATTACCTAAGCTAGAGCGACCCATATTTGCGGTACTGTGTTTTGGTGTGCCTGAACGTAATTATGTAAAAATAAACCAAATGAAATGTACTTTAAGCCAGCATTCTTACCTGCTGAACCAAAACCACCACCAGCACAGCGATTTAACGAATGATGTGGTAGGCCACCAACAGTGCCACCCAAAGCAGTTTCATTTTGTATGCCCACATATTGTATCTCCTCTTCGGTTGCCTTACGTAAACGTGAAATAAATTGTTTTCCTATTCTATTATCATATAATAGCACCAAATCTGAATGTTCTGATGTGTATATGATATTGTAATCAGAGTCTACAACATAACTTATAACATTTGTTGCCGTTTTGCAGATTACAGGACAAATTTCATGCAATGGATGTGAGAGTGAGAATAGGCGCGGCATGGAGATGGCATGATTCTGTACAATAGCACTTGAAGGTATTTTTTCCAATAGTATGCCATAATTAGTGGACCATACGTGCGAAACAGGAAACTCGAGATTACATAAATAATCCTCACCGTTACTGCAGTAGATGCGTAGCGCAGTTTTATCTAAATAATAAATTGATATAAATTTTTATGTACATATGTATATGATTAATTTGTTTTTAAATTTTATATTTCCTACCAATCAGACAAATAACGCTAAAGTCTTCTTTCTCTTCCGAGTCTTGGCGCTTTTTATTATTAGAATTTTTGCTTGTGTTTCGTGAGTTACGCGTACGGGAAACAAATGATTTATTGCAGAAGAAAGCAAATTTGATTGGAGTCTCGCAGGTGAAACATAAATGTGGCATTACACCATTTTCATCAATTAGACCTGGAATTTGCATTGTGATTAATAAACACTAACTAATGCTACCTTCAAAATGCATATAATTCATTGTAACTACCTTTAGTCCACACTGCTGTATTTTTTCTTACATACAATTCCTCCTCGGAATTCACCAAATATTCACACATGTAATCGACATCCACTTTAGCAGCACGTTGTTGTTGCAAAAAATGTGTCTCATTACAACTATCGTCCTTGTCACATTTCTCATTTTGAGGATTTTTACTTGTGTTGTCTTTTGTTGGTTCATTACTTTGCTGATTGACACGCACTCCGGTTAGATCGTTATTCAAATCCTCGAATATTTCACGCACACACCAAAATTCATTATACTCATCCGGAGCAGATATATTCACATTTTGCATGCGTTGCAGCAGCACATGTTCTGTGGGTAGGTGATTGTGCTGTTTTACATCGGTGGGTCCGGGATGTTCCTCAACCGCCTGACGACCCCGAGGAATGAACTCCTATACATAAATTCAAATTTTATTTACTTCGAATTGTGTTATTGGCTTTTGTTATATTCTACTTACCAAAGGTTCAGAGGCGGCAATCATAACTTCGCTAGTTTCATCCAGATTTGCAAAATTTCCAATTTGAAAATGATTAATAAAAATTCGAATGCTTTTTGGTTTTCACTATCAGCTTAACTTGTTGAAAATGGCGTTTGTTTTCTAATTGCTCAAGTATTTGTTGTTTTTTTTTGGCGTTGTTTCCCGGCAAGCAATAATTTGTTAATAATTTTTTTTTGATTGTGGTAGTACTGTTCGATTTGTCAAATTGGCAATTGCATGTTTGCACATTAACCCTTAGGTGAACGTGTTGAGTTTTTGATACCTATTCGATTTTAAAAATTTTGTTGGTGTATTTCGACCCCTTGAAACATTAATTTGAAGATTAACGAGATTTAATGATTTAAAGACATAGATAATATTGCTGTTGTTAGGAAAATCGTTTAGTCAAACAGAGTAATGTAACCGACCATAAAGGGGAATAGAAGAAGGTTTAAAGAACAAGCGGGGTTAAACCAATCGTTAATAGGAGATTGAAATTCAAAAATTCTTATTACAGTTTTCTTTTATGTGAGCTTATAAGAGGCATGCAAAATGTAGGTGACCTGTTTGAAGGAGATCAGTAAAAGTTTATCTGGTCTTTAAAATATAGTTGATAATTGAAGGCAGCGATATGTTGCAACGTGATCTAAAAGCAACGCTGAAATCGTATAAATGTATTTCAGTTGGACCGTGACTTACCTGCACAGATGTAATTCTTTGTAATTCTCTCTATTCTGTTATTATTTTCGTACGAAAATATTATAAAAAGTAACGATAAAATTTAACTTAGGAGCAAAATTATTTAATAATATGGAAAAAATAAGCACAGAGTCATATAAATAAATATGTAGTTTACAAATTTAAAAATCAGTCACACGTCCTTTACGTTCCCAATCACCATAGCGTGTTGGCTCCGGTCCAGCAGGGCCACCTATTTCACCAGTATGTGGATTAGTTGCGTTGGGCCACGGTTTCAACGGTTCCTTCTCTTGGAATGGATGTTGTGAAAATTCGTCTAATTTGCCAATTGGTGTTTTTGCACGCAGTTTCTTCTGAAACTCCTTTACACGTTCACTCTTCTCTTTTGGTGGCTTTGATTCGCTGCATGCACCAGCTGTTGTCGAAATAGCGGCGACGTTGTTATTTAAAACATTTTTTGAGACTCCCTTCAAAGTTGTTGGGCTTAAGCGACAAGTCTGTTTGCTAATATTTATTAAAGCGCTCATTTTGTAGCTGTACGTTCCCCAGTAATATTTATTTCACAAAAATTATTCAATATTTTTCCGCAAGAGAAATTGTATAATGACAATTATGACAATTGACAAGATATCAGCTGTATTGGTTATCAGCTGTTTATTGTTTATTTGTCTCTTTTGTGTCTGACATTTGAAACAGATGTTGCAGGGGATAGAGTGGTGAAATATTTTGTATTTGTTTTTTAATAAAAAATGTATGGGAAACTAACCATACGTATTTAGCGGCCGGTATTTTGGCGCTCAAAGAGAGTTTGAGTTGAGAGCAAACGGGTGGTTGTTTGTTTATTTCATAGTTGTTTCTTTGTTCTGGCGTTCATCAAAGGGTCATGGAAATATATAATATTTAAACACAAATATCTACATATATAAATTTCAAAAATGCTCTGAACTGATAGTACGTCCTTTAATGCACGTAGTCGCGTGCTCTCACTGGGAATTTATTTAGAACGTAGTAGAAATATAAATATGTTTTTAATATTCTTCTTTCTCTTTTGTGGAGCCTGGGAGTCGAAATGTATGAGTTAATAAATACATACAAATGTCTGTGTATACGCACATAGTCATTTAAACGCTTTTATTTGAGGATTAATCTAAATTTGAAAAGTTGTTTGTCTGGAAATTGTCGTTTAAACAAAATTTTGTCACATTTGTCTCTTAATTTATTGTTTTTTATTTGTAAATATTTACTTGTTTTGAAATTTCTTGATTTTGGATCAATATTTACGCTTTAGTTTTCGTAAACACGTGCAAAGAGTATGCAATAATATTTAGAAACAAAAACATGTTAGTCTACTTATAATCCGCTTCTTTCTTTTTGCCTTTAGTTCAGTACTCATGCTTGCTTAAAATTTTAAATTTACATAAAAAATCAATTTGAATTTTAAAATCACGTGTGGATTGGATGGTCTGAAATAAATACATATGTACATACATACATAACATTATTACGCACATGAAAGAAGCCACTTTGAAACAAGAAAAATAACAAAAAAAAAAATTAAATTTATTTTGCGATTTTTCAACTTTTGTTAAAATAAAGCACTTCTTCCAATTTTTTTTTTAAATTTAGATTTTGGCTATAGAGGAGCTCGAAGGTGCCTTCTTTTTAAAATCAAAAACATAAGGTCAATAATCTACCTTTGAAATTTGCAACCAAAAGAAAGGCTAAGTATTTCTCCGCTTGGAGTTTCTTAGGTCCTACAGAGTTTTTTCTCTCTTCGTAAATCTTGGGGCTTTCATTTATCAATCATCTATTGTATAAGTCGTCAGAATTGATGGGTGAAACCACGGTCTATCAGCCAAATCGCGTTTTCTAATAGATTCAAGATTTTATATGAGGTTTAGATTCACAACCACGCCCATTAAGCCCTCAAAACCTGAAATTCTCTTACTATTAGTCTAATCTCATTACCGTTAGAAGAATGGAAGGAACTTAAATCGCTTAGTAGATTACTGATCTCTCTTCTCAATCACTAACCTGATACCCTGTGTGTATGATCATCTCCGGCATCGAAATTTCCGACATCTTCAGTGCGAGGTACCATTTAGATTTTTCTTCTTATTATGGATTAGCTGAATTAACCAGCATGTTTTTCCAGCCGAGTGGGACTCTCGTTTTTCTTTCTTTCCGCCAGTGTCCTCATGACCTCGTTCATTACTAAACACCCATTCACTCTTATGGAATATTGTACATTCTCTATTCAGCTCTGCAGCAGAGTCACCTTGTCTCAAAACTCGTTCAAGCTCGAACTGCTTGGAGAGGTTCCTTCTTTTGGTAAATTTTGTAGTAACACCAAATTCAGACAAATTGGCATAAAGGCAGCTCATTTTCTTGCTATCGAAGACCGTTTCAAAATCGACGAAGCGGTGTTTTCCAGGTAAATATCTGGTCTAGGGTTGAGTTACAAGGCCTAAAGCCACAATGATAAGGTCCGATCAGTTCGTTGACTGTGAGTATTAATCTTGCACAAAATTTGCTAGATAAGACCTTATAATCGATACTGAAGAGAAGAGAAGAGTTAGGCTTTCTCTTCTAATGGATTTGGCATAGCGCACTTAGGTTGCAATCATCACGTAAGCTTCCGCTCGACCATATTCCGCAAAATAGCCTATGTACGCACTTTGTCAGCTCTTCGCAGCCGTATTAGAATAGCTCGGTCAATAATCATACTGCCCTCACCGCTTTGAAGCATATTCAAGCGAGCAGAGTAGTGAAGTTTTCCCTACATGAAGACAGTACACTCTGAATTTCGGTCAGCAGATCGCTTTTCTCGCTCCGTCATGAGTAAACGCCGGTTTTTAAATTTTCTGAAAGTCACAGCACCTTTTCTTAGAACTTTCTAGCATTACCTCTGTCAGCCAACTTTTCAAGCTTTCGTACCCAGGCTCTTCCTTTGTTCCTCTGCATAGCGTCTCGCTTCAGTCTTCAACACTCGGTACTTTTCCCATACCGTTTGCGTTGCAAGATTGCTCTTTTAAGATTATTTGCTTTATTTTTTCTTAAATTTTAGTATTTTTCGAGCAAGAAAAATCGTGGTTATAGCGTAGCCTATACTTTTAGACGTTATATTCATAATATTGTATGGGACGTCTAAGTGGAGCCTTCATTATGATGTAAAAATTATTACCAGAAAACATCAAATTTGGAGGTCGGAGGAGGCTATGATGCCAGCTTAAATTACAGTTCAAATTAAGGTCTTTTTCGTGAGCTAGTTCTCTAGACAGTTGAAATTAAGATCCACAAGCTACAGGGAAACCATGAAAGAGTATACATATGTGAATATGTCTAAAAGAGAGGTGCTAGCACATTATTATTTTTATTTAATACATGACCTTGTCTAAAAAAATACTTCTGGGAATGGAAGCCGTTGAATTCTAAAGCGGAATGTAATTTAAACACAGCAATTTTCTATTATTCTTTTTCCTTTGCACACTCTCATTTTAAATTATCTCAACGAGAGCATACCAGTTAAAACCAATCGTCGGCAAAGCAGTGCACACATTAGTGGATTTATCATTTCCTGTAACTCTGAAATTTCAACGCACAATCACACAAACACGAAACCATCTTTAATGACGAATTTTGGGAAAAACACTTCCGCCTCAATTTCATTTCGAGTAAAAGTCATATTTTAAGTTTTCTTCAATTTTTTACATAAAATAATTTTCGATTTTTATTAAAATATATAAATTAAAGTACTTATTCAGTCTAAATTGCTTATATGTATGTATATGTAACTATGTATGTACAAATATTGCTCCAACACAATATGCATTGTTCGCTGTAAAATTGTAATATCTTACTAAGTCTTACAAGCTAGACTCTTAAAGTAAATACACTTCGGACGACTAGAAATCTGATACACGTCCTCTTCTTTCCCAATCGCCATAACGTGTTGGCTCTGGTCCAGATGGACCGCCAATTTCGCCAGTGTGTGGATTAACGCTATTTGGCCATGGTTTCCACGGATCTTCCGTTATTTGTGGACGTCCGGTTAATTTCTTGAGTGTGACTTTGGAAAACACTTTCTTTGAGAATACCACAGCAGGACTTTCCGTTTTATAGGCGGCATTGGTTTGATTGCATGCGCACGATGTGGAGAAGGCTGGAGCGGCAGTTTTCCAAGGATTTGGAAAAAAATTAATCTGTTTGCCAGCCGTTTGGCACAAGCGACAACTTTGCTTCACTATGTTGCTCATCGTTTCGTTTCGGTTTGGTTTTAATTTTATTCTTTAATTAAACACGAACACAAATTTCCAATATAGGTAAATTGCTTTTTATTTACTAGTCTCTTTTTGTGAAATTTTCACTTTTTGTTTGTGATAATTTTTAATGCTTTTTTAAAGTTCTTTTGGTTTTCGCTTTCAAGCTTTGACTTGTTGCTGATTGTTGAACGAATGTTGCTCCCAACGACGTGTAGACGCTTTTATACACAAATGCCGGCTGAAAACCTTGAATGGAAACATTGCTCGTTGTCGGAGTGAGCAACAAATCTTACGAAGAGCGCTTGTATGGCGCTCAGCGTTTGTTGTGTGAATTCACGTACGCTCGCTGAAAGAAGCAAATGAGTCACACGACCGACCGACCACACGACCGCCGCTGTGATGGTATTATTGGATGGACTTTTCTGCATGGTTGCGTGTATGTAGATATGTGCGCTTGTGAACACAAATAATTCATACATATATACGTTGTTGCTGTCACCAGCTGAGACAACAGACGGTAATTTCGGCAGTTGAAATATTGTAGATATGTGTATGTATGTAAGTACGAACTTTTGTATGTAGATATGTACAATATCTTATTGAAGAATGATCAGCAACGGTGTTACGTCCTTAAATGCACGTACGCCGCTATTCGATATATATATATGTACTATTGCACTATTGCACTTACATATATATGTACTATATGTATTCACTTACTTAATTCAGCCATGCATTAGACTCGCTCTGCGTGGTGGTTCACTGCAAAAAACGTGGTTGCCCAGCATCTCGTGCACAAAATGTGCAGTTGATAAATAATTCAGTGTATACGTAGGAATATCTGTGTTCAAAATATATTAGTATCTGGTTCTCTCTGCTATTTGTACAAAGTTCACTAGAGCCGGCGTTTTTGTTGTTTAAATTTGCGTATATACGTAAATTAACTGGTTTTTTAGTTAATTTATTTCATTATTTCACTGAATTTAATTGGAAAATTTGCATATTTTCAAAACAGCTTTTACTTATAAAAACTAATACGGTTCTGACGTCATAATGTCTGGTGCAATCTTTGGCCGAGTTCTTTTTTTTAGCAGCTGATAACATTGACCATTTGTACTTGTAGATAACTTCTGAATCAGTTAAGGTACGCGGTCAGCTGCTTCTGGCTATCACTGTTCTGCTGCTTAGTAAGAGCGTAACGTTACTGGCGTTTCAGTAGGCAAAGACTAATGGAGGTTTATTGGATTCTTAGTAAAGTCTGAACTTTGATTGCATTATACTTTAAACTTTCAGCAAATAACTAAATTTTTTAATAAAATTTGAGCATTAGCCGTTGATACCGTGAGTTTTAGCCACAGCTAAACCATAAAAAAAATGTGTTTCCTAAATGTGAACATCAACCTTCAAGTATACTTCCAACCCGAATTAAATCTATCAGCTGGAGACAGCTCTTTAATTTGGCTGAAAAACATGAAAAACATCATGGCGAAAACACAAAATCGGTAGCGAACTTCCGTCAAAAATCGCTTCAGAGCTTGTAAAGTACCAATTATTTACTTAGAGAGTCAAAATATGCATTTCCTATATCTAAACTTATTTATCATAAATTTTACTCTTTACCTATGTGTATGTGGTATTCACATATCACAGCGCTCTCCAACGATGTTATTGTATTGTATTAATTGAATTAATGAAATTTCATTCAAATTTTGGTTCTTATCTCGATCGATCGATATCTTTTAACTCGTCTAGTAAAACTGACACACGTTAGGGTGTGCAAAATACATACGTCACTAGAAATTTATCTTTCAAGAAGCATCTAGTAATAAAATATACCCTAATTATCTGTGGGTATGTACATACCTACATATGATGAAAAACAGCAAATAATATTTATATAGAAAAACAATAATTTTATTAATTAAATTATCTTAAAGAAAACATCAGCACATACATAAATTAATGCATATGTAGATTTTCAGAGTATTTATTTATTGTTTGCAGGACGGCTTAAATGAAAAAGTTGTCTAGATTACTGGAAAAGTTTTAGAAATTTCTAGATGAAGGTCAGTTACATTCAGAAAATTGTTTATTTTATTTAATTTTGTTTTATTTTATTTAACTTTCCATATTTTATTTATTTTGTTTTTGCATTATCTCATTTAATTTATGTATCACTTTAATTTGTAACAATTTATTTTATTTAATTTTATTTTTTTTATTTTACTTTGTTATATTGGTGCAGTAAAAAGAAATCCATTATTGAATTGAAGGCTTTAATTATTACTTATTCAAATGGTTCCAAACGGTTTTTTGTGTCATCTTTAGCTCTTGGGCAATCGAAATAGTGCTTACATGATGGTCGGACTCGACAATGTCCATGATTTTATCGACATTTTCGATTGGCCTTCCACTCCGTGGTGGGTCTTTTACATCAAAATTAACGGAATGAAACCGATTTTGTGCATGATTGACTGAAACAGTATCAGGATCATAAACGCTATTCACATATTCAGCCGCCTGGCTTACGTTTTTGCCCTCATCGAAGAAAAACTGTAAAATATAGCATATTTTCCCTTTGCTAGTGTCCATATTTGACGCACGCTCAAACAAAGCTGAATCAACCAATCACAAAACTGACAGAAAAGATTTTTTAGTATGAAATGTCATCCAGCGGAACCCGATCGGACTTATACAACGCGAAATACAGATAAATAACGCCATCTATTGGAAAAATAATGGATTTCTTTTTACTACATAATTTACAATACCTATAATAATATAATATAATATACTATATAATAATATTTCAATTTTTTTCAGTTTATTTTATTTTAATTTATGTTGTTTTATTTTACTTTAGATTAATTTTACTTTACTTTAATTTATTTTAGTTTATTTTATTATTATTTTATTAATTTTATTTTATTTTTAGCAATTTATTTTATTTTATTTAACTTATTTCATTTTGATTAATTTAATTTATTATTTTTTTAATTATTTAGTTTATTTTATATTTTCATTTAAATTATTTTATATTATTTTAATTTGTTTTTATGTATTTTATTTTATATTAATTTAATTTTATTATTTTATTTTATTTTACCTTGTTTTGTTTAATTCTAATTTTTTTATCTCATTTTATTTAATTTAATTATACTTTTTTATTTAATTTAATTTTTTATTTTTATTTTAATTTATTTTATTTCATTTTTTTAATTTAATTTATATAATTTTATCTGATTTATTTGTTTCCTTTTATTTTTATTTAATATAATTTCGTTTTTTTATTTAATTTAATTTAAATTAATTTAATTTAATTTTGTTTTAGTTGAACTTATTTCATTATTTTACTGTATTTCTTTACATTTTATTTTATTTTATGATATTTTGTTTTGTTTTATTTTATTCTTTTTTATTTATTTAATTTTATTTATTTTATTTTAATTTGTTTTACTTCTTTTGTTTTTTTTTGGATTTTATTATATTATTTCATTAATTAATTTTAATTTTTTTATTTTATTTTAGTTTATTTAATTTATGTTAGTTATGATAATTTATTTAATTTTACTTGATTTATTCTTTTTTCTTTTTATTTTAATTTAATATATATTTTGTTTATTTAATTTAGTATAATTTTGTTTATTTAATTTAATTTAATTTTGTTTTAGTTGAACATGAAATATATATATTTTATTGTTTCTTATTTTTCACATTTTATTTTATTTTATTTTGTTTTGTTTTATGTTATTCCTTTTTATTTATTTATTTTAATTTATTTTATTTTAATTTGTTTTATTATGTTTGCATTTATTTGATCTTTTTTATATTATTTTAATTTATTTTATTTTATTTGGTTTGTTCTTTTTCCTTTTTATTTTAATTTAATATATATATTGTTTACTTAATTTAATTTAAATTAATTTAATTTTGTTTTAATTGAACTTATTTCAATATTTTATTTTATTTTATTTTATTTTTTACATTATATATTTTTGTTTATTTGTTTCTTTAATTTATTTTATTTTATTTCATTTTATTTTATTATATTTTATTTTGTTCTATTTATTTTATTTTAGATTATTTTATTTTATTTCATATTATTATATTTTATGTTATTTCTTTTTTGTTTTCATTTCCTTTCATTTTATATTATTTTTTAATTTTTTTTTTTATTTTTATGTTTTAATAAGTCTTGAAGTGATTTATATATTTGTAAGTGCGTAGATAAATATACTTATGTATGTACCTATGTATATGTCATATGTATGTATACGAGTTTGAAGATTGTTTCGAACGAAAACAGAAACAGAGTATTGCAAAACTAATTACAAACATGTTTTTGGCGTAAATAACAAAGTAATTACCATGAAAAAGGTTAGAAAATAATACAAAAGTTTGTTAGCGAAAAAAGAGAAAAATAAAAATAAAGATATAGTAAAAACAAAATCATTAAGAAGATGTGGTAAACAAGCGAAATAAAGAAAAAGCTAGAAATCCGCAAAATAACAATTTTTTTTGGCTACACATTTTTTGAAAAGAAAAAAAAAACTATAACAAATGGAGTTGTGTTAAATAAAAAAAAAAATAAAAATAAAAAGAAAAAAATTTCTTTAAGCCTTCAGCTGTACATACGGGCAGCGCATACGCTATACATATGTAGGTATATGTACAAGTACGTAAATGTATGTCGTAGATGTGTGTTTTGCCTTTGAAAGCTCATTGAGCGCACCTCAATTCTTGCGAAGTAAACAAATGCGTATCAACGAAATTGAATACATTTCCAAATTTGAACATGAATATGATAAATATACATTTTGTAAACAAAAGTGTAAACAAAATGTCAAATGCGGCTGTTGTGCCACAAAACACTTCACCACAAATCGTGCACTATGTAGGTATGTGTGTGTGTATGCATGTATATAGTGTTTGCGGTTAGCGCTTAGTTCATTGTGCAACATTAAGCTTTCCTTCGACGATTTTCATAAACAAGTACAGTAACTATAATTATATTTTATGCATACATTTGTACATGTTTTTACATACATACATATGTAGAAGTGTAGTACAAATTTTTATACGTGTATATCACATACATGTATGTATGTATGTATCGGCATACAAATAATTTTTTATAACCCCACAGAGCTTATCTCGCCTGAGCTGTTATCAATACTTGGGAAAGGCATAATTCTTAATAAATAATATAATATTGTGTACATATGCATGCAAGTAGATACATATATGTGTTATTATATACATACATTCATATACCTAGAGGTACATCCGTAATTGCATATTGCATTACAAGTAGATTATTTTCTATTTATAGTTCCAAGCGCAGCTGAGGTTGGGAGAAAAACAATTTGTATTTAATTATTTAAAAATACATACATAGTTGCTGATAATTGCATTTGAAATGGATTGAATTTGCATTATAATGTTTTGTATTAAAGAAAGTTGATATGCCTAATATGCATACAAATTAGATGCTTACAGTGTGTTACAAAAATATTTTATTACTCAATAAAGTTTAATACTTAATTGATTTTCAAACAAAAAATATTTCCTTTTTTAATTAAAGAAATGCTTAAAATGCAAAGTAAAAAAAATTTTAATAATTCTTATTTTTGATATGAAACACGCCCCACGGCGTCGGAGGCCAATTGTCGAAAATGTGGGTAAAATAATGGAAATAGTAGAGTCTGACCGTTATGTGAGCACTGCTTCGATTGCCCAGAACTAAACCTTGCACAAAAAAACCGTTAGGAAACATTTGAAAGAAGCTCAATGGGCAAAGAAGCTCGATGTATGGGGGAATCGCCGCTGATTCGTAATAAAACCGTAATAAGTGGGTGACTGGCGATGAAAATGGTCGCGGTCGAAGGGCAGTGAGCTGGCACATATGGTGTCCAAGCCAGGTTTGACGGGCTGGAAGGTTTTTTTGTGTGTTTGGTGGAATGGGCAAGGAATCATCCACTATGAGCTGCTCCCCTACGGCCAAATTCGGAAGTGTACTGTCAGTAATAGGATCTTCTGAAGGAAACAATCGTCCAGAAGCGCCTAGTTATGACCAATATGAGGGGAGTAGTGTTTTCGGAGAACAACGCCAGACCATACACATCGATAATGAATCACCAGAAGCTTCGAGAGCTTGGTTGGGAGGTTTTTATGCATCCACCTAATAGTCCGGATCCCGCACCAAGTGATTACCAACTGTTCCTGCCTATGGCGAACGATTTGGTTGGTAAATAACTGGCCTCAAGAGGAACCTATGAAAATTGATTGTGCCAAATTTTTTGCCAGTAGGGGCACGGATTTCTATGAAAGAGGCATAATTACATTTTCTTCAAAATGGCAAATGGCCTACTTGACATAAATCGGATAATCTTAACTATGGCAAATACCATAAAACTTTCCATTTAATGCAAAATTAATCGATTCCTTTTTACTTGACCAATATTAAGTAATAATTGAATTTCTTCTCAAGTTTTCGATACCAATTCTTTAGCCTTTTCGGAAAATTTTTTATTTGCTGTTTTGTGCTGAAGAACAAGAAAAAAGCGAAAAATTCAAAAATTTCGTCAAAGCTTCATCACCCGTAATGGAAAATCGAAAGTCAATTTTCGCAGATCATCAGGGTTCAATCAGCCAAAAACCTACGATACGATACAACTTAGCCTTTGAGAGCGCCATGTAAATGGAAAGTTACCATCGGTTGACATTGATCCTACTGACAACGGGAAGAGAGAAATTAAGGGCGATTTAATTTTTTCATAAGATCCACTCAGCTTTTGGTGCGCTTTGTATAAGGGTGCTAATATAGAATTTTGAAATTAATTTAAAATAAATCAACTCACAGCCATTGATCGTAGAGATCTCATGGGGAGTATTATGCGTATGACGTAGGCATCCTATAAGAAAGGATTTCCCCAGATGTAGATCTCGGTTCGGTCTATTCGAAATAATCGAAGTTAGTTATAAACGTTCGATTTTCATGAGCCTTGCCTAAATTGACATGGAAAATACTTTTTCCTCCGGGAAGTCAACTTCTGGTTCGAAAAAATTGTATTTATCGTTTAAGGCAGTAGTCTTCTTGACAACTAAAAAAAAAACCTTTTCCCGGATATTTTTTTGAAAGGGAAGAAAATTATTCCGGCAAACGAAATTTTCAGACAATAATGTACTATATTTAACCTTCAAAAAATAAATTTTGGTATCAAAAAATATTGGAATTTTCCAATGTTGTGATGAGTTTTCTGAAGCGGCTGCATTCTGAACTCGTGAAATGGTGCCGGTGATGGAGGTCGTGCGATGCATCTGAAACAGTCGAACCGAAGTTTTCTTTAATTTTTTTTTGGTATCTCTTTTATATGAACTAAAAATGTTGAAGAAGTTGGAAAATTCCAAATTTTTTCGAAACTTGCTAAAAAATTCAGTTTTTTGAAAAAAAAAAAGTTAATTTCAAGTTGCAAAAAAGTATTGTAGTTTAAATAAAACTAGATCAAGTGGACCTGGAGTCGATCTATTCGAAAAATCGTATTTATGGTTTGATTTTGAATTTCGGTAGAGAGGTAGCAATTCTTATGCCTAAATTAACGACGGGAGTACTTTTTCTTCCGGGGAATGGGCCTGAGCTCGATTCGATGGTCCGGTTTTGCTTAATATGTGGAGCATGGATGGCTTTTCGCGTATATGAATGCATGGAGAATATTTTATTTCGGGACCGATCTATCGGAAAGAATCATTTTTGTAGATCAATTTGCTTTAAATTTGAAACATAAAAAGCTCTTAGCCTAGGCTTATTTGTGGAAAACTTTTCATACTCTTTCAGACAAGAAGATTTATTCCCAAGAGCTCGCAAATAATAATAATAATTTAAAATTATTTAAAGAGAAACAATTAATTATAAATATAATTACTTTTCTGCTGATAAAAAAACGAATGGTTTTAATATATCTGCATATAGTGTATTTTAATATTTTAAATTTTGTTAATTATTTTTTCAACTCAAGTACAAATTACGCTAAACAATTAAAAAATTAATAAAATTGGCTGAACTAAAAATAAAATAATAATCTCAATTTCTCACGATTTACGTCATTCATAGGAAAAAATCTTGGTGAAACAAATTTGCATATCAATTTACATATGTACATACATATATACCTATTTATGTTTTTTAGTTTTATTTATTTTTTTTTTAAGATTAAAATATCACAACAATTTTAATTGTTTTAAATTGAACGCAATTTAAAAGTTTCTTGTTATGCCATTGCGTTATCAATTTCTACTCCACTCCAAGTATGGTTTGCTTACAATTGAGCGAGCGCCCTGAGGCATGTACAAAGTCCAATTCGATTCTTTTTCTTAATGCGCAGTAATGTAAACACGAGATTTGAATATAAATAGCAAATGTAAAAGGAAAATATTATAAACATATATACATATGTGTATGTGCATGTATAAGTTAGCGAAATCATTATTATTGTATTATTATCTACAGCCTTTGTGACCATGTAAAAGAGAGACAGGGTTTTGGTAGCAACTTTTTATAACTCCAATAGAAAACGCCGAAAAATACTACTATTTTACAATATAAAAAGAAAATTGAAAGAACTTTGGTTGCTGAAGCTAAAAAGATAAGTACGTCACAGTGTCAGTAAATAAAAAAAATTATATTATGCGTCATAAAAACTTAAAAACAAAATCATGAGTAATCCAAATTTGAAAAACTTCATAAAATAATAAAACGATCCCATTTGCATTATGCCACACCCCTCTAAAGGTTATTTCTTCAAAAAGCTAAATAAAAACTCAAAAAAAAAGCAGCCGTGGTAGGCGAGGGAATAGCAGTGCGTGCTACCATGCATGAGACTATGAGTTTGTATTCAGACGAAAGCCCAAAATTATAGAATTATAGAATTATAAATGTGGTCGCCCCTCGTTGGGATTGTCAACTCCTCTAAGCTTATTTCTAACGTCAAATAGAGAGCTCATCAAATCTCAAATCCATCAGCGTCAGTAGGGATCTTAAAGCTCTAAATTACGCTGGTCGTCGTAAGAAACGTCTTTCTTCTATAATTTGGTAGCCAACTTTAGAACCACAGCAAAGTTAGCAACGATTTAATAGCGCTAAGATTTTGTGAGACAATTTTAATAAGGTATGAGCAAGAAATGGAATAGTTCTTGATAGGCGTTGACACTTCTTACACGATTATAGTTGTAACATCTTTTAGCCATTTTGCTCAAATTGGAGACATCGAGTGGTGCTTCTTCACCTGATATTTCGAATGGAGTGAAGCGCTTTCTTTTCCTCCGATTCCTTCGGCGGGAATTGCAACGAACATTTTCAAAGCTGTCACTCAAACTCCGTTACCAATGTCAAGAAGGTCCATAAATAATTCGTCAAAATCTTTATCTCTAAAATTCCTAGGGTCGACGCCTCGGATACTTCGGAGTAAATCTTTAATATGAAATAAAATCATCTTATAAGAATCCTTCAATTCCATATTTTAATCATTACACCTTTTTATGTTTCTCACTACTACTAAATGAAAATGTACTGTCTTCCACTACTCAAATACATTAAAACACACTTTTGCCCAACTATCGCGAGTACAATAACCTCTCGCCTTGCTCAGCATACTCGCATCTGTGCGCTCACTTTCAGGCTGAATCGTTTTTTATCACGCTCCCCATCGTGTTGGTATATATTATAGTACACCGAAACAATAACAAATCTCACGTGCATAAAAGCACGCTACAAAAAGACATTACAGAGAACGACACTTGTATTCATATACACGTATGTACATATGTATGTGTGTTTCTATGTGGGTGGCAAATTGATTGGCCGCCAATGGCGACTCTCAAAAGTAAACAAAAAACGTAAACAACGCTGAAATGAGATGGAGAGGAGAGAGTATGCGATTGTGTGAGTAAGAAAACATATTTTGTGGCAGGCATACAAAGCATAAATTGGGTCATAAATATGTTCATATAACTGAGTTTTGTTGTGTACTGTTTTTTGGCCTGAGTGCGCTTTCAGCTGAATTACGACGTAAAAGTCACGTCATACACACGTGCTACAATTGGAAAATTGCAACAACTACGACCTACACTTGCCTACATACCCATATGTATCTGTTCACTTGTTCAAATATATGTACATACATATGAACATATTTGGCAAGCTCGTTTGAGTATTATAAAGTACGTCGATTTTCTCACGTAGGCTGGCGTTATGACCTCCAGTGAAGTTTCACACTTTAATCATTTACTTACATATCTACTCCTATATTTATCTTTCTTTAAACATATAGAGTAAATTGCTTTGAAAGTTTGTGATAATAAGTATTTTTAAGGCCAATCATTGATGAACATACATACATATGTACGTACATATGTATACACATGCATAGCTACTTATTAGAATTTCGAATTTCCAAGTAGCTGTTTCGTCTAACAAATGTTCTATAATTAGAAAACTCAAAACGTAAACAAGTGTATGATTCTATCTGTCTATTGCTATTTCTTCTAAAATTGCGTGGTAATGAGTTTAAAACAAAAAGAGCTCATTAGTTATTCTAGTTTCGCATTGAAATGAAATATTTCATTGAATCAATATTTCAACATTTTAAACTTCAATCAAAAAGTTCGTTAAAACTGTCATACACTAAATACAGTCGTGTTTCCGCTGACCTTTTAAATCGCCTAAAAGACATTAGCGGTAGCACTGTTTTATCGACTTCAACTACACTGCAACACTAGCAGTATCAAGAGAGTGTATAGCATACTTATAGGCTGATTTAGCTGACTTATAAGGATAAAGTTTATTCAAATGCAATATTTTGCTATTTATAATGAAAACAAAATGAATTAAAATTAGTTTTAAGAAACACCAAAACATTTTAGTTTAATTAATGAAACATTGCTTGTATATTATTAAGTATTTATTAATTTCATTATTTAATAACTCTTTGATGTGATATTTTTTCTAATTTTGGATGATTATTTGGGATGATCTAACTATAATAGCGGTAATATAACAAAACGCGGCATTCCAAGTAATATCTTTCGAGAAAGTGCTGTCGCGTGAAGTTTAGTACTGTCCAGTAACATACTTGTAGATGTCGAAGACTTTCTTCCACATGTTGCCAGCTCATCCACCGGCCAGTAACTTGTTATACCTATCTCCATGTGCGGGCATCCTGAATACGATCGTGCGGCACTTCTTCAGGAGTCTGTTCAGAGGTGGTATTGCTCAATTTCTGAACCTCAGATTTGTTTTTTTTATTAAAACTTCAAGCCATGTTGGTTATGAGGAAGGTATTGCTGAGAACTTTAATTTCCGAATATTTCAATTCTTGCGCCACCTGCCACCGCCGCATTACTTAGAAACAAGTACAAAATACTAAGTTCGGCTGATATTTATTATATATAATTATTATATGCTTTAGAGACTTCAACAAATTATTATTTTTAAAAACTATCCGAGAATAAGTCTTCAAAATTTCGGTGGCCAATTTAGAAGCTAGAGCAGTTTTATTGGCGGAGCGTCGAGCAGGTTCGATGGCTCGGGCAGAACTTTGAAGCGCGTTTTTCGAAATTACATTTTTACAAGTCTTAAAAACGTTGCCGGTGTTAGAAAAAAGAATATATGTATGTACAAATGAGCAATAGGAAAACAAAGTGATCTAGCTTCAATATTTTTTTTGCTATCTGAAGTGTATTTTTTTTAATGAATTTTTTTCTCACACCGTGAAAAAATTTAGATTTTTCTCACTTCTTCGGTAATTTTTTCAGTCCACATAGAAGAGACACTCCTAAAACAAAAAAAAAAGTTTGGTTCGACTGTTTCAGGAGCATCGCGCGACCTCCATCACCGGCACCGTTTGACGAGTTCAGAATGCAGCCGCTTCAGAAAACTCATCCCCACATTGGAAAATTCCAATATTTTTTGATACCAAAAATAATTTCTTGAAGGTTAAATATAGTACATTATTGTCTGAAAATTTCGTTCACCACAATAATTTCCTTCCCTTTCAAAAAAAAAAAATTGCTGAAACACGTTTTTTTTCGAGATCTAAAGGACACTACTTAAACCCAAGGCCGCTTATCTGACTTTCACAGCAGGACTAAATTCCAGTTATATAGGGTAAGGCTCTCTTCTGGTACCATGTTAGTATTTTTTGTTACAAGTTGAGAAGTCTTAGTAACTGCAATTTAGTAAGATCAAGTTTTCTCGACAAATTCCATAAATATTCGATCTTAAGTCCACAGATCGTTCAAAAAGGAAAGGAATGTTTTATGGGAGTTAGGTCTGTTTCTAGATCTTTGTCAGCCAATTTCGAAAGGAATTTAGTTCCATTAAGAGCAGCATACCTATCAAGTCTGGTGAAGTTCTTTTGGCCAGTGTCTTAAATGAAAAAAATCCTCGTTAAATTGGAGAAGCGACTAATTTTTAGGGGTGTAAAGTAAGGGGCCCAAAGTAAGGCTTATCATAATCTATTTTCTATTTTGCAAGTAAATAAAACAATTCCAGTTTTTGTATCTGTAAAAAAGAAATTTTTTATTTATTTATTATTAAGTAAATTATTATTGTTGTTGTTTTTTTTCATTCGGTTGGATGATGCTCTCAACTTCTCTCTCTCTTATTTTTTTTTCTTCTGTGGGAAAAAACATTACAAAACGTATGCAAAATGGAATATTATAATAAAAATTATATATATGTATAAAATAAAATATAATATAACTATAGATACATGTATATAATTAATAAAAAATTCAAACATAAAAATAATATTAAAAAAATATTTTGTGAAATGCACTTAAATGCAGTGGACAGATGACCGTTCGACAGCCATAAATGCCCACGACAAACTGTTTGCTGTTTAAAAATTAAAATTAAAAATTAATATAATATAATAATTATATATAGTAAACTATAAGTAGATATGTAAGCATAAGTAATTTAAATATTATTTATTTTATTTTATATCTATCTATATATGTATGTATACAAGTATAAACAACGATTGGATGCGTTTAAATGTATGAGATTTTCGTGAATGCTTTTTTTTTTAAATGTATGCATGTATTTATTTGTGTGTTTTTATGTATGTATGTATATATATATGTATATAAGAGTAATAATAATTACTAAAATATAATTAAGTAAATATATACTTATTCATGTATTTAAATTAAAATTGTTAAACGAAATGGAAGAATTTTTTAGTTTGATTTATTCGATTTTTCCGCGACTAAAAGCTTTTGCAGGTTAAGCTTAAAGCTTCAATCTAAATTTTGACGATTTTTTTATTATTTAAAACACAGTTGTTTTATATCGATTAGGCTTTATGTAGAACCATAAAGTAATTGCATGCAATGAATAATGATTTTTGGGTGGCAATTTTGAAACAGAGAAAATAAAAGCTTTCGCCAAAAAGTACTAAAAGTAATTTCAAAGGCGATAGTTGAGAGTAAGCTTTCATTCAGAGTTTTTTTTAATATACTTCTATGTATACATATGTATATATGTTTGTGACCTTTCATATAAATGAGAGCTTATACTTACCTGTGCTACTGGTAGCCTAGTGAGCTTTTTCATTAGTATATATACGAGTATGTAAGTAATTTTCTCTATCGAATTGCACTTATACAGACAGCAATGTTGTACGGCAGCTTTGCTTGAGATTTCATAATTCCACTAAAGTCTAGTTTTAGTACTATTTAAAAAAAAAATATTTCTCTTTTTACACATAAAACTAAAATTAATGTAATGTAGTGACGAGCTTAACGCTATGTACTCGTAATGAAATGCAACTCATTTGTAGATATGTATGCATATCAAATTCGCTCAGCGATTATTGCTTATTATTGAAAAAAAAAAATCCTCAGAGCTTTCAGCGAGTTAAAGCTCAAAGCTTTCTGTTCGGAGCTTACCGCACGTAATCCGCAGGGTTTATCGCGGTTTTTTGAATTACCTTGGAAGCTTTTCATGTTATCACACCATAGAGCTTTCATTCTATCGCCTGTTATTCAACATTTGCAAATAGTATTCACAGTTCGAGCAGTAGACGGCAGGCGCGATCACATGACGCTTACGACAGAGATTACACTCCACCGCTTTGGCGGATGCCTTTACAATGGCGTTATTGTAGACACGTGTCGGTATGGCAGTTACATTGACGCTGCTATCCGCTGCCGCGGCGAGCATCACTGAGGGCAGACCATTCTGTTGTGCGGCGGTTGTGCTGTGGTTGTTGTTGTTGTTGTTATTGTTGGCTGATGCGCTGAGACTCAAAGGTTTCGGTGGTAAAGTCGCTAACATATTGCTGTTGTTGTTGTTGTTGCTACCGCTGTGGTTGTTGCTACCATTGCACAGCGAGTCCGTCTCACCTTTAGTGCCCGGTTCAAAGCTGACCTTCTTCTGATGTGACGCCTTGGTGTTGGTATGTTGTGCGGCGGCGATGGAATTTTGCGGCACGGGGAAGTAGGGAGAGAGCGCTGGGTTTGCGGAATGTGAGGGCGAAGGGTAGGGATGTTGCGGTTTGGGCATGGCTGGCGGTGGGAATTGTTCGCTGGTATAGCCGTGTGGTAGGGGCACGCGTTGGTAAGGTGAGGGCAGTGCGCCAGCATCCAAGCCGGGCACGCCGGGATAGTAGGCAGTGTTAGATGGCAGTTGTTGTTGTTGTTGTTGCATGTGTTGTTGGTGTTTTTGTAGCTGAACGGAGTAGCTTTGTTGTTGTTGTTGTTGTTGCTGTTGCTGCTGGTGGATGTTGTGGTGTGAGCGTGGTATGCTTACGTAGCTGGATTGCGCATCTAAATGTTGTTGTTGTTGTTGTTGTTGCTGTTGCTGCTGCTGAGCTGCTAGCATCTGCATATGTTGCTGCGTGGCAACATTAGCGATACCGCTCATGCTCGTGCGCGCAGCTA
This sequence comes from Ceratitis rosa, assembly GCA_037013455.1. NCBI lineage: Eukaryota > Metazoa > Arthropoda > Insecta > Diptera > Tephritidae > Ceratitis > Ceratitis rosa. The sequence continues at coordinate 26,706,855 of JAWMAG010000008.1, forward strand.
GTGGCAAATGATTACCGTTAACGTTGGTGATGTTGTTGTTGTTGGCATGCGCAGCGGCATATTGTTGTTGTTGTTGCTGCTGCTGCTGCTGGTGCTGCTGCATGCGATAGAGGTCCTGTATAGGTGTATAGACCTGACCAGCCGGCAGGTATGGTGTACCAGATTGGTGTTGTAGTTGCTGCTGTTGCTGTTGCTGAATTTGTAGCTGCTGTTGACGCAAAGCTTCGAGCTGTGGACGTTGCAACTGCACATAACGTTGCATATCTTGACCCTGCAACGGCATGGGACGTCGGTCGTTGCCCAACATAGGCGACTGCTGAGCCAATGGTGTTGGGGGTGGCGGCAGTTGTTGCTGTTGTTGTTGCTGTTGCACCGGTGCCGGCAGTGGTTGAACGGTGCGTGACTGTGCTTCCGTTGGCAGGCGTATCATATTCTGTTGTTGTTGTTGTATCAATTGTGCGGTCACCTTCTCGTTGGGATTCTGAGCCGTACGCAAGACGCGTTCCAAAATCGGATTCGGTATAAAGTCGTCATCCTCCTCATTGTCCGCCGTCGCGACGAGTATAACTTGATCACAGAAGGAGACACTCTTCTTTTTGACGCGTTTCGGTAGGACGTGCGGATTGACTACGTTGGCAGTGTTGGTTTGTTGCATGCTCTGTGATTGCAGTTGTTGTTGCTGTGGCGTCTGTGTGCTGTTCAATGTCTGCTGAACCATTGTATTGAGCATCTCCACCTCACGCAACTCCTCGGCGATCTGTGATTGTGGCACTTCATATTTCGGCTTGGGCAGCACTTGATGTGGTGGCAGACGTTGTAGGCGTTGTGGTGCACAGTCAACCTCATCCGACTCCGTTTTCATCGGCAGCGCATGATGTTGTGGCAGACCATTCATTTGTGTGCGCACCGGCGGTTTTGCGGCGTTGAGAAGCTCTTGTGATGAGTAAGAGCGCAGCGTCTGCTGTTCGCTGGCAACTGATGCGGATTTCGTTTGCTCAAAGCGGTGGGCTAGCTCGCGTACGCCATTAGATGACTGTTGCGTTAGTTGAGCGATGGGCGAATCGGTTGTGGCACGTTGCTGGGTGGAGTTTCTGAGATCAGTTTGTTTGGCCTGCAGCTCTTTCAGCCAAGTTGTCGGCTCGCCGTTGGTGGTGGGTGTGGCTTGCTCTTTGCGTAATTTCATCAGTTGATGACGTTGCTGCAGTTGCGCCAAAATGCTTGTGGTGCCCTCGAGAGTTTCCATGTTTCGTTGTTGTTTATTCGCTTCGAGCACTTGAAGTTGGCTGATCTGTTGATTGAGTGGCTCCAGATCGATCTCCGGCGGTGGTGGGGGGAAGTCTTCGCTGGCTTGACGCGAGTGGCACACGGATTGCGGTGGACTTGGGTAGGGTGGGAGTTCAAGTGGCACTTCGGTTGGATTACTGGCGCCAGTGTTGTTGTTGCCTGTACTGCCACCGGCTATACCATCAACTTCATCTCGACTCAGCTCGTTTGCTGTGGCCGCATAACCATTATAATGCTGATATTGAACGTTCGTTGTTTGTTGATACATATTGTCCTTGAGCGGACTCTGCTCGTTGTGCACCTGCGCACATGTGGTTATGATGGTCTGGCACGAATCTTCGCTGATCGAAGTGTTTGAGCTCATAACGGAAATATTGGAGAGATTCGCCTCATGATGGAAATGTTGCATTACGGCGGCGTCCTGTTGCTGCTGCAAAGCCAACTGTTGTTGGAGCTGTTGTTGTGTCAGCGCGGAGCTTGTGCGCATAGGCGGTGGCGGCGCTACCTTGGCTACTACGGTTAGTTGGCGCCCGCTGCCATGGAAACTCTTGCGCATCAGTTTGCTGCGCTCCAAGTTTGGATTTGCATTATTCGAGTCACGATAATCGAAGTGTCCTTCTGAAATGTACCCACTCATGCCGTTTTTCCCATGTAGCCCCACCGAGCTGTCGTCCACAGAGGTCGCCAGCGGTGCGGGTGCCTCCTTCTGTGCGGCTGCATCATCACCCGCTTCAGTCAAGTCGGGCATGGAGCGATTCTTACGTCTTATTAGGCCACCCATAAGCAACTTGCGTCTAATCTTATGCTGCTTCTTGCCATTCTTATCCTTTTCCTTCTTCTCATCTTTGTCCTCTTTATGTTTCTTCAACGTATCCTTTGCGTTGACGAGCAAAGTCTCTGTGAGCGAGAACTCACGCGTTAGCTTATTACGATCTTCACTCCGACTACGTTTCTCCTTCTCCGACTTACTGCTACTGCGTCCGAAGATCGAGCGACTCTCACGCTCTGGTTTAGCAGTGATCACGGGAGCTGGCGGCTCATATTCGATTACGTTGTCATCGTTGCCTACAGCGGCTGCTAATGCCTTCAGTGGACTCTTCTTTTTCGGCAGCGTGGCGTAGATCTCAATGCTCTTATTTGCGGCTGTGGTAGCGGCAGCTGCTGCTGCTACTGCAACGCTAGCTTGGGCCGCGCTCTTATCCAACGTCTTGTCCTTGCTATTTTGACGCACATGCTTTACACTGCTGTTGCTGCCTTCACGCATATGCTTCATCTCTGGCATGGCATCCATGTCGGCGCCCTTTTCCACCAAGATGCGTCGATGTAGACTGCGTGCGCGCATTACACATGTGTTGTGCTTCATGCGTGCAAATGTCATTGTATGTGGATTGCTGTATGGCGCATCCATCGCGGCACGTGCACGGCCCGCGGCGGCGTTACAGAGCACCAACGCAGTCTCCAAATCATGTGACTCCTCGACGAGACGCGATTTCTCCAACAGCTGATCGGCTTCGTGACAAAGTTTTTCGCAATCACCCGAGAGTACCGTGGAAGCACCCGCCTCTGGTATCTTTGCAAGTTGCGGATTCAAATGGTGTTTCGGTGGATACGAGTCGGTCGAACTTAACGAGAACGAGTCATAACCGGGATCGTAAGGCAAACCATTACGTGTGGGGCTTTGGGGCACAGCAGGTGGATTACGCTTACCCACCATGTAGAGGTAGGGATTATCCAAAGTGGTGGAGGATGCAGAACTTGCACTGTTGCGGTCACCCGACCAGTTGCCGGAGTCGCGACGACGTGGTTGATTTAAGTGATCAGGCATTGTCAGACCATCGCTGGGCGGTGAAGAACCATTCGAAGAGCCGCTCACATGACCGGACTCAGCGCTCTGACTGCGCTGCAGTTGCAAGTGATACTTACGCACCATCTGCGCGTTGAGCACTTTGCCGATTTTATGTGCCAAAGTATCGGCGCCATCCTTCTCATCACACGTTGGATTGTTGGAGGAAGAGCCATTATTGGCGAAAATCTTATCTTGCACGACGCTCAAATTCTGATACTGCTGCGCACTGAGTACATGCTCCACGGTCTTACGACGTATGTAGGCGTCGGTCTCATCATTAGAGCCGCCGTTGTTATTATTGTTGCCAGCGTTCAAGTTGCTCATTGCACCTGGAGTGGTACCAGCAAAGATATTTTTCTGTATCACACTCAAATTCTGATAATCATTGGGCGAGCGTAGCGGTGTTGGCGTAATGGCACGACGTGTGTTGCACAAGTTCGGCTTCTCTGGTGTGATCGGACTCGGTGTGATAGCGCGACGTACGATGGTAGACTGCTGAGATTCAGGCGCGAATTGTGTACCACCCGAGGGTGGCTGTGGCACAGCGTAGAGCAGTAAGAGCGGTTGATAGCGACCGCGACTGCACTTATCGACAACGCCTTCCCAGTTAGGACCGACCTATTTTCAGGAAGGAGAATGAAAAATCCAATTAGAATCATTACTGTTGAAAAACTTGACAACTAGACTTACCTCCTTCACATTAGCATCATCGAAGTACACCCAAACCTTGAGTTTGGTATGAAAGAAGAAGGTCGTATAGTGTTTGCCATAATACGAGACAATTCCAACCAACTCATGTTGTACATTTTGAGCCCAGCGATGTTCGGCGACCTGATGGAAGACGTCCGACAGACGTAAGCTGGTGCCGATGGCTTTAAGCACAGCATGCACTTGGTCGGCGGCGGGACGCTCGGAATCCCAGACAATACCAATCGAGACGACATCGGGTCGGTTGAGCAGTGCACGACAAATGCCAATTTTAGCGCCACAAGAGTTCTAGAAAGGCAAGAAGAAACGAGTTTAGTTTTCAAACGATAGTGGCATTAATTAATTGCGTTTCTGTAGGCGCCAACACTTACCGGACAATCTCTGATGTCACCCATATTGCCAGCGGCGCGTAGTAATTGACCAAAAGTGAGCTGTTGATGATTTTGCAATGCCAAACTATTCTGGGAGGTCAACGCTGATGCCGAAACATAGTGGACCATCTGAAAGTGGGGAAGAAAGAGAGAGAGAGGGAGAGAGACGAAATCGTGAGTTGCAGCCAAATTAGACAGTGTAAACCACAGAGTGTTTATGATTAACTAATAATTAAAAAAATGGTATAAAATCATATTTCAGTAAAACAACCACAAAAGGTACGACTAGCACAGCTGCGTGGGCTCATTCATTTCACCGAGCGTTGGAGGCGTACAAATTTTACGTTCAATCAAACCCGTTGCAGCCGCTGAGCTGTTGAACTCTGGAGTGATCTTAAGCCTAAGTTGTACTTGACGAAGTGATTGTTAAACCAATTATGAAAACGCACTCAACGCTGACCAAAAATGGTCAGCAAAGTGGACAGTTTGACCGCTTGATTGGAGAGCAAATAGTAAATTTGATTTTATTCATTTATTTTGTTTTTTTTTTTTTGAAAAACTAAACTTTATGCACACCGGAAAAGCACGCCCACGCCCCGTGCATATGGAGCGATTTTGATGTTGTTTGTCCAAAGTCGGTAAGTTGCTATGATGTTGAATCTGCGGGTGTAGCTTACTATAGGCGGCTTTATCAGCACGTGTTTGAGTGCTTTGATATGCTCTTAATTGGCAATAAACTCAATCAGATTTAGTAAATATTCATAAAATATTTCTTTTTCCTTACAGTCAGTAATGTCTGGATCGAACAACATAGAATGCCTATGAGAAGGTAGAGTGTACCATGGAAAATCTGAAAGTAGAGAGGCCTAAAAAAGAAGCATAACTTAAAATTCAAACTCTGTTCGATGGCTCAAACCAATTTCAGGTTGAGAGGCTCACTACTATACGCTCATTTTGAGTTTTGAGCCGTCTAACAGTCCTAGACAACCGAGTGTAGTCTGCTAATTTCGAAAGAGGAGGCAACATACAAAAATTTATGGCTAATCTCAGGTTTGTTTCGAGCAATGTTTCGAGGAAAAAACAAAGCTTATTGAGGATGCAAACCGCTTACTTGCTATCGCGCAGAGAATAATGGGCTGAATGTAAGACTTCGGTCAAAATGGAGGTTGTGAAATCGATACCAGTAGGTTCAACAGCTTAGTAGAGGGTTCTTCTCTGCCTACCTATCACAAAGAAAGTAATTTCAAACTCAAAGGTTACAACTCAGTATTCCAAGTAGAGGTTGGGCACATTACTAAAGATGTCCTATGAACATCTGCTTTAATAAAGAAATCTATGGTGCTTCTATTAGACAAAAAAAAAAAACAGCAATCAAGTGAAGTTAAGTACTTACACTGGCTGGCTAGTACGTCGTACATGGAACTTTGTCGTACCAAATGGAGGTTCTGTCTAATTTTTGGTCTAGTGGTCATCATATAGGACGTTTGCAAATTTATCTTTGAGTCTATGAAGTCCTTAGATGTCTGAGTTGGGTTCTTGTTGACGCCTTCAAAATCTTGCTCATGCCTGCCCCCTTACATTTCTTGCAGTAATGCCAGTAGATTATGGCTTGCCATTAGTCCTACAACTGTCCTACAGTCCTTTCGAGGTCGTGTATACAAAAAAAAAAAAACAAAAAAAACTGACTGCAACTTCCTTCGCTGATTTGCGAATGTCAAATACAATGAAAAAGGGCTTCCAGTGGGCTAACGTTGGCTCAATTTTTCAGCTTCTTCCGATGTTGTCTAAAACAATGAAAATTGGAGGTGCACCAGGTTTATTACTGAAGGGCAGTGTGGGTTACAGAATGACCAATTATTAAATAAAAGCAAACGAGAACAGACTCTAAGACTGAGAGATTTCAATGAGGAGCTTTTATTTCATGTTAGAAATATATTCGGAGGGTTTGAAATTCCCTGCCGAGGGCGGCCACTGTTTCAGTTTAAAAGCATCAAGCTTTCGGTCAACCTCTGCTTCATACCTGAGAAAAAGCTCCGTACTCATTGTGCTGGCTAACATTGTCTAATTTTTCACTTTTAATAAAAAAAAAAATTACCGAGAACTTGTAATCAACAGAATTTTTAAAGAACTACACCTAAGGGCATCTCTCGAAAGAAACTGCACAAAAATTTCTTGCCGTGCATTTTTCGTTTACGTAGCAGTTGACAAATGGTAGCCGCATTTTGTTACCAATTGTGTTAAGCTCTCGGTTGTCTTTTCTCGGTCAATGTTGGGCGTGTGGATTTTTAATATATTTCAAATTTTAACATTTTTTTATTTTTTATTTTTTTATTTTTCTCATTTTTTTCACCTAATGAGTTTCACCTGGGCGTGGGTTGCCCACTTGCTGATTTGTTTAAATCTAAGATATTTTTCTGGAGGGTGCAAAACAGCAAGACACATACAGTTACCTATAACTGTATGCTATAGCATTAAAAGAAATACCAAGAAATCAGAAATTAATAAAAAATAAAAAATTAAATATGTAACTATGAGTTCGCGTTCCGAAATATACACAATCACGATCAATATAGAGGAGAAAAAAAGTGCAAGCTCATGGCCATTCTTGCCGATTGCTTTCATTTTCATTCAGCAAATCAATTGTACGTATGTGTTGGATTAAATCTATTTTGTCATGCTTCCTGATTGGGCGAGTGAGTGGAACTAATGCGCGTTATATGTATGTAATACATACGTTATTGGCACACTCAGAACATGACCAAGAACAAGAACAACTAAAATTGAAGTTAAGAATGTCAGCGTAGGTAGTTAAGTAAACTATTGAGGTTTTATAAACAGATTATAAGCGCTTACATGAGATCATTTTCTAAATCATTTTATGAATATAATGAATATTCATGCACGAATGTATGAAAAAAATATGCAAACTGTTTACAGACGCTGTTTAAAATATATTTTACAGCTAAATTTTTGTAATTAGTAGATATTTTTTTATTTCAATTTTGATGTAAAATGTATATCATGTCAAATTTTTGTTATGAAATTTTCTGGTACGTAAAATATGTCATGGCATATATGGTATAACAATTATTTTAAAATTGTTTTAATGCCTTTTTGTTAAGAAAAGTTTGATATGATACAGAAAATGAAATGTATGTTATGCCATTTTTGGTATGCAATATAAGGCATACCATATATGACATACCATTTTTAAAAAGGTTTTCCAATATATTTTTTAAACAAATTTATCATAATTTTTATGTCAGGATATTTTTGGTATGTAAAATTTGGCATGACATTTATTGTATTTTAAACGTTTTTTGCAATGTATTTTTGAACAACGTTATAATAAAATTATATATCGTGACATTTATTGGCATAAAATGACATTTATTTAAAAAACTTTTTTAAAAACATCTTAAAAAAATATAAACAATTTTCACAAATTAGGGTACGCCATTTATGATAATTACGTATTAGATTTATTGAGCATAAACTAATTCATTTAAAAGGGTAAAATGGTTATACCATAAGTAGTGTATAGCAAAAATCTACAGCGACATTGAATTTTCAATACTCGTACCAATTAACCTCTTTCCTTCCATACAAAAAACGCCTACAACACGAGGAGATATAAAGAAAGCCAGTACGCCTGCCACTAAATGCCCAATAACCAGCTCTTTGAAACAGCTTTGTAAGCTAGTAAGATTTCATTGCTATGACACCTTCATAATTTATACCAAACACATAAGTTTTTATACATACATATATAAATTTTGTATATATGCATGCATTTACGTATGTCTTTTCTTCGCTACGGCTCGGTGTTAAGTTCAAGTATGCAAATTTCCGCAACGCCTGACTTGGCTACAAATCATGCAGAGCTGATTTGTTGCTTACCAAGCAAGTTGGAATAGATGTAAGAACAAGAGTAATAGAAAATCTAAGTGCAACAGCATTAAACGCCATGAACAAACAATATGCATATAAATGAGTGTAGTTATGTACATATGTATGTAAGTTTGTAATGGTGTATTCACACGCGAAACTGGTTAGTTGGCGCAGATTGAACGAGTTTCACAGCTTTGAAAAAATTATAATTAATTGCACTACTCTACAATTAAACAGATAATAAGTGCTAAATGTTTTATTTTTTTATATCAAAAAACTTAAGATAATTAAAACAGTAGTGGCAAATAATTTAAAAAGCGTTTTAATTTAATTCAAATTCACATAGCAGTGACCGTCAAGCATACTGGAGTCTTTGATGAGAACCAGTTCAGTGCAGAAAGACAGACGACTAGTTGCTGACAAGCACTTGAACATTTGTTCTAAATATTTTTTTTTTTTAATTTTGCGAAACAACATTCAGTTCCCACTATATTGAGTTGAAAAAAAAAAATAATAAAAAAATAAAATTAAATTAAATAAATCAAAACAAGGTAAAATTTAATCAAATAAAGTAAAATAAAATAAACGAAAATAAAATAAATTAAAAAAAATAAAAAAAAATTTAAATGAAATAAAATAAAAAAATAAAATAAAATATAATAAAATAATATAATAAAATAAAATAAAATAGAATAAAATAAAATAAAATAAAATAAAATAAAATAAAATAAAATAAAATAAAATAAAATAAAATAAAATAAAATAAAATAAAATAAAATAAAATAAAATAAAATAAAATAAAATAAAATAAAATAAAATAAAATAAAATAAAATAAAATAAAATAAAATAAAATAAAATAAAATAAAATAAAATAAAATAAAATAAAATAAAATAAAATAAAATAAAATAAAATAAAATAAAATAAAATAAAATAAAATAAAATAAAATAAAATAAAATAAAATAAAATAAAATAAAATAAAATAAAATAAAATAAAATAAAATAAAATAAAATAAAATAAAATAAAATAAAATAAAATAAAATAAAATAAAATAAAATAAAATAAAATAAAATAAAATAAAATAAAATAAAATAAAATAAAATAATATAAAATAAAATAAAATAAAATAAAATAAAATAAAATAAAATAAAATAAAATAAAATAAAATAAAATAATATAAAATAAAATAAAATAATATAAAATAAAATAAAATAAAATAAAATAAAATAAAATAAAATAAAATAAAATAAAATAAAATAAAATAAAATAAAATAAAATAAAATAAAATAAAATAAAATAAAATAAAATAAAATAAAATAAAATAAAATAAAATAAAATAAAATAAAATAAAATAAAATAAAATAAAATAAAATAAAATAAAATAAAATAAAATAAAATAAAATAAAATAAAATAAAATAAAATAAAATAAAATAAAATAAAATAAAATAAAATAAAATAAAATAAAATAAAATAAAATAAAATAAAATAAAATAATATAAAATAAAATAAAATAAAATAAAATAAAATAAAATAAAATAAAATAAAATAAAATAAAATAAAATAAAATATAATAAAATATAATAAAATAAAACGAAATGAAATGAAATAAAATAAAATAAAATAAAACAAAATAAAATAAAAAAATTAAATAAAATAAAATAATATGAAATAAAATTAAATAAAAATAAAGTAAGATAAATAAAATAAAATAAAATAAAAAAAAATATAAAAATAAAATAAAATATCTTACATTAGAATAAAATAATATAAAAGAGCAAAATTAAAAATTAAAATTAAATATTAAAGCAAAATAAAAACGTCATAGAGCAACACAGCAATGCTTCAACTGGCAATTGGCGTTCGAGCATGTGAAAATTTACTTGTTGATGGCCAACATATACACATATGTATGTGAATTTGTGTAAATCATTGGTGTTTATGCGCCACTTTTTGCTCGAACTTAGTTGCTGAAGTTGCTGATTTATTGATAAATGTAGCTACTAATAAGTAGCTAAGCGATTATTAATCTTGTGTTGAAGGACAGTTTGACAAAAAAAAGTTAATTGTTGTGATATTAGATGCAAGACGAATATGTACACTGAGGACAAAAGAGGTACAAGCTGTATAAGTGGACAACTGGACAGTTATATAAAAATTGATTAATAGCATATTTTTGAAAAATCTTCTAAAACATTACAATTAACTATTTTACATAGTTTTTCGGACTGACTTCAATGTAACTAGCTTCGGACTAATTCGAACTGATAAACTAATTATTTATAAAATTGTTCTTTTCAAATGTAACTCCTGATTTTATAAAAAAAATTTAAGACTAGTGGGAAATGTTACTGCTTTCGGACTAGTTGAATTTTCGGTAAAAAATTATAATATGTCCTTCATTACTTTTTACGCTTATTATACGAATATTTTGCTATTGTGCTACTGAAATCTTTTGTTAGCTGAAAAGCGCTTGTTTTGCTTTTGAAGTAGGACAAAGCGAAGCTTGTCTTTTATACACAAACCAGTTCGAAAATATTTTTAATTAGTTTCAGTATAAATATAACTATAAAAGTATGGTAATAATAGTAGCATGTCATATGCGTAGGAGTGCTAAGATTGGCTCGATTGAACTAGATTACCACGAATAAAATATGTTTTATAAAAATTTTGATTTCATAACTATGATGATTTATCAATATTTAACGGAATTTAAATTATTAATGGAAATAAAATTATTAATGGAAATAATTATTAAAAAAAGTAAAATATCTAAATTTTCATACAAAAATCCTTAAAGTTTTAAAAAACTATAGTAAATGTTACATTCCCAAAACTAAATGATTAATGCTTTACCATAAATGTCATGTCATTAAAAAAATGTAAAATATCTAGACTTTCAAAAGCTGTAGTAAATGGAATATTCCCAAAACTATGACATAAATGTCATGCCATTAATTTTATGACATAAATGTCATGCCATAAAAATGTAAAATATCGAGATTTTCACACAAAAATACATAAATTTTTAAAAAACTATAGTAAATGTTACATTCCTAAAGCTACACGATTAATGGTTTACCATAAACGTCATGCCATTTATTTTACGACATAAATGTCATGCTATGAAACTTGTTGTATGTCAAATTATCCGTTAAAAAGAGTAATAGAGAGAGATAATGAAGTTTTCAACTTCTTGGAAACACTGCAACTTCACTCTTTTCCTATTAAAAAGTTAGTATCTAATATTTATCACGATTAGCTGATTAGAAAGTTCTTTCAATAAATTGCCATAACAACAATTCAATGCTTATTTTTAATTACAAAATTTAATTAAGGTAATAGAAATCTCAATATTTATTCAATTGTCATTCTTCACTCACCTGTGTGAATGGCAATTGCTCCGAATTAGCGCCACACTTGCAGACGCTCTGCTCGATGACGCGCATAGCGAAGCGACGATGTGCCACACATGCCTGTGACTCGCAAGCATCACCATCATCCGATGAAATATGTGAATGCACACGATGCAAAAGTAATTCAAAACATTCGGCAGCATCACCTAGGCAGCCAAGTGGAAAACGACGACCGGCTAGTGGACCACTAGCCAAAGCACGACGCAGAGGTTCCGGACACAGTGCAGGCTCTGAGCTGGTTTGTAATTGTTGGAAGAGTTCCTGAGGAGGAAGAAACAAAAAAAAAGAAATTGCAATTAGTAACGAAGAGAGTATAATTAAATGCTAAATCATGAGTCTTAGAAGGCGAACACACACACAGTCATACAAACACACTTATTTAATGAGCATGGAAAATAATTGCAAAAAAAATAAATGATAAAAATAAAATAAGTTTCAATTAGCTATAGTTTAACATATTTTACGCTTCAACACTCACAATCACTGCACTTATGCAACGATCGCGTTCACCGACGCCGTCACATGCTGTCCGATTGACTGTCGATTGTGCGAGTAGTGTGTCATTGCTGCCGAAGATGTGCTCATTGCTACTACTTTTCCTATAGTAATAACCATTTGTGTTGTTGTTGTTATTGCTGCTGTTGCTGCCATTGAGTATATTATTCATGCTGCCACCGATCGCGTAACCCCAACCGGCTAACTCCGCCGTCGATGCCACCTTCGCCAGTGCGGAAACCTTTCGACTGCTGCCGGTTTGTCGCGTCAACGTTGCCGATTTGTTGCCATCCAACAGTGGATCGTATATTTTCCGCGGACTGCTGCGCGGCAGAGTACCATTATTGCTGATCAGCTGGGCGTGTTGCGGATGTTGGGGTTTAAGTGGTGAGCTGATTGTGCTGCAGTTGTTGTTGTTGGCGGCAGGTGTTTGTGTGTAGTGATATGATTGTTGTTGGTTATGGAAATGTTGTTGCTGTTGTTGTTGTTGCTGCTGCTGGTGCTGTTTTTGTAGTTGCAACTGTTGCTGCATTTGTTGTTGAAATTGTTGCAATTGTTGCTTTTGCATTTGTTGTTGTTGCAACTGTTGCATAAACAGCTGCTGCTGCTCTTGTTGTTGTTGTTGCTGTTGTTGCTGCTGCTGACTCAACCCATTCTGGTTTGGTCGGCAATTTTCTTTCGTTGTCGTCGCCAGTGTTGCTTTAGCAGCATCCTTTTGACTTTCTGCTTGACTATTTTTAGCATTATTACTGTTGTTGTTATTGTTATTGCTATTGCTATTATTTTTATTTTTATTCGCGTTTTTCGTTTCTTCAAGCGTCGTTGCGTTTGCCGTTGCATTGGCCGTTGTTGGTTCTTTGCGTTTATAGCGAAACTTAATCATTTTGTTTGTGTTTTTTTGTTGTTATTATTGCTGGTTAGTTGGTTAGTTCGTTGAGTTGTTGTCGTTGTTGCCTTAAGTGATGCCGTTTCCGTTTCTGATTAGTTTACATTAAATTACCAACGTCAACATTCTCGACTTCCGTTCGCGTTTGTTGTTGTTGCTGTTGCTGCAAGTTAGTTGTATTTGCTGTAAAAAGTTGCAAATGAGTTTCTTTTGCGACAAAAAATTACAACATGAGTCAGCGAATTGGTAG